>JAUTXW010000512.1:777500-1377500 GCA_030620095.1 Kuschelorhynchus macadamiae | reverse complement strand
ATTCCATCATTCAGCAGTCTACCCGAACTGACAGAAGATGATACAGAAACATCAACGTCTGATGAAGTTCAAAGAATTCAATCAGACAACGAGAGCGAATTTGAAGCAGATTTAGCAACTCCGCAGTGTTTCAATCAAGAAGAACTAAACGATTTTATAAGAGACCTGAATCTCTCAAAGAAATCCGCTGAATTACTTGCATCCAGATTAAAAGAAAAAATCTACTTTGTCCAGGTACTAATATTACGTTTTATCGTAAAAGAGATAAGGATCTGCTGCCTTTTTTCGCTCAGGAAAATGACTTGGTATTCTGTAACAATATAAAAGGGCTCTTAGAAAAAATGGGTTTGTCTGAATACACTCCAGATGATTGCCGCCTTTTTATTGACAGTTCAAAACGTAGTATAAAATGTGTTCTTTTACATAACGGTAACAAATATGGCTCAATTCCTATTGGTCATTCTACTATCATGAAGGAAGAATATGAAACAATTGCATCAGTTTTGAGAAAAACTAAATACGAAGATCATCAGTGGGCCATTTGTGTCGATTTAACAATGGTTAACTTCCTCCTTGGACAGCAGAGTGGTTATACAAAATATCCTTGTTTTTTGTGCCTTTGGGACAGCAGAGCTAAAAATGAGCGCTGGGTTAACAAAAATTGGCCTTCAAGAGATGTCATGATTCAAGGAAAACAAAACGTGATCAACGAACCTTTGGTTTCAAGAGAAAAAAATCTTACTTCCGCCCTTGCATATCAAGCTAGACCTAATGAAGCAATTTGTGAAGGCTTTAAATCGAGATGGAAATTATTTTGGGTATTTGTCACGTACATTTCCTGGCATTAGCACGGAAAAACTAAAAGCTGATATATTTGATGGTCCTCAAATAAGGCAACTTGTTAAAGATCCACAATTCACCGCATCAATGAACGAGACTGAATCTAACGCTTGGTGTTCATTTGTTCAAGTAGTACAAAATTTTCTTGGCAATCATAAAGCAGAGAATTACGTAGAATTAGTGGAAACTACGCTTTCAAACTTTAATATTCTCGGCTGTAACATGAGTATAAAAGTTCACTATCTCCACAGCCACCTAGATCGTTTTCCAGAAAACTTAGGTGATTGTAGTGAAGAACAGGGGGAAAGATTCCATCAGGATATTAAAACTATGGAAGATCGTTATCAAGGACGATAGGATAGCCACATGATGGCGGACTACTGCTGGAGCCTTCAGCGAAACTGCCCTAGTAAACTCCATTCTAGTCGTTTAAAAGAAAATTTTTATGTGATTAGTGACTAATGTAACTATATAAATTAAGTTTTTGTAATAAATACTTAAATCCATGTGACTTTTTTTTTTTAACTGGCAATAGTAATATTATATATTATACCAGTTATAACGTAAAATATATACACATTTTTTTTGTTTTTTTTTAAACTAGATCTGATAGACAAAATTACCCAGAAACAGTTAAAAAATCACAGGCACCAAAATGTGTGTTGGCCTGTGTAATTATAATGCCCTAGAGTGGCATCAAGTGGAATAAAACATATTCTGCAACCAGAAAAATAACATTTCTCATTTTCCCCGTGTTTCCGCGCCAGAAAGACAGATTATAGGCCATAACGTTCTTCCCTTTACGCTTTATTCGAAAAGTTTCTAATAAATTGCAACGTTAGGCAGTTAAGCAGAAACGATACCGATAGAAATAAAAATGAGTTACGATTTGGCACTTGGGCTATTCGAAAAGGATGCGTGGGGAAAAATAACGTTTTTATAAATATCATTATTTTTCAAATTACAAAATTCCAATATATAATATTAATAATAATAATAATAATAATAAATGCCTTTTATTAAATATGTATATGCAAGCAATTAAAAAATCTGTTATTATATCCACTCCAATCCTGGCGTAGTCTAGCTATAATAGCTACTCTACTGAACCAGGAGAGGAAACGTTTCCGAGCCAGATCAGCTTGGCCCAGCTGAAATTGCCTGAATCGATGGAAAGTTCAATGGAATTGCCTAAACCTTTTCGAGTTTTGCTAGAAAAAGTGAGGAAATCCCATCACTCTCCTGAGCTGTAGGCAATTAATTCTTTATCTTTGTATAGAAAGTGATTTATAGTTAAAATCCCAGCTAATGCCAACCCTATATGTGAGACAGAAGAATAAGCAATTAAACATTAATTTGTCTAAAAGAATACAAACCAGAATACATTTTACCATGCTGTGTATAAGAAAATGGAAATATAGAATATACAGCTCTATAAAATACCAAAAAAAATAAACAAAATATAAAACATAAAAAAAATGCGAATAGTATGGTAGTTTAGTTTTTTAAGTAGGATAATGTAAAACTCTTGAGTCATTTGAATGCAAAACCAAATTTTAATTTGTCTACACATTTTGCATATTTTTTAATTTAATTTTAAACATACCAGGGCTTAGATTTAAAAATTCAGATGGTAACGAATTAATGTAATACTGAACAGCATTATAAGAGAAAGATCGCTGAAACATAGCAGTCTGATGATGCGGCATAGTCAGTTTATTATTTTTTCTTACGTTCAGATCATGTACAATATGGCGAATTATAAGACGTTCTGTGATAGAAGCGGGCGAAGACGTGTCATTAACAATTTTAATTAAAAAGTTACAAAAGTTTTCAAACTTCCTAATACCATATATAAAACGTATGCAAGAATTTTGCACTTTTTGAATCCCAGCTCTACTCTCCTTGTCAAGGCAAAATCCATAAACTGTATCACAATAATTAAAAGGAGAAAACACTAGTGATTCACAAAGATTTTTTCTTAAATTAGTATTTAACACGTGTCTATTATTATATAACAATTTTAAAGATAGATATGCTTTTTGCAGAATCTTTTTTAAATATTCTTTGAAGATCAATGTCTAATAATATACCCAAATTTTTAAAGTTAACCGCAGTCAGCTTGGAATTATTTATAGATACGTTAAGATTTTCTTTTAGAAAATTAGCTTTAACTTTGCTCCCAAATACTAACAGACAAGATTTAGAAGGATTTAAATGTAAATTATTATATTACTATTATTAGAAAGTTCACTTAATACTCTAAGATCATGATTTACGTAATTCTCTGCCTCGGCGTAGTCCCCGGAGTCAAAACAAAAATACGTCTGTGTATCATGTGCAAATGCTCGCACTTTACAGTAGCTTAAAGTTTTTAAAATATCAGACGTGTAAATAAGAAATAATAAGGAACCTAATATAGAACCCTGGGGAACACCAGATAGTATTTCCGCCCTATCTGAGAACCTGGAATCAGAATAAATGGTCTGGAACCTGTTGGTTAAATATGAGATAATAAGGAGAGATGCGTCAATTTCAAAACCGTAATATTTCAACTTAGCTACAAGAAGGGAGTGACTAATCGTGTCAAATGCTTTGGAAAGATCCAAGAGTATTAAAATACTATGCATTTTTTTATCAGTGGCATGAAAAATATTATCACAAACATTTGTTAAAGCCACGGAGGTTTCGAAACCCTTTCTGAAACCACATTGAATCGGGGGAATAATTTCATTGTCAATGCAATAATCATACATTTGGTTGTGTAATATTTTTTCGAATATTTTGGAAATTGTAGGAAGTATACTTATTATGCTCAGATCGTTTAAACGTTGAGGATTGTCAACCTTAAGTATATAACATATTTAATAGATATTTACGATACAATCCTCGCCCATGTAACATCGAGCATGGTAGGTTTTTCATCCAATTTCGAAATGGTGTGTATATGAAGTAACCGGTTAGTATAAATTCTTTTGGATCCTTGCCAAAACAAATTACTTTGTAACTCAAACTTGAACCTCCCGAAGAATATACATTGAATAGGCATTGCTTCCGAAATTCATCCACGTCCCTATTGGCAGATTCACAAGCTGAGATTCTAATAGTAAAGCGTCATGGTAGCTGGCGATCCAACAAGCCATCAAACGACCAGGTTAAATAATAAAAACAATGTATTGACTACAAATTTAGCAAACGTGGCTGCTTCATCAGAAATTTATTTGAAAGATTGCAAAGATTGTATTATTAATATTTATAACAAATAATTTTTCATGTATTATAGTTCCTAGTAAAACAATTTATAAAAATTTTCTTCGCTTTTTTTATATTACAAATTTCAAATTAAAAAAGAATGAATGAGTGAAAATACGAGCGGTAATAAAAAGGAACGCGGTAATGGGCCTCTTAACTAATTAATCTATGATGTTCTACACTTTTTAAATTAATGACGAAAATTATAATTAACCGCGTTCTAGTTTATTTTGCACTTATATAGGTTACCTACACGTCTACCTCTTATATCTTTTCTTGGCGAATTTTCCTCTATTAAACTTTTTATTCTCTAGAGTAAATACTCTCAGTCCTTGAGACACACCTTAATACCAAAAAAATTCGTTTTAACTAACTTTTTAAATTAGGTCTGAGACGTGTGCAATGTTCTAATCAAATATTAAATAACTTGCAATACCATTACGTTAATTAAGGAGTAGAATTCTGATAAAGCAAATTACCTTCTGGCAGACATAATAGAACAATGCTTTCAAGGGGAAAAAAACTTCAAGTTACTTTTGAAATTAGTTTTTAACTCTAAAAATGTATGATATGTGGTTTCTAAAATCATGCAAGTCTTTTTCAGTTTTCCCTAAATTCATTTCAATCAAGATCCCTAAACAATCACCCGTTACTGTGTTAAAGTGGCTAGATTTAGAAATTAAAAATCTGTACAGCAAACGAAGTATGCTTGAAATTGAAGCATACGGATTTTGTACAATTGTTAGATTTCCAAAGAAAAATGTTCGTAGTTATCGATGCCAAAATTTTGAAGAAAATGTGTTCACTCAAAAACAAAGTGAGAAAGTTGAAACCACAAAAACAAATTTCTTTGGAAGTCGAGAACATTGTAGAAAACCTTTCTTCTTAGTCCTTTGATAATAGAGAAATCGCCCTTTTGAATAAAGGTTTGAATTTTGCAGAGCCTCTAGTAAAAAATAGTTTACCAAATGTTATAGCGAATATCGAAAGTTCCATTCAATACGTGCCAGAGTCAACTAAGGGATTCATTAGAGAGGCTTGCAGAAATCAAATCTCAAAAAACGTTGTTAACAACAAGTCAAGTGAAGAAAAAACAATGTTTTTATTTAAAAGCTGACAAAGGAAATAAGGTTGTTGTACTAGACAAATCAGATTATTTTGAAACAGTAGACAATTTGATTCAAACTGGTCCTTACGATTTAATTGAGAAAAACCCGTTATCAAAAATGACTAAAGAACCAAAAAGTGCCTTAAAACAGTGTAAAAACCTTATGTCTGATGAACTAAAATTCAAACTAACACATAGTAACCCACAATTATCTAAACTGTATTGCCTTCCGAAAAATCCATAAACCTGGGAAGTCCATAAGACCTATTGTTTCAGCTGTTGGATTACCAACGTACAATATTTCCAAATTATTAGTAGAAGAATTCAGCAAATTAAATACCTCGTACGACAACTTTGAGATTACTAACTCGTTAGAATTCTTAGATAAAATTAAGAATGTTCACTTAAAGGAAGGTGAAATTTTAATATCTTTTGATGTAAGCTCATTGTTTCCTAGTGTACCACTAGCTCTATAGTACCTAAAGGAACTACTTGAAATCAATAATTTAAAGAAAGAAATTATTGATGAATATTTGCTTCTCACAAAATTTGTACGAATCAAAATTTTTTTCAGTTCAACAATAAATATTATAAACAACTTGAGGGAACTGCGATGGGCAATTGCTTGTCTCCGTTCCATGCAAATTTGTTTATAGGTAGATTAGAAACTCTATTCAAAAAAGAACTGGAGTACTTCCCCAGGGTGTGGTATAGATACGTAGACGATATATTTGCTATTTTTGATACTAAAACAAAAAATTTGGACACTTTCTTAGAAACATTAAACAATAAATATCCTTCCATTAATTTTACGTAGGAAAAGGAAAAAAAAAAGAAATAACGATAAATTAGAATATGATATTTATAGGAAATTTACTAATACTGATGGGTATATAACAGCCGACCCATTTCATTACCGTCAACTCAAAATGGCAGCATTTCATTTCTCAACTCACAGTTTAGTCAATTTTCCATTAAGCAAAGAACGTTTCAACAATAAAATGAATCGGATTAAAAATATAGTTAAAAGTAACGGATATAATGAAAATTTGTACATAAATTAGTAAATAGACATAAGCATAAGAAAATGTTAAAAGATGCCACTACTCTTCAAGCACCTGAGGCTCCCAATAAGTTCATAGTAATCCCATATGATCCCAGATATACAAGAGGTCTAGAAAAAGTATTTAAAAACGTAGGTTTTAGAGTAGCCTACAAAACGGAGAACAGTTTGAAAAATCAAAAAAAAAATTCTTAAACTGATTAAAAATGTATCCAGTAATAGATTATTGGATGCTCTTGAGAGTATAGAAATAGTTAAATGTGGTATGAAAACACTAAATAAAGACAGAGGCGCTATTCCCTGTAGTCCCCTCTATTGCTTACTTGACAACGGTGCAGTCGAGTGCACCAAGTGTGACCACATTTATCTATAAGTATTCTCGTTTAGGAGTTACTTTAGTTTATATCATCTGCTGATGAAGCTAACTTGGTTAGCGAAACGCGCGCCCAGAACGTAACAAGTTGTTGTGTAGTGTGCTTAGAACTCTTGTATTTTGTTCTAAATATTTAAGAAAAATATAAGCTAGTGGCAAGAAATGTTGTTATAAACCTATGAATGTATGTTATTTATTTATTAATGCTAACATAACATACAAGAGATAATTTATTCAATAATTTTATCTAAATGCTATATATATATATAAATATATATATATATTTATATATATATATATATATATATATATATATATATATATATATATATATATATGTGTGTGTGTGTTTCATTCCGGGTGTACATCTGTTCACTACTGTCGTTCTGAAAAGAACAATTTTGCTGACGTTTCGCCAAAATCACATTTGGCATTTTCGAAGTTTTCTTTCTCGCGTCCGAATAGAGACTGAAGTGTTGGTGACTGCGACGCTTCCTTTTATACCCCCACTCGAGGCCGAAGGTTATATATGCGCAGGCGTTGGTCGTTATTTATGTTTTCCGGATGGTGCTGCTGTTGTTGGGCTAATTGTACTTGAGTTTTTGCGGTTTTAGATTTGTCGATTATTGTCTTCCATACTGTTGGTAGTTTTAATGATTCGTCCCTTTTATTCAAATCACCCTGTTTTTCAATTTCTATGGCTTCTCGGATTATTCTGGTCTTATAATATTCTATATTGGCAATCTCCCTACACCCATCGAAATTTATTTTATGGCCGGTTTCCTGATGATGTAGGAATAAAGCTGAGGTTGTTTGTTTATTTCTGATGCTGAGTTTATGCTCTTCCACTCTTGCTGATATTCGCCTGTTAGTTTGCCGCACGTACAACTTTTCACAGTCCTGGCACGGAATACTGTATACTCCGTGGTTTTCCAGTTTGATTTTATCTTTTGGGTGTCCAAGTAGTTTACCTATAGTTGTTTGTGGCTTGTGTATTGTTTGTATGTTGTGCTTCCTAAGAATTCTTCCGATTCTGTCTGTTGTGCCTTTTACATATGGTAAGACTACTCGTTGCTTTCCCGGTTCATAATTTTTGTTGTTCGTTGTTCGGGAAACCTGTGCATTAATAGCTTTCTCTATGGTGCGATTTGTGTAGCCATTTTTCTCTAAAGCACTAGATATTACCTTAAGTTCGTTTTGTCTCGTCTGTGTTTCAATTACTCGCACGGATCTGTATATTAGGCTATTTGCCACAGCTTGAATTTGTGCTGATGTGATTTTGCATTTAAATATCTGTCTGTATGTGTTGGTTTTCTATACACGGTGTATTCGAAATGTCCGTTATGCAGTTTTGTGACCAAAACATCTAAACATGGTAGTTTGTTGTTTTCCTCTAACTCTAGAGTAAATTGTATTCTGGGGTGGATTGAATTTACGTGAGTCAGAAATTTTTCGAGCTCTGCATGACCATGTTGCCATATAATAAATATGTCATCCCCATAACGAATGCATAATTTGGGCTTTAAACTTGCTTTCTCAAGAGTTTCTTTCTCGAAGTATATCATAAATAAATTCGCGACTACTGGTGATAGCGAGGACCCCATTGAAGCACCATCCATTTGTTTATACATTTGCCCGTTGAATGAAAAATAAGTATTTTTAAGGCAATGCTCCGAGAGTTGTATTATATGTGCCTGAAAATCCTCGTTCATAGCAATATTGTCCAATGCTTCGTCGATGGGAATACTAGGATATAACGATTTGACATCTAGGCTTGCTATGATATCGTTTTTTTCAAGGACGATATCTTCTATAATTGGAGTGAAATGCTCCGAGTTTTTTACAAACGAATCAGCTTTTTCTACAGTTGGTTGCATAATTTCAGAAAGGTATTTCTCCAGTTTTTGTAGCGGCGAATTAACAGCACTAACAATAGGTCTGATGGGTGCCCCTGGTTTGTGTATTTTTGGTAAACCATAGAGTTTAGGATATCTGCTCGACTTTTCCCGTAATATGATTTTTTGTTGAATTTCTAGGTTTATTGGTGAACTTTTTATTTTATTTTTAGTTGTTTTTTCTAGGTACGTTGTCGGGTCCCTTGGAACGGGCCTATAACAATGTGCAGGATATCCTGCATTTTTTGTATGTAATCTTGAGTATTCATAACCACAGTTGCGTTTCCTTTATCTGCTGGAAGGATTGTGATGTCTTTATTTTTTCGAAGGTTTATTAGGGCTCTTTGTTCAGTGGCATTTAGGTTTTGTTTTGGTGTTTTGCTTGATCTTAAAATTCTTGCCAGCTCTTGTCGAATCTCCTCTGCTTTTGTTTCTTCAGAGGAGTCAAGGACAGCTTCCACTCCAGCTATTATTTCTTCTTTAGGGATTTCCTTAGGGATTTGAATAAAAGGGACGAATCATTAAAACTACCAACAGTATGGAAGACAATAATCGACAAATCTAAAATCGCAAAAACTCAATTTACTTATTTACGTTCATGTTGTATTGAAAACTCAATACATTACTTACTTATTAATGTAATCTTGTGACAAATAAATCATGGCCTCCTTTAAAAACATTGAAACCTAATTTACGAAGTGTGATATTTTGATGACACTAAAATCTTTAATGCACTTGTGAGATATCACTAGACTGGAAATTTTAGGCTCTTTCCAAAAATCGAAAAATCCAATATGGCGGTCATAAGAAATATGAAAGTTGAGGCGGGTTGCGGGTTAACAAAAAACAAGGAAGACGTGTCGTATACGCCATCTTATTTGTCTTAAAAATGTGTCCGAATAATGTCACCTTTTGACAGCTGTCAAAAATACTGGCGAAAAACGAAATCCGCCATTTCCGGTTTTTCGCCGATATTTCCCAAACTTATTGATCGATCGTAAATCTGAAGCCAAATATCGAATGCAATAAGTTTGCTCTAAAACTTTCCCCATTTAACCTTTTCTGTAGGTATGACAGGAGCCGAGATCCCTATATAGAGAAGCGACTCTGGGACACACTGTATATATATATATATATATATATATATATATATATATATATATATATATATATATATATATATATATATATATATATATATATATATATATATATATATATATATATATATATATATATATATATATATATATATATATATATATATATATATATATATATATATATATATATATATATATATATATATATATATATATATATATATATATATATATATATATATATATTAATTGGACTTCGTTCTTGGGTATAGGTTTATTTGCAAAATCAAACAATGGGATTAACTTGACGTTTCACCTATCGTAGTAGGCTTTCTCAAGATTGCTCATTCCTTTATTTTTTTTTGGTTTGTAAAGCTTTGCTTTCCTATCTACAATTAATTTAAAAAAAAAATTAGTAGTCTAATTGTAAAAGGACATTTATAATTTTTCTAAAACTAATCTAAAGTTTTATACTATTTACAAATAAATATTACAAAATTAATAAAATAAAGTAACAATGAAAACAAAAAGTAAGAAACATTTTAAATCAACCTTTCGCTCGTTGTGTTGAGTTTTATCAAGATTTTATTTAGCCTCTGATTCCTACATTCTTTTTGCCATAAAAAAATTTTCCATTAAATTTTTAATTGAAATTCGAAGAAAATTACATTGATCGGGGCGAGCTTATTTCTTGGCCAGCCCTATCACCTGACTTAAATCCTTGCGATTTTTACCTCTGGGGCATCTATCAATTGAAACTTGTAAAATGTTTGTAACATTTTTAAAGACAAATATCCTTACAGAAATCCAGTGACTAAATCTACCGTAAGTAAAAGGTAAAAGATTCTGTAAGTTCTGGCAGACCTAAAAGCGCAACAGATGGTGATAAGGCTCTGAATGTTTTAATCAGTTTAGAAGAAAATCTGCACTTTCCTACCAGAACATTAGGAAATGAAAATGACCTCTCACACATACAAAATAACTTTGGTGCAAGAAGTCTCTGAGGATGATCACGATAGGCGTTTGGAATTTTGTTAAATCATGATGGAACGTTGAAATACCAATCTAAATTTTCTCAATCAAATTACTTATAATCACGGAGCAATTTTTTTTTAGTGGAAAAGTTAACAGGTATTATTGTCGATATTGGGCCAGGGAAAATTCACATTGGATACGTGAAAATCCTATTCAATTTCCCAAAAAGATAAATTTTTGATGTCGTATAAAGGGGGCAAAAATAATCGGTCCTCTCTTCATGGAAGGCACATTAAGTAGAGAAAGATAGCTTAATCTTTTAAGAACCGAAATTGTTCCAGGTATTGCAGAACTATTTCCGAATAACCGTAAGTTCCTTATTTTACCTGCTGTATCAAGTATTTAAACTTAATTTTTTTAGATAATAGTGCACCAAATAATGAAATATGGGTGCAGTAGGATGGTGCTCCAACGCATTTTGCTCAAAAATGGTTTTTTTTGTTTTATGTTGGATTGTACGTAGGGTTACAATACAGTGGCCACCTCGGTCTCCGGACTTGACGCCTCTCGACTACTTTTTGTGGCCACACCTTCAAAATGCAATGTATAAAACTAAGCCCAATTTAAACACCTTACAGTTTCATTAATTTATTGTTTGTTGTATTAGGTATTTCTTTTTTCTATTGCATTGTTTCCGTTGTTTTTTACAACCTACTTTTAAAGTTGAGACGTTGTTTTCTCTTGCTAGCTTTCTGGTAGCAAGATGAGTAAGTATTGTACTTTCCAGTCTTCCAGAACGTACAGCATCTTTCCAGTTTTGCGAAATTTTTTCTATTGGATTTCTGGTAGTATATTTATCATTAGAAATGTTACAAACATCTTGCAGGTTTCAGTTAAACGATCAATTTTTGTAAATCAACAAAACTGACATTAACAAAGTAAACAAAAAACACTTGCGTAAAATTTCCACTTAATTTATTTTACAAAAATAATGACAATTGTTTCGCCAACACTGCGGCTTCATCAGATGTTAGATGTAAAATAAAATAAAATAAGAGTGCATCACAAATTATAGATTTTAAATACCTGAATGGGTTTTTTTACAACTGAGGATCTTATACAGTTCAAATGTTCTGGATTTACCCTTAATAAACTAATAAAGGTTTAACAATGGGGAACCGTTCAAGTCCAATTGATCGTTTAATAACGTGTTGCTATTTTTATGTTTGTTTATTTCCATACTTTCTAGTAAATTGAGTTTTTTACTTTTTCGTTCTACATGTAAAATTTCGAAGTTCTCATCAAAAGTATGGTTTTCTTGAATTAAATGTTTGGAGTAATTGGAATTATCTTTATGCTTTCTGTAACTGAATTTATGTTCACTTATCCTTTTTTGAAATGTTCTGCCTGTTTGTCCAATATATATTTAAAATCTATAATTTGTGATGCACTCTTATTTTATTTTATTTTACATCTAACATCTGATGAAGCCACAGTGTTGGCGAAACAATTGTCATTATTTTTTTGTAACGGCTAGTTCTGTTCAAAACTGACATTGTAAAACATATGAGGTAACCTTTTATGTGCAAGTATTTTAATAAAAAATAATAAATTAAATTATGGATATTGGACCCTTATTTTCGTAAAAGATTTTTATAAAAAGTGCTCTTAATAAAAAGTGTTGAGAATTTTACCCAGATTTTAAAAAGGTAATATAATATAGGGTATTCCATTAGAAAAAGTAATTTTCCTTTTATAACAAAAAAACGGTAAACTTGGCAGCAATGCGGATTAGATCGGGCATCATTTCATAGCTAACTGTACAGGGGTCCGGATTTGGTTGCGAAAGCAGGGTATCTCGCATATTTTTAAAGATAGAACCTTGCGGTTTTCACGAACCCAAGCTAATTTTTTGTGAAACTCATGAAGCCGTAAACAAAATTTTCATAGCCTTCTTCGTTTATGAAATACAGGGCGAAATAGAAAATTTTACATTTTGGGACCCCCCTCGTATCTCGGATATCCTTTAACTTAATGCAAAGGGAAAAATTGCTGCTTATGCAGTTTTTTACGCTGGATCCAGTGGCGTAGTCATATTTTTCATTTGAGTTGTTATTTTTTAGATATAACCCAAAGTTGTGTTTTTTTTAATGAGACACCATGTATGTTTGTCCAGAAATTGATTTGTCCTTTTAAAAGCTTCTCAAGAATATATAATAGTATGGGTCTATTTTAATAAACAACAACAAAAATCCTAATTTTTATAATTATCATCCCAAATTTTGCAGTAGGCCATGCAAAACAATGCTGCCTTTTATTTAAAGTCGTTAACAATATCTACATCCTAACAATAAATAAAAATAAATATGTAATTAAATCTATTTGTCAAAATATGTATTGATAATTTCGCACCAAAAAAGTACCACCTACCTAGATTTATGTAACACAAGAACAAAACAGTAATAAATTATAATGTAACAAGCCTTTCAACAAAAATCAACTGTCGTATAAGAACTACAGTAACCAAGGAAATCAAAAGAACTGTTCAAACTGATTTCCATTTTGTTCTATGCATGCTTCGCACAATTTTCGTATTCGTTTTAGGGAATTAAGCAAAATAACGGGATGATTTTGTAAATAGCGAAAATTTTCTCTTATTGCATTTCCTAAATCTTGGACATTATCATAGTGGTCTTTGTAGATTCTATTTTCCAGATATCCCCATAGAAAGAAATCTAAAATCGACAAATCTGGGCACCTAAGGGGCCATCTTATAGGTCCATTTCCGATCCATTGATTGGAAAAATTATTGTCCAGAAATAATCTCGTCATTCCAGAATTGTGTGCAGCAGCACCGTCCTGTTGAAAATAAATTTCGTTAATTTGCGCTAGAGGAACATCGTCAAGTAATTCAGGTATAGCTGCCTCTAAAATTTCTATATAGCGATTGGCTGTTACATTTCCCTCAAATATATAAAATTTTATATGTATTCCTAATATGAAGCAGGACACATTTAGACCAAACCTGCCCTGCTGTCTTCTGGGAAATATTTGGTGTTGGTTTTCCTGCGACCAGAATCTACTATTGTGCCTATTGAGTATACCAGAATTACTGAAATATGCTTCGTCTGACCATATAACCTTCCTTTCAAAATCTCTAACCATATCGCATTTTTCTCGAAACCAATTGCAGAAGACTACCCGACGCTCTGCATCCCCTGGCTGTAAGTGCTGCACGAGCCTAAATTTGTATGGGTGGTATTTGTGCTTTTTTAGAATTTCTTAAACTCTAGTTTTTGGAATCCCTATGCTCTTTTCACTGGCCCTACAAGAGTTTGTAGGGTAAGCTTCTGCATTAGCCAAAACCGTAATTTCCTCAGCCTCCCGATTTTCTTTATTATATGTTTTCGTACGGGGTTTAATAAATGATCCGTGATTAAGTAAATTCTTTTTTATCCGATAAAAAGTGGATATATTAGGTTGCCTCCTTTCTGGATATCTAAATAAAAATTAAGCAATAGTATTTCAACATACCTAAAAATTAACTATTTACCTGTTAAAATACATCTCAGAAGCCGCTTCAACATTTTCATTACTTAATATAAAACAAGCTAACATATCGTACGTTTCATAATGTTCGAAAGTTTGGTTTTCTTCTATAATAATACAAATATATTTTTACACAATAAATAAATACAAAAAACTAGCGCTATATTTTATATACGCGTACAAAATTGGGAAATGTCATTTGCTTCCAAGAAAACAAAAGAAAACGGCATCGTTTTGCATGGCCTACTGCAAAATTTGGGATGATAATTATAAAAATTAGGATTTTTGTTGTTGTTTATTAAAATAGACCCATACTATTATATATTTTTGAGAAGCTTTTAAAATGACAAATCAATTTCTGGACAAATATACAGGGTGTCCCATTTAAAAAAACACAACTTTGGGTCATATCTAAAAAATAACAACTCAAATGAAAAAATGACTACGCCACTGGATCCAGCGTAAAAAACTGCATAAGCAGCAATTTTTCCCTTTGCGTTAAGTTAAAGGATAACCGAGATACGAGGGGGGTCCCAAAATGCAAAATTTTCTATTTCGCCCTGTATCTCATAAACGAAGAAGGCTATGAAAATTTTGTTTACGGCCTCATGAGTTTCACAAAAAATTAGCTTAGGTTCGTGAAAACCGCAAGGTTCTATCTTTAAAAATAAGGGAGATACCCTGCTTTTGCAACCAAATCCGGACACCTTGTACAACATATTTTCAGTAAACTCAGGTAAGCAGTACCTGAGATATTTCGCCGATTCCTTTCTTTTGTTACAGGCTGTGTTTTCTGTTGTAATTATTTTCAGTTTTACAGTTTTCTTGGTTGTATCTACCAAACCCCAAAAATATATGATAAAAAACCTGCACAAGGCGAAGTAAGTTGTCAGTATCCGCAGCAGAGAATACTTAGTGCAATAGTTGGCATCTAGCATATTTATAACAGAGTTTTAACAAATATCTATTTAAAATTGGTTGAAAAACTAATATTTTTTTTATGTTGCGACCTAGTTTTGCTTTATTTTAAAAACTTTAAATTTTATATTTCACTATAAATGATAAAACTAACCTAATGCCTGATCATTAAATTATTTTATAGAGTTCCTTAACCATCCAATTAAAATTTATTTTTGTCCGAAGATTTATAGATTAAATGAATCCAAATTAAAACGTAAAATGGAAAAAAATTTAATATAAAATAATTTTTGTGTATTTCTAATATAAAGGGTTATAAATTGGGAACAATATAATAAAACTACCTATATGAAATATATTCATTTACGCAGATTATTGAAAATATTTGTATGTTATTTATTTATTAATGCTAACATAACATACAAGAGATAATTTATTCAATAATTTTATCTAAATGCTATATATATATATAAATATATATATATATTTATATATATATATATATATATATATATATATATATATATATATGTGTGTGTGTGTTTTCATTCCGGGTGTACATCTGTTCACTACTGTCGTTCTGAAAAGAACAATTTTGCTGACGTTTCGCCAAAATCACATTTGGCATTTTCGAAGTTTTCTTTCTCGCGTCCGAATAGAGACTGAAGTGTTGGTGACTGCGACGCTTCCTTTTATACCCCCACTCGAGGCCGAAGGTTATATATGCGCAGGCGTTGGTCGTTATTTATGTTTTCCGGATGGTGCTGCTGTTGTTGGGCTAATTGCACTTGAGTTTTTGCGGTTTTAGATTTGTCGATTATTGTCTTCCATACTGTTGGTAGTTTTAATGATTCGTCCCTTTTATTCAAATCACCCTGTTTTTCAATTTCTATGGCTTCTCGGATTATTCTGGTCTTATAATATTCTATATTGGCAATCTCCCTACACCCATCGAAATTTATTTTATGGCCGGTTTCCTGATGATGTAGGAATAAAGCTGAGGTTGTTTGTTTATTTCTGATGCTGAGTTTATGCTCTTCCACTCTTGCTGATATTCGCCTGTTAGTTTGCCGCACGTACAACTTTTCACAGTCCTGGCACGGAATACTGTATACTCCGTGGTTTTCCAGTTTGATTTTATCTTTTGGGTGTCCAAGTAGTTTACCTATAGTTGTTTGTGGCTTGTGTATTGTTTGTATGTTGTGCTTCCTAAGAATTCTTCCGATTCTGTCTGTTGTGCCTTTTACATATGGTAAGACTACTCGTTGCTTTCCCGGTTCATAATTTTTGTTGTTCGTTGTTCGGGAAACCTGTGCATTAATAGCTTTCTCTATGGTGCGATTTGTGTAGCCATTTTTCTCTAAAGCACTAGATATTACCTTAAGTTCGTTTTGTCTCGTCTGTGTTTCAATTACTCGCACGGATCTGTATATTAGGCTATTTGCCACAGCTTGAATTTGTGCTGATGTGATTTTGCATTTAAATATCTGTCTGTATGTGTTGGTTTTCTATACACGGTGTATTCGAAATGTCCGTTATGCAGTTTTGTGACCAAAACATCTAAACATGGTAGTTTGTTGTTTTCCTCTAACTCTAGAGTAAATTGTATTCTGGGGTGGATTGAATTTACGTGAGTCAGAAATTTTTCGAGCTCTGCATGACCATGTTGCCATATAATAAATATGTCATCCCCATAACGAATGCATAATTTGGGCTTTAAACTTGCTTTCTCAAGAGTTTCTTTCTCGAAGTATATCATAAATAAATTCGCGACTACTGGTGATAGCGAGGACCCCATTGAAGCACCATCCATTTGTTTATACATTTGCCCGTTGAATGAAAAATAAGTATTTTTCAGGCAATGCTCCGAGAGTTGTATTATATGTGCCTGAAAATCCTCGTTCATAGCAATATTGTCCAATGCTTCGTCGATGGGAATACTAGGATATAACGATTTGACATCTAGGCTTGCTATGATATCGTTTTTTTCAAGGACGATATCTCGTATAATTGGAGTGAAATGCTCCGAGTTTTTTACAAACGAATCAGCTTTTTCTACAGTTGGTTGCATAATTTCAGAAAGGTATTTCTCCAGTTTTTGTAGCGGCGAATTAACAGCACTAACAATAGGTCTGATGGGTGCCCCTGGTTTGTGTATTTTTGGTAAACCATAGAGTTTAGGATATCTGCTCGACTTTTCCCGTAATATGATTTTTTGTTGAATTTCTAGGTTTATTGGTGAACTTTTTATTTTATTTTTAGTTGTTTTTTCTAGGTACGTTGTCGGGTCCCTTGGAACGGGCCTATAACAATGTGCAGGATATCCTGCATTTTTTGTATGTAATCTTGAGTATTCATAACCACAGTTGCGTTTCCTTTATCTGCTGGAAGGATTGTGATGTCTTTATTTTTTCGAAGGTTTATTAGGGCTCTTTGTTCAGTGGCATTTAGGTTTTGTTTTGGTGTTTTGCTTGATCTTAAAATTCTTGCCAGCTCTTGTCGAATCTCCTCTGCTTTTGTTTCTTCAGAGGAGTCAAGGACAGCTTCCACTCCAGCTATTATTTCTTCTTTAGGGATTTCCTTAGGGATTTGAATAAAAGGGACGAATCATTAAAACTACCAACAGTATGGAAGACAATAATCGACAAATCTAAAATCGCAAAAACTCAATTTACTTATTTACGTTCATGTTGTATTGAAAATTCAATGCTTCCAATACATTACTTACTTATTAATGTAATCTTGTGACAAATAAATCATGGCCTCCTTTAAAAACATTGAAACCTAATTTACGAAGTGTGATATTTTGATGACACTAAAATCTTTAATGCACTTGTGAGATATCACTAGACTGGAAATTTTAGGCTCTTTCCAAAAATCGAAAAATCCAATATGGCGGTCATAAGAAATATGAAAGTTGAGGCGGGTTGCGGGTTAACAAAAAACAAGGAAGACGTGTCGTATACGCCATCTTATTTGTCTTAAAAATGTGTCCGAATAATGTCACCTTTTGACAGCTGTCAAAAATACTGGCGAAAAACGAAATCCGCCATTTCCGGTTTTTCGCCGATATTTCCCAAACTTATTGATCGATCGTAAATCTGAAGCCAGATATCGAATGCAATAAGTTTGCTCTAAAACTTTCCCCATTTAACCTTTTCTGTAGGTATGACAGGAGCCGAGATCCCTATATAGAGAAGCGAATCTGGGACACACTGTATATATATATATATATATATATATATATATATATATATATATATATATATACGTTTATATATATATATATATATATATATATATATATATATATATATATATATATATATATATATATATATATATATATATATATACATATACATATATATATATATATATATATATATATATATATATATATATATATATATATATATATATATATATATATATATATATATATATATTGGACTTCGTTCTTGGGTATAGGTTTATTTGCAAAATCAAACAATGGGATTAACTTGACGTTTCACCTATCGTAGTAGGCTTTCTCAAGATTGCTCATTCCTTTATTTTTTTTTGGTTTGTAAAGCTTTGCTTTCCTATCTACAATTAATTTAAAAAAAAAATTAGTAGTCTAATTGTAAAAGGACATTTATAATTTTTCTAAAACTAATCTAAAGTTTTATACTATTTACAAATAAATATTACAAAATTAATAAAATAAAGTAACAATGAAAACAAAAAGTAAGAAACATTTTAAATCAACCTTTCGCTCGTTGTGTTGAGTTTTATCAAGATTTTATTTAGCCTCTGATTCCTACATTCTTTTTTCCATAAAAAATTTTTCCATTAAATTTTTAATTGAAATTCGAAGAAAATTACATTGACCGGGGCGAGCTTATTTCTTGGCCAGCCCTATCACCTGACTTAAATCCTTGCGATTTTTACCTCTGGGGCATCTATCAATTGAAACTTGTAAAATGTTTGTAACATTTTTAAAGACAAATATCCTTACAGAAATCCAGTGACTAAATCTACCGTAAGTAAAAGGTAAAAGATTCTGTAAGTTCTGGCAGACCTAAAAGCGCAACAGATGGTGATAAGGCTCTGAATGTTTTAATCAGTTTAGAAGAAAATCTGCACTTTCCTACCAGAACATTAGGAAATGAAAATGACCTCTCACACATACAAAATAACTTTGGTGCAAGAAGTCTCTGAGGATGATCACGATAGGCGTTTGGAATTTTGTTAAATCATGATGGAACGTTGAAATACCAATCTAAATTTTCTCAATCAAATTACTTATAATCACTGAGCAATTTTTTTTTTAGTGGAAAAGTTAACAGGTATAATTGTCGATATTGGGCCAGGGAAAATGCACATTGGATACGTGAAAATCCTATTCAATTTCCCAAAAAGATAAATTTTTGATGTCGTATACGTATAAAGGGTGCAAAAATAATCGGTCCTCTCTTCATGGAAGACACATTAAGTAGAGAAAGATAGCTAAATCTTTTAAGAACCGAAATTGTTCCAGGTATTGCAGAACTATTTCTGAATAACCGTAAGTTCCTTATTTTAACTGCTGTATCAAGTATTTAAACTTATTTTTTCTAGGTAATAATGCACCAAATAATGAAATATGGGTTCAATATGATGGTGATCCAACGCATTTTGCTCAAAAATGGTTTTTTTTGTTTTATGTTGGATTGTACGTAGGGTTACAATACAGTGGCCACCTCGGTCTCCGGACTTGACGCCTCTCGACTACTTTTTGTGGCCACACCTTCAAAATGCAATGTATAAAACTAAGCCCAATTTAAACACCTTATAGTTTCATTAATTTATTGTTTGTTGTATTAGGTATTTCTTTTTTCTATTGCATTGTTTCCGTTGTTTTTTACAACCTACTTTTAAAGTTGAGACGTTGTTTTCTCTTGCTAGCTTTCTGGTAGCAAGATGGGTAAGTATTGTACTTTCCGGTCTTCCAGAACGTACAGCATCTTTCCAGTTTTGCGAAATTTTTTCTATTGGATTTCTGGTAGTATATTTATCATTAGAAATGTTACAAACATCTTGCAGGTTTCAGTTAAACGATCAATTTTTGTAAATCAACAAAACTGACATTAACAAAGTAAACAAAAAACACTTGCATAAAATTTCCACTTAATTTATTTTACAAAAATAATGACAATTGTTTCGCCAACACTCTGGCTTCATCAGATGTTAGATGTAAAATAAAATAAAATAAGAATGCATCACAAATTATAGATTTTAAATACCTGAATGGGTTTTTTTACAACTGAGGATCTTATACAGTTCAAATGTTCTGGATTTACCCTTAATAAACTAATAAAGGTTTAACAATGGGGAACCGTTCAAGTCCAATTGATCTTTTAATAACGTGTTGCTATTTTTATGTTTGTTTATTTCCATACTTTCTAGTAAATTGAGTTTTTTACTTTTTCGTTCTACATGTAAAATTTCGAAGTTCTCATCAAAAGTATGGTTTTCTTGAATTAAATGTTTGGAGTAATTGGAATTATCTTTATGCTTTCTGTAACTGAATTTATGTTCACTTATCCTTTTTTGAAATGTTCTGCCTGTTTGTCCAATATATATTTAAAATCTATAATTTGTGATGCACTCTTATTTTATTTTATTTTACATCTAACATCTGATGAAGCCACAGTGTTGGCGAAACAATTGTCATTATTTTTTTGTAACGGCTAGTTCTGTTCAAAACTGACATTGTAAAACATATGAGGTAACCTTTTATGTGCAAGTATTTTAATAAAAAATAATAAATTAAATTATGGATATTGGACCCTTATTTTCGTAAAAGATTTTTATAAAAAGTGCTCTTAATAAAAAGTGTTGAGAATTTTACCCAGATTTTAAAAAGGTAATATAATATAGGGTATTCCATTAGAAAAAGTAATTTTCCTTTTATAACAAAAAAACGGTAAACTTGGCAGCAATGCGGATTAGATCGGGCATCATTTCATAGCTAACTGTACAGGGGTCCGGATTTGGTTGCGAAAGCAGGGTATCTCGCATATTTTTAAAGATAGAACCTTGCGGTTTTCACGAACCCAAGCTAATTTTTTGTGAAACTCATGAAGCCGTAAACAAAATTTTCATAGCCTTCTTCGTTTATGAAATACAGGGCGAAATAGAAAATTTTACATTTTGGGACCCCCCTCGTATCTCGGATATCCTTTAACTTAATGCAAAGGGAAAAATTGCTGCTTATGCAGTTTTTTACGCTGGATCCAGTGGCGTAGTCATATTTTTCATTTGAGTTGTTATTTTTTAGATATAACCCAAAGTTGTGTTTTTTTTAATGAGACACCATGTATGTTTGTCCAGAAATTGATTTGTCCTTTTAAAAGCTTCTCAAGAATATATAATAGTATGGGTCTATTTTAATAAACAACAACAAAAATCCTAATTTTTATAATTATCATCCCAAATTTTGCAGTAGGCCATGCAAAACAATGCTGCCTTTTATTTAAAGTCGTTAACAATATCTACATCCTAACAATAAATAAAAATAAATATGTAATTAAATCTATTTGTCAAAATATGTATTGATAATTTCGCACCAAAAAAGTACCACCTACCTAGATTTATGTAACACAAGAACAAAACAGTAATAAATTATAATGTAACAAGCCTTTCAACAAAAATCAACTGTCGTATAAGAACTACAGTAACCAAGGAAATCAAAAGAACTGTTCAAACTGATTTCCATTTTGTTCTATGCATGCTTCGCACAATTTTCGTATTCGTTTTAGGGAATTAAGCAAAATAACGGGATGATTTTGTAAATAGCGAAAATTTTCTCTTATTGCATTTCCTAAATCTTGGACATTATCATAGTGGTCTTTGTAGATTCTATTTTCCAGATATCCCCATAGAAAGAAATCTAAAATCGACAAATCTGGGCACCTAAGGGGCCATCTTATAGGTCCATTTCCGATCCATTGATTGGAAAAATTATTGTCCAGAAATAATCTCGTCATTCCAGAATTGTGTGCAGCAGCACCGTCCTGTTGAAAATAAATTTCGTTAATTTGCGCTAGAGGAACATCGTCAAGTAATTCAGGTATAGCTGCCTCTAAAATTTCTATATAGCGATTGGCTGTTACATTTCCCTCAAATATATAAAATTTTATATGTATTCCTAATATGAAGCAGGACACATTTAGACCAAACCTGCCCTGCTGTCTTCTGGGAAATATTTGGTGTTGGTTTTCCTGCGACCAGAATCTACTATTGTGCCTATTGAGTATACCAGAATTACTGAAATATGCTTCGTCTGACCATATAACCTTCCTTTCAAAATCTCTAACCATATCGCATTTTTCTCGAAACCAATTGCAGAAGACTACCCGACGCTCTGCATCCCCTGGCTGTAAGTGCTGCACGAGCCTAAATTTGTATGGGTGGTATTTGTGCTTTTTTAGAATTTCTTAAACTCTAGTTTTTGGAATCCCTATGCTCTTTTCACTGGCCCTACAAGAGTTTGTAGGGTAAGCTTCTGCATTAGCCAAAACCGTAATTTCCTCAGCCTCCCGATTTTCTTTATTATATGTTTTCGTACGGGGTTTAATAAATGATCCGTGATTAAGTAAATTCTTTTTTATCCGATAAAAAGTGGATATATTAGGTTGCCTCCTTTCTGGATATCTAAATAAAAATTAAGCAATAGTATTTCAACATACCTAAAAATTAACTATTTACCTGTTAAAATACATCTCAGAAGCCGCTTCAACATTTTCATTACTTAATATAAAACAAGCTAACATATCGTACGTTTCATAATGTTCGAAAGTTTGGTTTTCTTCTATAATAATACAAATATATTTTTACACAATAAATAAATACAAAAAACTAGCGCTATATTTTATATACGCGTACAAAATTGGGAAATGTCATTTGCTTCCAAGAAAACAAAAGAAAACGGCATCGTTTTGCATGGCCTACTGCAAAATTTGGGATGATAATTATAAAAATTAGGATTTTTGTTGTTGTTTATTAAAATAGACCCATACTATTATATATTTTTGAGAAGCTTTTAAAATGACAAATCAATTTCTGGACAAATATACAGGGTGTCCCATTTAAAAAAACACAACTTTGGGTCATATCTAAAAAATAACAACTCAAATGAAAAAATGACTACGCCACTGGATCCAGCGTAAAAAACTGCATAAGCAGCAATTTTTCCCTTTGCGTTAAGTTAAAGGATAACCGAGATACGAGGGGGTCCCAAAATGCAAAATTTTCTATTTCGCCCTGTATCTCATAAACGAAGAAGGCTATGAAAATTTTGTTTACGGCCTCATGAGTTTCACAAAAAATTAGCTTAGGTTCGTGAAAACCGCAAGGTTCTATCTTTAAAAATAAGGGAGATACCCTGCTTTTGCAACCAAATCCGGACACCTTGTACAACATATTTTCAGTAAACTCAGGTAAGCAGTACCTGAGATATTTCGCCGATTCCTTTCTTTTGTTACAGGCTGTGTTTTCTGTTGTAATTATTTTCAGTTTTACAGTTTTCTTGGTTGTATCTACCAAACCCCAAAAATATATGATAAAAAACCTGCACAAGGCGAAGTAAGTTGTCAGTATCCGCAGCAGAGAATACTTAGTGCAATAGTTGGCATCTAGCATATTTATAACAGAGTTTTAACAAATATCTATTTAAAATTGGTTGAAAAACTAATATTTTTTTTATGTTGCGACCTAGTTTTGCTTTATTTTAAAAACTTTAAATTTTATATTTCACTATAAATGATCAAACTAACCTCATGCCTGATCATTAAATTATTTTATAGAGTTCCTTAACCATCCAATTAAAATTTATTTTTGTCCGAAGATTTATAGATTAAATGAATCCAAATTAAAACGTAAAATGGAAAAAAATTTAATATAAAATAATTTTTGTGTATTTCTAATATAAAGGGTTATAAATTGGGAACAATATAATAAAACTACCTATATGAAATATATTCATTTACGCAGATTATTGAAAATATTTGTTTCGAAAATTTGTTATTAATGTTTTTTCATTGCTCAAAATGGGCACAGACTGTTTTTTGTTTTAAATATAAATACATCAATAAAACATATTTATCTAAATATCCAAGGGAAAATAGAGAATGCGTAAATGTTGAAAACAATTGGAAGTGTGGTATACATATGTCATGATAATATATATTTAAATGAAATATTCCTATTAAATTTGACAATGCATCAAACAATTTCCATGATGTTTACCTCTAGCATTTAGATAAAATTATTGAATAAATTATCTCTTGTATGTTATGTTAGCATTAATAAATAAATAACATACATTCATAGGTTTATAACAACATTCCTTGCCACTAGCTTATATTTTTCTTAAATATTTAGAACAAAATACAAGAGTTCTAAGCACACTACACAACAACTTGTTACGTTCTGGGCGCGCGTTTCGCTAACCAAGTTAGCTTCATCAGCAGATGATATAAACTAAAGTAACTCCTAAACGAGAATACTTATAGATAAATGTGGTCACACTTGGTGCACTCGACTGCACCGTTGTCAAGTAAGCAATAGAGGGGACTACAGGGAATAGCGCCTCTGTCTTTATTTAGTGTTTTCATACCACATTTAACTATTTCTATACTCTCAAGAGCATCCAATAATCTATTACTGGATACATTTTTAATCAGTTTAAGAATTTTTTTTTTGATTTTTCAAACTGTTCTCCGTTTTGTAGGCTACTCTAAAACCTACGTTTTTAAATACTTTTTCTAGACCTCTTGTATATCTGGGATCATATGGGATTACTATGAACTTATTGGGAGCCTCAGGTGCTTGAAGAGTAGTGGCATCTTTTAACATTTTCTTATGCTTATGTCTATTTACTAATTTATGTACAAATTTTCATTATATCCGTTACTTTTAACTATATTTTTAATCCGATTCATTTTATTGTTGAAACGTTCTTTGCTTAATGGAAAATTGACTAAACTGTGAGTTGAGAAATGAAATGCTGCCATTTTGAGTTGACGGTAATGAAATGGGTCGGCCGTTATATACCCATCAGTATTAGTAAATTTCCTATAAATATCATATTCTAATTTATCGTTATTTCTTTTTTTTTTCCTTTTCGTACGTAAAATTAATGGAAGGATATTTATTGTTTAATGTTTCTAAGAAAGTGTCCAAATTTTTTGTTTTAGTATCAAAAATAGCAAATATATCGTCTACGTATCTATACCACGCCCTTGGGAAGTACTCGAGTTCTTTTTTGAATAGAGTTTCTAATCTACCTATAAACAAATTTGCATGGAACGGAGACAAGCAATTGCCCATCGCAGTTCCCTCAAGTTGTTTATAATATTTATTGTTGAACTGAAAAAAATTTTGATTCATACAAATTTTGTGAGAAGCAAATATTCATTTTCATTTCAATAAAAGGGACGAATCATTAAAACTACCAACAGTATGGAAGACAATAATCGACAAATCTAAAACCGCAAAAACTAAAGTGCAATTAGCCCAACAACAGCAGCACCATCCGGAAAACATAAATAACGACCAACGCCTGCGCATATATAACCTTCGGCCTCGAGTGGGGGTATAAAAGGAAGCGTCGCAGTCACCAACACTTCAGTCTCTATTCGGACGCGAGAAAGAAAACTGCGAACATGCCAGCACAACGGTTTCTTTTCAGAACGACCGTAGTGAACAGATGTACACCCGGAATGAAAACACACACACACATATATATATATATATATATATATATATATATATATATATATATATATATATATATATATATATATATATATATATATATATATATATATATATATATATATATATATATATATATATATATACATGTCAAGAGACGACCAAAATGTGAAGCTCGATTTGTTTCAGAACCAAGGTACCAATCCTGCGACCATGGTATCTGCCTCGGCAAGTTTTATCAGACAGTTTCCTTGGGGAGTGTCCCTACTAAGGTAGAAGCACCTCTTGCGTGTACCCCTCATCGACTTTCTAGGTCAAATGACATTCCACTTTATTTATTTCAGTGTTTGGGCAAATCGGTTTTAATGCTGATACCGTCGAAGCACAATGCCTGATGAATCTTGCCGAGGCAGATACCACGATCGCAACATTTTAATATTTTGAATTGCTGTTTTGATTCCGAGTCTGCCTGCCACCTTAAAAAGGGACAAACTAAGTCTATTAATAACGGTAATTAACAAAATCCAAATAAGGTCCAAAATCAATCATTACTGCTTCCTTCATGTCCCAAATTCAGGCTTCCTGGGGATAGTAATTTTTCATATAACATTTCATAAATATAATTTATGCCTTACGAGCGTTTATGTTTTTCAATCTGCATAATGAAAAGGCTGTGGTTATTCGCTACACCAGGATATTATGTCGAATGACAAAAAATATGCTTCAGAGTAAATATACATAAGCGCTTTAGACCCTTTTAGAGTCCTGTGTTTACTTGTGAAAGTTAAACAAACCATACTCAAATTCAGAACAGAGTGCTAATTTTAGAACTCTCCAAGTCCTGTTGACTTTCAACCCTAATTTAATTTAATTATTAGAACAAGGGGTGGGAATTCAACAGCCTTTAAATAGAACCTATTTTTTTTGTACGAAATGCAACAACAGAAGAAAATTGTATTTACTATTTCATTTAGTGACTACAGCTGGATGCTGTAATATATTTGTAAGTAATGAAAATTGCATATAAAAGTAACAGTTTAATTACAAATTAAAGATAATATTAGAAAAAAATAATTATGTGTTGGTTCCCAAGTAATTTAATGACATAAAGGGAAACTTGGTATCGTAAGAGCAATGCTGTTAAAGATCATGATTACATTAAACACTTTGTTTCTTTTCTCAAAACAATACCTAGCACATATATATGTGCCTTGTACAGGGTGTCCACGATTAACCCCTACAAAATGAAAGGGGTGATTCTACATAAAAAAAACATGAAAAAAATTTCATATTAATCTAGGTCCGGAAATGCGTCGTTACGGAGATACAGGGTGTTGAAATATAAATTTTATTTTATTTTTTATTAAATATCTGTTGCAAATAATAACATTTTCTCACGAATTTAGGCATTCGGGGTATTTTTTGGGTGAAGAATCGTAATTTGGTATTAGATTTCAAGTGACACTGAGAGGGCGCTACGTACGCTACCATTATTTCTTCTGTTTTTTTTTACGAATAAATATTATTATTGTACCGTTTCTAAGCAAAAAAGCTATACTTACTCAATAACGCTAGAGGTAACCGTTCTCGAACAATTGGCTTGGCAAGTTTATGCGTCGATGCAAGGAAAACAAATTTTTTAATAATAATAAACTAAGGTGTATTTATTTCAAAACAATACAAACTTAAAGGCAAGTATGAATTATTCTAAACTATAATAAATGCTCCGCGTGATTTTGAAGGCATAGTATAATTCTTTTTTTAGAGAACGTCTGATACGTCTATAAATATTCTGCATTTGTCTGAATTCATTGCAGGCATTTTTAATTCGCAAGCAGAGCTGCTCACGCGTTTGTATTGGAACGGAGTACACATGGCATTTGAGAAAACCCCATACACAAAAGTCCCAAGAATTTAAGTTTGGCCACCTAGCTGGCCATTGAACTGGTCCGCATCTACCAATCCACCGATTTTCGTAAGTCTGATATTGACGCACATTTCGACTAAAATGATCTGGACAGCCATCATGCATAAACTACATGGCTTGCCGAATATTTAAAGGAACTTCCTCTAGTAATGTGGGTAAATTATTCTGAAAAAAAATTAAATATTCTTCCCCTGTTAGTCGACCTGGCAACTCAACAGGACCAGTTAGGTTGTTGTTTACAATATCAATCCACACATTAATACTAAACCTATGTTGATGTTTGGTTTCTTTCACAACATAGGAATTATCCCCAATATATGCATATTGATGTGAATTGTGTAAATTATTAATTCTTTGATATCAATTACATTATGCCTTCAAACTAACGGTCATCACGTGGAGCACTTTACAAGCATTTCCGAACCTAGGTTAATATGAAAATTTTTTCATTTTTTTTATGTAGAATTACCCCTTTCATTTCGTAGGGGTTGTTTATGGACACCCTGTATAAGATATAAAAAATTTATATTTTTCTCTGGATCCGCCTATACACGATAATCCAAAAACAGTAAAAATGTTTTATATTTGCGTTGTTATAAAATAGAGAGAAATGTGAAACACAAAAGTAACCGGGATTGATATGAAGAATACAAATTTAATTTAAAAAAAATTAAAATCTTTATTATTTTCAATGTGATTACCTTTATTTTACTAACAGTTTAGTAACTACGGAACAAAACTAAGCAAATTTTATATAACATGTTCTATGTAAAAATGTTTGCCAGATATTTATTTAAATAACAAATTTTTCTTAACTTCAAACACACTTTGTGAAAATTGATACCTAATAAAAACAAGTGAAACCCATGTCTCTAACTTACTACTTATTATTGTCTGGAAAGATTACAAAAAAAAGGTTATTAAATAAATAAATGAATAAATAAATAAATATATATATATATATATATATAAATATATAAATATATATATATATATATATATATATATATATATATATATATATATATATATATATATATATATATACAAGGTGTTTCAAAAAGGTCTGCCAAAATTTCTAGGACATATAGTACATCAAAAAATAAGTGTAGTTTACTCTATAAACCTATGTCCGAAAATGCACCCCTAGGGAGTTACAGCCCCTCGAAGATGACACGCGAAAATAGTTTTTTGGCATTTTCTTTAAAACTATCAAAGAGAAGTTAATGAAATTTTGCATAGGTGCCTAATTTTTAATGAGAAATGTAACCAATTTGTCAGATTTGTCATATTTATTCAGGGGCGTAACTTACGAGGGGGCTGAAATGCTCTAATGACCATATTTTTTTTGTGGGTTGTATTTTCTAAAAAATACATCAAAAATATCAAATTCTGATTAATTTTACATAAAAAAGGTACTCTTGTTAAAATGTTTTAAAGTCGATAGTTTTCGAGTAATTTACAGTTAAATGTTGAAGTGTTTTCCTAAGGTTTTCATTTTACTTGTACAAGATATCTTAGAAACCCTTTTAAGTAGGCCGTGGTATGATTTAAACAAATGAGCTGTACGTCAAGTTGACTTTTGATGGAATTCTGTTATTTATTAATTACTTCATTTACTTTTAAAAAATGGCAAATTATACATTTTCCGAACAAGTTGATATGATTTTAACCTTGGGTGAGTGTTTCGGAAATTCAAACTTAGCAGTTAGAAGATATTCAGAAAAATATCCTGGTAGAAATGTACCGAATCGCAGAACATTTTTGGCAATAGAGCAGAGGTTACGAGAAAATGGTTCACTTACAATAAAAAACACAGATAATGGACGTCCCAGAAATGCGCGAACGGTAGAAGTTGAGGAACAAGTTTTAGAAACCGTTTTTCGTGAGCCTACAATTAGTTCACGCAGATTGGCGTTAAGAACGAATACTTCCCATTCAAGTGCGTTCAGAGTTCTAAAAGAACAGCAACTCCACCCCTACCACTTTAGACAAGTGCAACATTTACAACCAGAGGATAGGCCATTAAGGGCCGATTTTTGTGAAGTACTGTTTGAACGAGAACGTATTGATCCAAATTTTTTCAATAAAATCTTATTTACGGACGAAGCAACCTTCACAAGGGCGGGCGTTTTTAATTATCATAACTCGCATTTCTGGGCTGAAGAAAATCCAAGAGTCACTAGAGTGTCTCACTATCAACATGAATTTAAAATCAATGTTTGGGCAGCTACTTTGGGAAATAAATTTATAGGGTTTCATATTTTTAATGGTAATTTAAACGGAGATATGTATGCTGATTTTTTAGAAAATAATCTATTTGAAATATTAGAAAATGTACCGTTAAATCTAAGAAGGGACATTGTTTTTATGCATGATGGCGCACCCCCACATTTTAGTAGAAGAGCGCGACAGTGGTTAAATAATCATTTTCCAAACAAATGGATCGGACGCGGTGCAGATGCTCCAATTCACTGGCCTGCTAGGTCTCCCGACATGAATACACTGGACTTTAATGTTTGGGGAGATTTAAAGGCAAAAGTATATGAAAATGAAATTAACACGGTTGAAGAATTGAGAGACAAAATAATTCATGAATGTACACTTCTTCAAAATAATGGTCAAAGCTTAAATTTAATAAATAATTTAAACCGAAGAATAAATTTATGCATTCAAGAAAACGGAGGACATTTTGAGCATCTGTTATTATTTTGGTATAGTTCACTAGTGTTATTTATTTTTTAAAAATTTTATTCAATAAACTTTTATCTAGGAATACTTTGAGTTTTATTTTCTAAGAATGCGCTCATTTGTTTAAATCATACCACGGCCTACTTAAAAGGGTTTCTAAGATATCTTGTACAAGCAATTTGAAAAGCTTGGGAAAACACTTCAACATTTAACTGTAAATTACTCGAAAACTATCGACTTTAAAACATTTTAACAAGAGTACCTTTTTATGTAAAATTAATCAGAATTTGATATTTTTGATGTATTTTTTAGAAAATACAACCCACAAAAAAAATATGGTCATTAGGGCATTTCAGCCCCCTCGTAAGTTACGCCCCTGAATAAATATGACAAATCTGACAAATTGGTTACATTTCTCATTAAAAAGTAGGCCCCTATGCAACATTTCATTAACTTCTCTTTAATAGTTTTAAAGAAAATGCCAAAAAACTATTTTCGCGTGTCATCTTCGAGGGGCTGTAACTCCCTAGGGGTGCATTTTCGGACATAGGTTTATAGAGTAAACTACACTTATTTTTTGATGTACTATATGTCCTAGAAATTTTGGCAGACCTTTTTGAAACACCTTGTATATGTAGAATAACAGAAATATAAAATTTCTGCAGGTGCAAAACGGCCTACAAGAAGAATTGCTTTCGATTATATCACAGGGTACCCTCCTGCGATCGTGATTTCTGGGCCTCTACCCTCATCAGGCAGGCTTGTACCCAGGGAGATCTGAAATAACAGATTGCTCAATATGACAAAATCGAAAACAAAACGTTTATAATACTGAAACAGTACTACATGCTAAGTGTAACACGTAGCGCCACCCATTGGGGCTCCGGTCGTTTCCGGCTGCAGACCCATAAGAATGCACTAGCACCATCATTCTTTTGCACTGCACCTGCAGAAATTATATATTTCTGTTATTCTACATATATCTTTTCCGGCCAATAACTTTTGATAAACATGTGTGAAAGCGCATTTTTATCGATTTTTAGTAACTATATATATATATATATATATATATATATATATATATATATATATATATATATATATATATATATATATATATATATATATATATATATATATATATATATATATATATATATATATATATATATATATATATATATATATATATATATATATATATATATATATATATATACTTCCTAATAAACTACTCACAGAAGCTTAGTCATCTTGGAAAATCAGTTTCCTTAAGTCCTATTATGGGTTTTTATGGATGGTACTTATTCTTTTTTAACACTTTCTGTACCGATTGGCACATACATTTCCTGTTCTACAGTTCTTACCGATGTACTAAGGTTTTCGTTAATAGCTTTTAAAATGTTTTTGTCTCGATTTTCATTGTTAATATTGTATCCGCTTCTAAGTTGTTCGAAGGCCCCACGGTTAATTTGTAAATATTTCAAGGCCTACTTGAAATAATTTGTAATTCATTTGTTGCTATTGGCTATCATTTTTTTTATATTTTAAATCGAGCACCCTGTATATTATCATTTAATTAAATGAGCCTTTTTCTATCATTCCATAACAGGCAATGTATATTCCTATTGATTTCATATCTGTTTATGTTAAAATATTCTCCCTTTCCTCAATTTTAATTTTTTTCTCATGTTTAAAGTCTTCTATTAAACAAAAATTATTGAAATTCCAGGTTCTGCGCACAAACATTATATTTTTTTCTTTCTATTAATTAATTTTATAATTTGTTAACCAAACTTCCTTCCATTAGGCACGTTTAGTTAAATAAACGTTTTAAAATCCAGTGAGTTAAACAAGAAAGTAAATCCAGGACATGAAAATGAAAGGAACAAAGAAACATTTTTTCCTCACTGATAACTGGCGCAAAGCGTTAGCTGGTGTATTCTTTTAATTAACGCTGGAAAGGTAAATAAAGTTTCCGAATATTACAGGGAACTTGTAAACATTAAAAGCCCGTAGCCAACTACGGGATTATAGGGGTTTCAAGAGGAAACACGATCCCCTTTTTTTAGCTAAAAGGCAGACACGATATTTTTATGGGGAATTTTCGTAGTCGCCAAGCGCTGCAGCGTCTTTAAAATCCACTAACATAAAACTGAATACGATAAATTGTCATATTTGATTTATCTAGAAAGTGAGAAGTCCTTGGTCCGAATCCCAAACAAATTAACTTTTCCAATTTAAAAATAAACTGTTTGAAATGCCGATTGGATATATTTTTTTATATTATTTATATTTAATTTTCGATGTTTCGGAGGTAAAAGAATTTTGATCAGAAATCGAAATAGCTCTGAATACTAGTGGGTTAATAACCGATTTCTTTTGTGCTGGATGGTGATGGGAATTTGCAATTAAGTATCTATTTGTATGCGTCGAGTGGATTTTCTATACACAAAATGTCCTAATGTACCATTTTCCTTCCTTTGAACACATACATCTAGAAAGAGAATTGTTCCATTAGATTCAATTTCCATCGAGAACTTGATATTATGATGTGATTAAGGTCCAGAAATATGAGGATATTATCCTGAGGCCAAACAACAAGTATCATCTACATATCTGAACCAGTATTTTGGTTTCAGTGGAGAGGATGTTCGAGAAATATCCTCAAAGGCTTCCATAAAGATATTCGCTACCACAAGTGATAGAGGAGATCCTATAGCTGCCCCTAAAGTTTGTTCATAAATAGTTCCTTGAAAAATAAAATAAATAGATGTAAGATAAGCTTCCACTAGGTCTATTAAGTTCTTATCAAGATTATTATGATACAGTATGTCTGATAACGGAAATTAAGTGGTTGACCACTTGGACCATGTGGAGCTCTGAGAATTATGTATGCTTATGGAGTTGTCAACGACTTCAGTATTTATTTTGGTGACATGCTTACGTTAGGTTATATAGCTACAGGTACTAGCTGTCTGAATTGGCTTTCCTTTTGTTAGGTAGAACTATTTGTATTAAAAAAAATGAAAATGTTTACAAGGTCAAGTTTAATAAGTTTTTTTTATTTAAAAATTGCCATAGATTTTTTTCTAAATCTATATCATCATTTCATTAGAAAACTTGGTAATGCCTTAATTTTAAAAAATATAAATCAATCCAAAATATGTCACAAAATATTAAGCAAAAAATATGATAAGTGCCAAATATGACGTTTTTATCAGGCATGAAACTCTAATTCAATTAATGAGAAAATATATTTAATTGAGCATTTTTCACCTCAATATTTTATAACTTCATTTAAATAGTTTATATCTCATTTATTATTTTTATTTATTTTGTAGATAATTGTCTACAAATAAATATTTTTATTGCTTTTGAATAAATGTTATTCTAATTTTTGTATGTAAATTCTCACATGTTCGGTGTTTAAAAATCTTATTCATTTTTGGAAATAATGTTTTAACTAGTATGTTAGATTACTTACAAATTTACGGTACGGTGCCTAAATTTTTATTTTCGGATTGTTTTGTACAGGGTGTCCGTATTTGGTTGCAAAAGCAGGGTATCTCGTTTATTTTTAAAGATAGAACCCTGCGGCTTTCACGAACCTGAGCTAATTTTTTGTGAAACTCATGAAGCCGTAAACAAAATTTTCATAGCCTTGTTCGTTTATGAGATACAGGGCGAAATAGAAAATTTTGCATTTTGTAACCCCCCTCGTTATCCTTTAACCTAACGCAAATGGAAAAATTGCTGCTTATGCAGTTTTTTACGCTGGATCCAGTAGCGTAGTCATATTTTTCATTTGAGTTGTTATTTTTTAGATATGACCCAAAGTTGTGTTTTTTTAAATGGGACACCCTGTATATTTGTCCAGAAATTGATTTGTCCTTTTAAAAGCTTCTCAAAAATATATAATAGTATGGGTCTATTTTAATAGACAACAACAAAAATCCTAATTTTTATAATTATCATCCCAATTTTGCAGTAGGCCATGCAAAACGATGCCCTTTTCTTTTGTTTTATTGGAAGCAAATGACATTTTCCAATTTTGTACGCGTATATAAAATATAGCGCCAGTTTTTTGTATTTATTTATTGTGTAAAAATATATTTGTATTATTATGGAAGAAAACCAAACTTTCGAACATTATGAAAAGTACGATATGTTAGCTAGTTTTATATTAAATAATGAAAATGTTGAAGCGGCTTCTGAAATGTATTTTAACAGGTAAATAGTTAATTTTTAGGTATGTTGAAATACTATTGCTTAATTTTTATTTAGATATAAAGAAAGGAGGCAACCTAATATATCCACTTTTTATCGGATAAAAAAGAATTTACTTAATAACGGATCATCTATCAAACCTCGTACGAAAACATATAATAAAGAAAATCGGAAGGCTGAGGAAATTACGGTTTTGGCTAATGCAGAAGCTTACCCTACAAACTTTTGTAGGGCCAGTGAAAAGAGCATAGGGATTCCAAAAACTAGAGTTCAAGAAATTCTAAAAAAGCACAAATACCTCCCATACAAATTTAGGCTCGTGCAGCACTTACAGCCAGGGGATGCAGAGCGTCGGGTAGTCTTCTGCAATTGGTTTCGAGAAAGATGCGATATGGTTAGAGATTTTGAAAGGAAGGTTATATGGTCAGACGAAGCACATTTCAGTAATTCTGGTATACTCAATAGGCACAATAGTAGATTCTGGTCCCAGGAAAATCAACACCAAATATTTCCCAGAAGACAGCAGGGCAGGTTTGGTCTAAATGTGTCCTGCTTCATATTAGGAACACATATAAAATTTTATATATTTAAGGGAAATCTAACAGCCAATCGCTATATAACTAGAAATTTTAGAGGCAGCTATACCTGAATTACTTGACGATGTTCCTCTAGCGCAAATTAACGAAATTTATTTTCAACAGGACGGTGTCCTGCATACAATTCTGGAATGACGAGATTATTTCTGGACAATAATTTTACCAATCAATGGATCGGAACAAATGGACCTATAAGATGGCCCCCTAGGTCCCCAGATTTGTCGATTTTAGATTTCTTTCTATGGGGATATCTGGAAAATAGAATTTACAAAGACCACTATGATAATGTCCAAGATTTAGGAAATGCAATAAGAGAAAATTTTCGCTATTTACAAAATCATCCCGTTATTTTGCTTAATTCCCTAAAACGAATAAGAAAATTGTGCGAAGCATGCATAGAACAAAATGGAAATCAGTTTGAACAGTTCTTTTGATTTCCTTGGTTACTGTAGTTCTTATACGACAGTTGATTTTTGCTGAAAGGCTTGTTACATAATATTTTATTACTGTTTTGTTCTTGTGTTACATAAATCTAGGTAGGTGGTACTTTTTTGGTGCGAAATTATCAATACATATTTTGACAAATAGATTTAATTACATATTTATTTTTATTTATTGTTAGGATGTAGATATTGTTAACGACTTTAAATAAAAGGCAGCATAGTTTTGCATGACCTACTGCAAAATTTGGGATGATAATTATAAAAATTAGGATTTTTGTTGTTGTTTATTAAAATAGACCCATACTATTATATATTTTTGAGAAGCTTTTAAAAGGACAAATCAATTTCTGGACAAATATACAGGGTGTCCCATTTAAAAAAACAAAACTTTGGGTCATATCTAAAAAATAACAACTCAAATGAAAAATATGACTACGCCACTGGATCCAGCGTAAAAAACTGCATAAGCAGCAATTTTTCCCTTTGCGTTAAGTTAAAGGATAACCGAGATACGAGGGAGGTCCCAAAATGCAAAATTTTCTATTTCGCCCTGTATCTCATAAACGAAGAAGGCTATAAAAAATTTGTTTACGGCTTCATGAGTTTCACAAAAAATTAGCTCAGGTTCGTGAAAACAGCAAGGTTCTATCTTTAAAAATAAGCGAGATACCCTGCTTTTGCAACCAACCCTGTACCGGGTGGCCAACTAAGAATGGACGCCGGCCATAACTCGCTAACCGTTAATCATATAACTTGGGTGAAAAAAAATTATTAGCTAAATCGACTAAGAGAAATCGCTGGAAAATATTTTGAAGTTCCGCATATGGCCGCTAGGGGGCGCAACTGTTATGGTCAATCAGAAAAAAGGCTGTTTCTTAAAAAATATTCATGTAAAGGTATATTATAAATACTGCCATCGTAAAGAGTAGAAAAATTGTGATTTTTTTGTTAAGGATATTTTGCTCTATCTCGTAAAATGTAGTGGTGGGGGAAGGTCAAACATGTTTTTATTTAAATGTCAATAACTCCGTTATAAGTCAACGGAATTGAACAAACTAGGTCTCGCTTAAAAGAGCCCATCTTAACTAATAATCTGATGTAAAAAAAAATCCGATTTGATTTCGCCGTGGTAACTAGAGGGCGCTGATTAACATCACAACAATTATTACGCATTATTTTGAAAATTTTAAATAGCACGCTATATCTCTTTTAACACAATTTAATAGAGGAGGAAATTTTCAATAAGTCAGTGCAAATTTCAGCTTCCTAACTTTTTTCAAACCGGAAATATAAATAAAACAAATATTAGGACGCTGGGTACGCAACATCTTCCTAATCTGTATGGACATAGCCTACATCACAATAATTCAGTAATAATACCATAGATAATATTCAACGCAAATCGCTAAAAATTATACTAATGTTCTGAAATAACCACCAGGTGGCGCAGTAGACGTTAATAAGCATAGTTTTACTCGCAATTTTACTTTTCTCTATATTTTTTTGTAGTTTACTCTATTTTCAGTAAGTTAGATATTATAAGGTAATAAATAAGAAAAATCCTAATATATTCGACCGTTGCAAATCTCCGTCTTTCTTAAAATCGACAATTTATGCACAAGAATAACAATAAACTAAAAACATAGATAAATAATAATTCCTTAGCAATTTTCTGCTACATCAAGCAAAAAAAATAGTAGGCTGTGAAAACAAAATTGAAAGTAATACGTCAAAAAATAAACAATAGTTTCTTGTCAGTGCCTTTTAGTTGCTATTTATCGTTCTTGAATTTCCTAATAGTATTGCTATCATTTCGCGTTTTTGTCCGAGATTTTCGTGTTTTTTGAGTTTTTCTAGTTGCTGTTGTTCATGTTATTGTTGTAGTTCGTATTTTTCTTGTTCAAGATTTGTTATTGTTCGTGTTGCGTTGTGTTAAGAACAAAATGATTTATACAAATCAAGAACTATTCGACATGATAGGTGTTTATTTTGAATGTTTGAGAAATGCTACGGTTGCTGCAAGAGTATATGCGCAGGAATATCCGCAGAGACGCCACCCAAGTAAAAAGGTTTTTCTTCGAGTGATCCAACGTTTGCGAACCACTGGAAACGTGCATATTCCCGTATACCGCAGACAACGCAGAGGACGCACCGAAGAGAATGTAATTAATGTGCTAGCGTATATCGAGTTTAATCCTCAACTAAGTACTCGAATTATTGCGCTAGACCTAGGAGTAACGCGAACCACTGTTCAAAATATACTCAAAGAGCACAGGTAAGCAACGACATTGCAAATATAAACTGGACATATTTTTTAACAAAAGTCACGTGATTCTGATGTCACATAGGTCTTTAAGCCTAGAAAACCAATAATTTCCTGGAACATCAATTAAATATCTTCATCTTGTTTTAGGTTACATCCATATCACTTAGTGCTGCATCAGGAATTGACTGCTGCAGATTTTGATCACAGACTAAACCATTGTCACTGGCTTTTGGGTGTAATGAGGGAAGATCGGCAATTTCTGAGGCGAATATTGTGGACCGATGAGGCTACCTTCCAGAGCGATGGACGTGTCAATCTTCACAATACACATTATTGGTCCAGAACAAATCCACATTGGATGCGCGAAGTCCAGCACCAAGGCCGTTGGTCTGTAAATTGTTGGGCAGGGATTTTAGGCGGACGAATTATCGGACCATTTTTTTTCGATAATCCATTGAATGGTGAGAGATATCTAAGATTTTTAAGGGAGGAATTGCCGATTTTGTTGGAGGACGTACCTCTGAACGTCCGACAACGATTGGTATACCAGCACGATGGTTGTCCAGCGCACTTCGCCGTCAACGTTCGGGAATTTTTAGATGCCCACTATCCTGGCCGATGGATAGGGCGAGGCGGCACCCTTCCATGGCCAGCTAGGTCACCCGACCTAACGTGTTTAGATTTTTATTTATGGGGTCGAGTGAAAGATTTAGTTTTTGCCACCAGACCCACTACACGGGAAAATATGATTCAGCGAATAAGAGACTGTATAAATACTATTTCATTGCTGAACTGGAGGCTGCAGTTTTATCCACGCGAGATAGGATGCATAAGTGCATCGAAAACGATGGCCGACAATTTGAACATTTAGGGCGGCATTAATTGAATTATATTTTTATTATCGTTTCTTTCACACGTTCCATTTAAATGGCTTTCATTTCCCATTATAATGAAAATTTAATATTGCACTTATTGACTCCTACTGCGCCACCTGGTGGTTATTTCAGAACATTAGTATAATTTTTAGCGATTTGCGTTGAATATTATCTGTGGTATTATTACTGAATTATTGTGATGTAGGCTATGTCCATACAGATTAGGGAGATGTTGCGTACCCAGCGCCCTAATATTTGTTTTATTTATATTTCCGGTTTGAAAAAAGTTAGGAAGCTGAAATTTGCACTGACTTATTGAGAATTTCCTCCTCTATTAAATTGTGTTAAAAGAGATATAGCGTGCTATTTAAAATTTTCAAAATAATGCGTAATAATTGTTGTGATGTCAATCAGCGCCCTCTAGTTACCACGGCGAAATCAAATCGGATTTTTTTTTTACATCAGATTATTAGTTAAGATGGGCTCTTTTAAACGAGACCTAGTTTGTTCAATTCCGTTGACTTATAACGGAGTTATTGACATTTAAATAAAAACATGTTTGACCTTCCCCCACCACTACACTTTACGAGATAGAGCAAAATATCCTTAACAAAAAAATCACAATTTTTCTACTCTTTACGATGGCAGTATTTATAATATACCTTTACATGAATATTTTTTATGAAACAGCCCTTTTTCTGATTGACCATACCAGTTGCGCCCCCTAGCGGCCATATGCGGAACTTCAAAATATTTTCCAGCGATTTCTCTTAGTCGATTTAGCTAATAATTTTTTTCCCCCAAGTTATATGATTAACGGTTAGCGAGTTATGGCCGGAGTCCATTCTTAGTTGGCCACCCTGTACATTTCTACAAAAAAAATACACTACTACCTATTGGGTAACTTTTGCCAATATTTCATATAATGCTGTTATCGATAAAGCTTCAGAGTTTATAAAAAGTATGTGTAATATTTGTTAATTCGTTTAATGTAAAAAAACCTATTATGATGACATTTCTTTCATATCCTAGTTCTACCGATTTTGTAAAAAATGCGTGAATCTTCTTTTATTTCAAAATGTTTATATATATGTATAAATATATATATATATATATATATATATATATATACTCATTTCTATCAAATTGCTCTAACTACACTCTGTGGAAAATTAACCCTTTAATATTAATTCGTTTAAATATCAAAGCAATTTATAAGTCTTTCGATACACAAAGCCTTTTATTGACAAAAACAAACTCGTAAACTTTGACGATGTTAAAAGTAATGTATCTGTTTAAAACCCTAAAAGTATCGTAAAATCTTTACCGGAGAAACTATAAAATCCCTGTGTATTAAATTCAAGAGATATTTCAAATGTTATCGAGGAAGGCCGCGTATAAAATCGGAATTTTTGTATGGACAAAGCAAAACCAAAGTGAGCAGGAGGCTAAATTCCTGTAGAGAGAACAACGAAGACAAAAATGTAAATTTAGTACATAATAACAAGAGAATAATTTTCAATTCCAGCAATAAAATTCCAAGTATTTGAAAAGGGTTTAATGATATTTAAATACATATAGTTAGGAATAAAAAATTTGTTATTGCAGAAAGCAATTCGCGGTTGTGATTTTAAGACAATGGGAAAAGTGACAAATACAAATAACAATATAGAAATATTTGACTATAAATAATACTAATAAAAACGCCTAATTTCTTTTATTTTAATATAAGTAAAACATAACAACTTCTTTCATACAATAAGAAAAACATGGTATATTGCTTTTAGCCGCAACTTCATTCCCCATCCAACTTTCAGTTCTGTTACCTCACCTGCGCACCATTGACGTCATAGCTGATAAGATAGTCATCCCCACTTTTGGCCTTAAGCCGTTGAAACCGATCGATGTAAATAAACATGCGCGTATTGAAAAGGTTTTTTTTTGGATATTATCTATTACGATTCACCATTTTTTCACAGCTATGGCGACGTACTAGTCGTTGGGTAAAGGATTTGTTTAATTTTAACTCACTTTGGTAAGATTTATATTTAAATTTATAAGCAATTTCCTAACTTATGATTTTTTTTGTTCTGAATTCAGAAAGGCCCTGAAAAAGAGAATAAGCATTCTCGAAAGCTAAATTATTTTATATTTATATATGTTGATCAGAACAGTTTTGCTGATGCTTTAAAGAAAAATGGCTACACAAATCGCACCATAGAGAAAGTTATTAATGAACCGGGAAGGCGACAAGTAGTTTTACCAATATAAAGGGCACAACAGAGAGAATCGGAAGAATTCTTAGAAAATACAACACACAAAACGGAGCATAGAGTATTCCGTGCTAGGACTATGAAAAGTTGTATGTGGGGCAAACTAACAGGTGAATTTCAGCAAGAGTGCATAAATACACACACACGTCCTTTAACTAGTTTCCAAACAAAATGATTAATGAAATAAATTTCCTTTAACCTATTTTTTTCCGTCTATTGTGTACACATAATCAAGCAACTGCCAAGTAATAAATAAACGTGTTGCAGAGAAAATCAAACAAAGGGCTGACCCTACAAGCACACAATATAAAATACTGTATGCCCGCAAAAACGTTTTGTGCTTGTCAGGAGAGACCTTTGTATAATTCGCTTTAGCGCAGAATAATTTTTTACCACTAAAATGAAATGAAATACAACGCTTTTAGTAAAAAATATAACTTAATCGCAAACAAAAATAGCCAGGAAAAACTTCAATTTTGCAGGGTCAACTTATGAAGTATATTATTGCTTGCGACCTCAGTCGAAAAGTATATAATTTTGTAATTTTGAGCTTATTTAAACATACTTCAATATTGTAATTCGCTTTAGCAAAAAAATATTTTACAGCACTTATTGAAACTCTATGCTTTTAGAACAGAATACACTTTAATCGAAGAAAACTAAATTATCTCCAAAATCTATTAATTTTAGGGGATCAATTTATAAACTGATTTAAAGCATATTATGGTTTACAGAGGTTTAATCTCAGAGTAGGAATTAAAATAGAGATCACAATTTATTCACAAATCACGATGCGCCAACATGGTCCCCTATTTTGCACATTCTATTGACCAATATTTACGATAAAACAAGAAGTGGGGATGGTTCATGCGATAGTCGTTCAATTTAGATAATACAACAATTATAAATATCTCAAGAGTTTTTTATTACTATTTACAATCAACAAAATATCAATAACCTAGCTAATTGTCGTTGCTTATTTTAGTTCTGCTTAAATAATAGTCATTCAGTTGCACAAAGTAATTTGTGAGCTTGTGAAGTCCAAACTTTAATTTGTATTGATATACTTTTCACTACTTTGTGACGCAAGTTGTTATGTTAGTAATGATTTTTATAAACCAGCAAATAATGAGAAATGAACTTCAAAAGATATTTAACATGAATAACAATTAATTGTCTGACTAGAGACCAATACATTAAGCCGTGATGTTTTGTAAAATAGTCATTCTTTTATTCTGACAGAACTTTACAACAAACAAACTTTAATAAAATAACAATGTTATACATTTCCTATCCTGCATCAGTTTATATGTTATTGTAGTTATTACACTAAATAATGAAACTACATACAGGCTGTACAATGCTTTCCTAAAATAATTAGCATTTCTCTCATCTACCTCTGTAATAGTTTTTCAACGATACAAACCTCTTCGTTACCAGAAATAAACAATCTAGTACAAAACGAATTTTTTATTATATATCTTATATACCAAAAACGTATTTATAGCAGGAAGTTTTTGGTTGTTTGCCTTTGAAAAGACTTTAATACTACTCATTATAAAGGGTGCACAATAATTCAATTCCCAACTTATAGAGCAAGTTCCTTTAGCTAAAATGTACAAAAAAGTTCCTATGAAGATGGGTTTATGCATAATTAAGAAGCTATAGACTCAGATTTCAAATAAACCCTCACTACCTCAAAAACTAGTCCAAAAAGTGTAAAAAGGATATTTTTAAAAGAAGATTTTCTATTTTTGAACCTATCCTCATAAGAATTTTTTATTTCCTTGGCGAGAGAAACTTTTAAAATACGATAGGTTACCATCATACCACATATTCGCCCCATGGGCAAACTTCAAGCCAGGGCCAAAACCACCCAAAGAAGATGACAAAACAATTAAGGACAAGGCCCCAACACAAGCAAAGCCAAATACATCTAAGGGCGAGACTTCCAGTCCCCCCTTGGATTTACAAGCTGCCATCCTGCAGGCAGTTACAGGAATGATGCCCTCAATTGTTGAGAATATAATCCCAACAATTACAAAAGCTGTGGAGGAACAGCTTCGCAGACTTAAATAAAAATGCCATCAAAACAACAAAACGAGGAGTTAAAATTAATTTCCTGGAATACCTGCGGAATAAGGGCCAGGAAAACAGATGTCATGGAGCTTCTGGAGGAACACCACCCAGATGTCGTAGCAATCCAAGAGACGAAATTCAGACCTGAGACTAGAATTTCCTTCCCGGGGTATCATATGTACAGATATGACCCCCCCGGCAACTCAGCTGCGGGAGGAGTAGCTCTACTAGTCCGGAGAGGCGTCCCACATTCCTTCCTGGGGGTCGAAGATGTGGAACTAGACGCCATTTCCATTGAGGTCCAAACACGGCGAAGTAATGTCAAGATTACTTCCGCATATCGTGCTCCCAGACAAGAACTACTAGGAGAAGACATCGAGCATCTAGCCTCAGGACACTCCCCAAAAATCATTATAGGAGACTTCAACTGCAAATCAGAAGAATGGCATTGCTCCTATACGAACAACGATGGTCGCAAACTATCCAGACTCTGCGAAGACCACAGGCTGGCCATAATAGGACCCGAGCAACCTACCCACCTCGCCCGTGCACATGGGAGACCTTCAGTCCTAGACAGTGCACTCCTGAAAAACATCAGGGAGGAGCTGGACATAAACACTCTGGAGGAAGGAACCTCAGATCACAACCCAGTACTCCTACAACTGGGTGTGAACCTTAACAGAGTAAACCACCGCATCAAGAAGACAACCGACTGGAAGGAATCCTATCAAAGGCGTCTGAAAACCGTAATCGAAATCCCTGAGATCCGCGCTCCTCAGGGACTAGAGGAGGCCGTAGGACGTCTAGAGACAGCCATCCTGAATGCCTTCCATGAAAACACAGTAGTGGAGGACATAAGCAGGCACCGGCATACAGAGGACCTCCCGGAACCTCTAAAAGCTGAGGTCCGGACAAATAGACGACTCCGAAGGGTCTACGCCAGGACCAGAGAGGAAGAAGATAGGATTGTACTAAATCGCCACTCCCAATTCCTGAGGGACAGTCTCAAGGAATACCGGGATAACAAGTGGAGTGAAAAAGTGAAATCCCTGGATACAACTCACCAGACTGCATGGCAAATGCAGCGTGCCTTAAGGTCTGACAAACGACCCTTACCACCTCTTCAAAGTGTAAACGGCCCTGTCTACTCAGATCAAGACAAAGCTGAGATCCTTGCTGACGCCATTGTTCAACAAGGTCAGTTAAACCATCACCCCAATGAAGACGACGAACACATAGAAGAAGTCAACGAGATTGTAAGGGATCTGGACGCTCAGGTTCTACCTCAACACAATCCAACTCCTGTCTTCCCTGGAGAAGTCAGAGACATAATAAAAAGGCTAAAGGTGAAAAAAGCCCCTGGAGCCGACGGCATTACAAACAAGATGCTGAAGTACCTTCCAAGAAAAGGTTACAGTGCTATGACCAACATCATCAACACCATATTGAGGACATGCCACTTCCCCAGCATGTGGAAAAAGGCGGAGGTCATAGTCCTGGAAAAACCAGGCAAGGACCGCACCCTACCACAAAACTACAGGCCCATAAGTCTACTCCCTGCACTAGGCAAAGTAGCTCAGCGAGCCATAGCTAGAAGACTAAAAGATGAGACCCAAGAGCTAGACGCCATTCCAGACGAACAATTCGGCTTCAGGGCTGGGCACTCATCTGAACAACAAGTCCTCAGAGCTACTGAATACATCACAAAAGGATTCAACAACAGAGAAGCCACAGGAGCAGTCTTCCTAGACATCGAGAGGGCCTTCGACAGGATGTGGCACCAAGGACTGGTGTACAAAATGTCTGTGGCCGAATACGAGAGAAGAAGCATTAAAATAATACGCAGCTACCTAAGAGACAGGATATTCTCCGTCAAAGTGAATGATACCCACTCTGAACAAAGAGGACTGGTAGCAGGAGTTCCACAAGGATCGGTACTAGGACCCTTGCTCTACTCCATCTTCTCCCATGATGTCCCGATAGGAGACGAGGGCATAACAGCACTCTACGCGGACGACACCGCCATCCTACACAAAAGCAGAAGCACCCGCATCCTGGGAAGACGACTGCAAGAGGACATAATGACCTTAATGACTGGTGCATTAAGTGGAAAGTCAAGATCAACCCCCAGAAGACGCAAGCCATACTTTTCCAACGAAGGAGACTGACTACCAGGGCCAGAATCCCAGTTGGAGAAGTGGAGATTCCATGGTCCAACGAGGTCAAGTACTTAGGCATGACCATGGACAAACGACTGACTTGGACCAAACACATCAACGCAGCGAGGACCAAAGCCAGACAGGCAATGAATAAACTCTATCCATTGCTCTGCCGAAAGAGCGAAATGGCAATCAAGACAAAGCTGCTACTCATCAAAACAGTAGCAAGGAGCCAACTAACGTACGGCTCCACAGCTTACGGCTATGCGTCAAAAACAAACCTTCTAAAAATCAAGAGGACAGAAAACAAACTGATAAGGATGGCGGCAAATGCCCCGTGGTTCATCAGGAATGAGGACTTGCAGAGAGATCTTCAATGGACACAAATCGAAGACTTTATGCAACAAAAGGCTACCCGAGCCTTCAGAGCTGCCGAAAACCATCACAATGAAAATCTACGAGACCTGGTGAATTACGATCCACTCGCTCCAAACCACAACAATAGGACCAAATACAGAAGACCAAGACACGGACTTCTGCGTTAAAAAGTGCTTGAGGATGGATGCAAGTGAATCAAAACTTCTGAGCCTCCGTGCTCCTCAGAAGCTAGATCTCACTTGCAAAAATTCTTAAGCAACTCGTGTGGCCAATAGAAATCTCCAAGAAGAGGACTCCCAGGTACCTCAGCTGGCTCCGGCGTGAGCTGCAGCTGAACCTGAGGTAAAAGAAGAGGATACCAGGTACCTCAACTGGCTCCGGCGCGAGCTGCAGTTGAACCTGAGGTAAAAGAACACCCTTCCTCAGCTCCTCACTGCAAGGACACGGAACAGCAGTGACACTGAGGGCCCAGAAGAGGACACACCAAGAAGACCAACACACGGATGTGACATCCTGACATCGGCAAACTGGAAGGCCCAGTGAGACGCTGACAGTGGCAACCGGACAGACGGGAGGACGGATCAACAAGAGTAACTTCAACAGGTAAGACGACTACATTACTAATGATATTTTTCTTTTCAGATATACAGTAACGAGAGGCGGCACAAAACACCGTGCCAAAGAGGCAACTCACCCCCCCAGAGGACCATGTCTTTTAGAGGGTCATCCCCGGAAGGACGGCATCAACCCCATCGAAGGACCCTTGGGCTTGCCCAATGACGGTCCATCTGATGGGGGCCCGGTGGGGTTTAGTGGGTATGGCAATCTGTCAAGTGTAACAACCTGGCAGTAATGCGAGTCCCACACTGTCTCCATCCCAACCGGGATGGAGTCGTGCGTAAAAGCATTCCCCATCGACACAAAAAAAAAATACCACATATAATTTGCCAGTAAAGTAAATAAAAAAAATCAACACTTGCCTTTTTCCGGTATATTATTTCTTCCCTAAGTAATTTTATTTCTAATTTTCGTACGTAATTTCAGCACAAGAGCCAGTTTAAATTGGAAATAAAATAGTTTAATGCCGATGCATAATGAAGTTCTAGTCCCTGTAATAAAAAGAAAATACCGTGCAAATGGCCCAGACCACTTTACAAAAATTATGCCGCTTAAATGAGTTTCCGGAAGAGTGCTAAATTTTGCACCCAATATTTTCATCGGACCAAATGTAGCGCTACAGAATGTAATAAAATAACATTTGCATAATATTATTACTGCGGCCGAGTGGACATTCAACTGTGTAGCAGTTCTCCCTTATATTATTTGCCCGAAATGAGTGGATAATTTATATTTCGCACCAACTTTGAAATAAAGTTTTCGCAATTCAAATGTATTTCTTTAACTTTGATATCTTTCCTCCTCATCATAACATGTCGACAGATGTGTTGTGACCTAGGTTAATTATTATTTTAATTTGTGATGGCTGTTCTAAAAGTGTTACGCTATCTAGCGCGGTTACTGGACTAGCGGACTGCTTCGCCTAGGTTAATTTCCAATAGGTCATTTGGTATTTCTACCTAGCGCACAATGGACAAAAATCGAAAAATCAAGTCGGCCTTTTATGGTTTTGCTCTTATAAGGATTAGATTACTTAGATGGCCTTGATTTATCACTTGTTCAAGATATATCAAATAGTGTCAGTTTTCTGTCAGGTGAATATGAATAAAGCTTTCTCACAAATCATCATTTTTATCAATTATTTTACTTTGAATTTTAGTCAACATATTTTGCGCAAACGATTCTTTAAAGTAAGTAGTTTAAACTATTATTTTAGTTTAGTTGTATTCTTTATTATTAATAAAAACTGTCCTTGTATATTGTGTTTTACGAAAATTTTAAAAAAGACATTATAGAAAGAAAAAGGTTTAACCAATACACCCGAAAACACCTTTTAATGTTTTATTTTAAACATCAATCTGAGGTATTAAGAGACGATTTGTAAGTTCGCCCTATGGATCCAATCAGAAATTCTGACATTTTTAAACAATGGCTTTCTACCGACGAGAACAAGAAGTTTGAGTGTGTTTTTAATGCAATAAAACTGTTTTTGAGGCTTGGAGATGTTCCAGATAAAACTAACAGTGATCTGCAAAAATCTGTTAAATATTTATGTCTCAAAATCAGAACAAAATGGAGAGAATGTGGTAGAAAAAAGACAATATTTAAAAATAGGCACAAACATTGGCTTGAGCAGGAAATTTCACTTCCAGATTCTGTTTTAAATCTAAGTTGCTTGCATCGTCAAAATCAACCTAGTACTAGTCGCGGTAGGCCCCTAAAACCCTTTGATGAACTTTCGCATAAAACCAAAAAAAGAAGAGTTGAACAACTTGTAGCTTCAAATTCGACGGCCGAGCTACCATTTGCAGCTCAGTTGTCAGTTTCAAAACGAAAAAATAATTTTAAAAACTTAACGGAAAGTAATTCTCTAAGTCCTGTTAAAAGTTTAGCGTTGTATTTGGATTTAGATTTATCTGAAAGAAAATACGAAGTTTTAAAATCTACTATTAACGCTATTCATAGTGAATGTCTCCCAAGTGTGTTTACACTAAGAAAAACTAAAAAACAGTTTTTGTTAAATAAAAATATCATAACTGAGTTATCAGCTGAAGTAAATTTACAGGAAATTTTGGATAAAACTGCAAATGGTATCTTACAATGTTATTATGAAATATCAAAAAATCTAAATACAATGTTAAGGTGTAAATGGGGGTTTGACGGCAGTTCAGACCATAGTATTTATAAACAGAAATTTTCAAAGGATGGCAGTACCGATGAGTTTATGTTTTTGATACCATTTGTTCCTTTATGTTTAATTAATAATGATGATGGAAGCAGTATGTAGATAAATATACGTTCCTCTTCAACTTTTTACTGTCGTCCAATAAAATTTATATTTTGCAAAGTTAATTAAACATGAATAAACAAAACTTAATTCATTTACTGAAGAACTTTCTCCATATCAGTGTACAATTAATTCACTTGAAATAGAAGTGAAATATAACATGATATTTACAATGTTAGATGGTAGTGTGTGTAATATTTTATCTGGTTGCAATACCATGAAATGTTACATCTGCGGTGCCACCCCTAGAGAGATGGACGCCAATAAAGTAATGGATAAGGTTCCCAATAAGGACCAATATCGTTTCGACTTATCTACTTTGCACTTATGATGGATTAGAATTTTTGAATGTTTACGTCATATTGCATACAGATTGCCTTTTAAAACATGGCAAGTCAAAGTTGAAAACAAAGAAATATTCAAAAATACTAAAAAAAATACAGAGTGAATTTAAGTCAAAACTTGGCTTTATAGTTGATAAATCGAAACCAGGATATGGATCAACTAACGATAGAAATACTGCAACTTTAGTAATTCCAACATTAGTTCAGAAATTACAGGAATTAATGTCATTTTAATTGACAACCTTTATACTGTCCTCTCCGTATTAGCTAGTGGTAGCGAAATTAATGTTAACAAAATTAGTGATTTACTTAATGAAACTAGAGATCTGTATTTGTGTTTATACAATGAGGGTATAAAGTCTGGAAACCTTGAGATATGTCAAAAACTATACAAGTTGGGTAAAAAAGTTTCATATAAAAGTTGTATAGTTCCTTACGATTAATGATTCAAAAATGTCTTGAAATATACAGGGTGTTTTAAAATCAAGTTACACGCCAAAACTTCAGAATCTCTAATGGAACACCCTGTATATTATTTCATTTTAAGAATCTACATGAAATTTTGATCATATTTTATTAAGCATACCCTATCCCTAAAGTCAACTGTTTTTGAGATAAAAAAATGAGAAAATGGAAATTTGGCTTTAAACAAAATTAACTCATTTCCCTATGCATAGTGAAACCTGGTAGATTATTTTAGAACTCCCATAGAAACTGTCATGTACTGATAATAAACTGTGTCAATTTTTAACATATTGTTGGAGACTTACTTTTTTCCTGATAAAAATGCTTTCAGAAAGAGAAAGAATAGAGATTCTTGTGATGTTTGGATGGGGAGATCGCCAAAGAAATCTTGACGAAGTAAGTGAACTTTTTAAAATACGCATCCCGAGCGAGGACTAGCAATTGCAAAATCCACAGTTAGCAAAATTATCAAAAAATTTCGTGATCATGGTTGTGTAAAAGATCTTCCCGGGACAGGTAGGCCAAAACTAGATGATGATATGAAATTGAATGTTTTACTCAGTTATAACGAAAATCCACATTTACCTACAAGTCAAGTAACATTAGATTTAAACCTTAGTCAATCATCGGTAAAAAATATTCTGCACACGGCAAAGTATCATCCCTACAAAATAAGATTAATCCATGAATTAAATGACGACTTTGACCGCCGACTTGAGTTTTGCGAAAGTATGCAAGAGCGGTGCAACCTGGATCCATTCTTTTGTAGAAATATTTTATTTTCCGTAGATATTGGTCTACAGAGAATCCCCATTGGGCTCAAGTGGCTCATACGCAATATCCCGAGAAAATCAATGTTTGGGCTGGAATATTTCAAGATAGAATTATAGGTCCCTACTTTTTCGACGTAAATTTAACCGGCGAAATGTATCTTGATTTTTTACAACTCGAGTTGATTCCTGCCTTAGCTCAATTGTATCCAAGTAATGAGCCCGATATGCCTACTGCAGCAATGTGGTTCCAACAAGATGGAGCACCACCTCACTACGCGCTACCTGTTCGGCAGTATCTCAGTGAAATATTTCCTAACAGGTGGATAGGACGTCGTGGTCCCTACGAATGGCCGGCCAGGTCCCCGGACTTAACTCCCCTAGATTATTTTCTGTGGGGATATTTAAAGAGCAAAGTTGAACAGACCTCCTAATATCGATGCGCTGAAAAATCGTATAAAAGATGAAATCCGACAAATCCCACCTACTTTCATTCGAAATCAACAACAAGAGTTCATCAATCGATTAGGATATTGTCAGGAAGTGAACGGACAACAGTTCCAGCATTTATTACGTTAAAACGCATCATTTAGAATTTTAGACTATCGTTGTTAATCGTTATTAAAAAAAATTTGAAAAACAGTTTTCTCATTTTTTTATCTCAAAAACAGTTGACTTTAGGGATAGGGTATGCTTAATAAAATATGATCAGAATTTTATGTAGATTCTTAAAATGAAATAATATACAAGGTGTTCTGTGTATTTCAAGACATTTTTGAATCATAAATCGTAAGGAACTATATAACTTTTATATGAAACTTTTTTACCCAGCTTGTATAGTTTTTGACATATCTCAAGGTATCCAGACTTTATGCCCTCACTGTATTGCTGGTATTATATGCCCAGTAGCTTACATAAATTATGAATACACGGATGCGATATAATTAAGTCTTTTGATATTCCTATAGGAAAATTATCAGAAGATGTTTTAGAGGCGAGGCATGAGGAGGTTAGTAAACAGAGGTTAAATCACACTCGTAAATCTTCACGATTAAACACAAATAGAGATCTCCTGAATATGTTAATATTAACATCGGATCCTTTACTTGCTAGCCTTAGATAGTTATTTAGTTAATTCAGATGCAAATGTAATTCCGCATAACTCTGATATTTTAACAGAAAGTTCTGATAATTCTGACAGCGATACTGATAATGCCAGTTAGTTAATTTTAAATAATGTATTTTCAAAACATGTTTCAATATTGTCTCTGTTTAAAATTTTGTTATTCATTTAATTTTAAACTAGTTTCATGTCATTACGACTCAAATAAAACAGTTTTTAATCACAATTCAAATATATCAATATGCGCCCCTATTAAAAGCTCTTTTAAGCGCTGAATATAACCAAAAGCAATTTTTATAACTAAATCTGATTACATTTTATCTTGTTAATATATATTGTACCATATAAGTTTATCTGCCAAGGTTCAACGACCATATGCTCAACGCACTGTGCAGCGCTTAGGTGAGCATCAGGTTTGTCCTGAATGTCTTTCAATGTTGTCTCTTTGTTGAATATGACCAAAAAAACTCAATATTTGTTGGTATACTATACTCGGTAAGCGCTATGGAGGTTAAATTTCTTGAAGTATAAAAACGTCGCCACACCCTCGTCTGGAAGGCATCAATGCGCTGTCGATCTGCCGCTCTGATAACCCAAGACTCGGATGCATATAGAAAGATTGAGAAAATCAAGGATGTGACAAGTCTTATTTTAGTGCTTTTGGTGATATGTCGATCTCGACACATCTTAGTGAGTTGTATCATTGCTGCTCGAGCTAGCTGAATTCTGTGTCGATACTTAGACTCAGAGTCACCTGGATTGTTTACGATGGCTCCCTTTGCTTAGTTAATTCGAAGACCAAACTGAGCACTGATGTCTTTTAATCTTCTAAGTAGTTTTTCTAGGATTTCTTTTTCGTTGCTTGCAATAAGAGTAGTATCGTCGGCAAATCTTAGGTCACTTATTTTAACATCTCTCATCATAACATCGCCATGCCAATCATCAAGGACTGCTTTCATAAGTTATTCGCTGTAAATGTTAAATAATAGAGGTGACGGAACACAACTCCCTTCCGTACAATACAACTTTGATATAGGTGGTGCTAAATTCAAATCTTAAGAAATAAGCGATTTCTTACTGGCAAAATTTGTATCTTAAATAAGAGACCTGTGCATATACAGTTTTATAGACGACAGATAACACAAGGTTTCAGCTTTCCCATTACTGTCGGTCTGTCTGTTCGGCATAGTAGCAAAAAGCAAAAACTACTTATCCTATTACCTACAAAATTTCATAAATTGAGAGTGGCATGAGGATAAAACAGTAATATTTTAATAATAATTCAACACGGCGGAAAAAGTGGGGTCGTAATAAAATGTGAAAAACCAATACGAAAAATTACTTTTTCGACTGATTTTAATTTTTGCACTAAAACCAAGCCTGAATTACTGGTAAATCTAGTAAAGTTTTCGTACAAATGCAATATGGCGAAACGAAATGGTTGCTTAATACAATGTTTATAAATTAATATAAAAAATTTTGCAAAAAAATCAGATGTAATATGAGGAACATATCGCCTAGTTAAATCAGAGGGACTAGATAAGGATAAAATGATTGACAAAATTATTATTTTTGGTAATTATATTCAGAACGGTTGTCTGCTATTTTAGCACAATGATAATAATAATGATAACAATAATAACACTTATATCAAATCAGAGCTCAAGACGGAATTTAAAACCAGACTCACAAAACTACTAAAAATAAAATTGAACTTCAGAATCTAAAAAAAGTTATTAATACCTTTACCATACCTATTCTTACGTATTCGTTTGGTATCATTAAATGGTCACACACAGACATAGAAAACCTTTAAATTCTTATACGCTCTGAATTCACTAAATACAGGCATTTACATCCCAATGCATGCAAGGAAAGACTCACCATCGAGGCAAAAGAAGGGGGGAGGGGAATTATAAATACATAATCGCTAAATAAAAAACTAATTTACGAACTTCTTCCATAACAAACAAACTAACCTTCACAAGGCAATAGTGAAGGCAGACAAGAATTATACACCGCTCAACCTGTCTCAAACGAGCCACGCAGAAGACGCACACAGTCACATCCAATCACGACTAAAAAAGATGAACACCTGGTCTGAAAAAACACTTCCACATAAAGCAAGATCATATACATAAAAAACTTTTATATACGTGGTTACAAGAAGGGCAGCTGTTTTCCGAAATAGAAGGCTTCCTGCTTGCCAACCAGGACAAAATCACAGCAACCAGAAACTACCAAAAGCACATCATTAGGGATACAACCATTTTTAAGACGACAGGTTCAGGAGATGTCACCAGCAGAGAGAAACGATCGATCACATAACGAGTGGATATAGAATAATGGCCGGAATTGAATACACCGCGAGACACAACTCAGCAGCGAAGGTCGTTTATCAAGCATTAGCCACAGCGTACAAGCTAACAGACCCGATATTACCTTTCAATCCACTTTCACATTGTAAAAAGTATATACAAGGTGTTACAAATAAATTTGTTCGTTGATTAAAGACTCTATTTTTCTGGGCAACACGGTATAGCCCCAAATTAATAATAATTTATAACTGGTTTTCCTATCAGCCCTCGAGCTGAATGAACCGCCTGAAAGAATAATCCCCAATCTTAAGGTCGAAAACTTCGCGATAATCAATTTACTTGTATATCCGAAGCGCTGTTAAGTCCCTGTTGAAACCTCGGCAAATTTCTAACTTTGGTCGACATTTTAATCGTTCATTTTAACGCAACCGGATGGAGGGATTTATTAACTTGCAAAAAGCCTCTAGGAAAAGTTCTAGTCTTTATGCTTACTTACCAAGACGAATGTAAAACATAATAGTCCTGGAGCTGATGCTGCACTGCCACTGATAAATGGTTAATTATGATATTCTGATATCGCTTCTAAATTGTGTTCAGAAGAGAAAGGGGGAAGTTGTAACAAACGTGGGGTATGATGACTCATCGCTGGGGGTGTGATATTCAGTGTACTGGTTCATTTTAATGTTTTTAAAATACAAATACAGTATGAGACTCGTAGGTGTGTTATAACTAAAGTTTAATTAGGTGGAACTTGCAAAAAATAACTGAATAATTAAATATAGTAGTAATGGCTTGTCTAAATTTGCCGTGAAAATACAGGGTGGCGCATCGAAAACGAAACAGAGGCATTTTGAAAGACACTCGGACCCGTCGATTTTTTTTTCGAGGGGACATACTGTCATATAATCACGTTCATACCTGCAACTCCACAGGCGGGGGTGGCACCACCCCTAAAATCTTAAATGGTCGAGTGATAACACATTATAAAGGTCTTTAGATTCCCTTTAAAATGATCTACTGAAAGGAGACCTGTGCCTATTCACAGACAGCCCCAAAACCAATAAAGGTGAGGGAGCTGGAATCCCTGAGGTAAAGCCGAAGGTTGCTCTGTAAGTAAGCCTGGGCAATAACACATCAATATTCCAAGCAGAAGTTCAAGCTATCGAATTGTGTGCTAGAATGTTGCAGGACCAACAAATAACACATAAAACGATAAAAATATTCTCTGGTAGTCAAGCGACCCTTGAAGCACTTGAAGCGAGCCATTGTACATCCGAAACAGTTTGGAACTGCCAAAAGGCACTTGTTGGCCTGGGGAGCTAAAATCGCCCTTATCTGGATACCAGGACACGCGGGTTTGGAGGGAAATGAGTCTGCGGACCTTATACCACAAGATTCGTGGGACTTTAATCAGCTTTAGGTGTAGTCCAAGGAACGGCCAAGCCCGCAATTTTAGACTTGAGGAAAAGGCCAATCTCTATTGGCTTAGACTGCCAGGTTTGTCCCACGCAAAGGCATTTATCCCCTTCCTTTTAAGAAGAGGATAACAGAAAGTCTGTTGAATACGAACAGAATTAAGCTCAAAACAGGAATAGGCCTAGATACTGGCCATTATGGTCTAAGACATCACATGAACAGGACGGGGCTTGAAGACGAATCCTAGTGCAACCTAAGTATGGAGGATGAGGAGGCAGCCAGCCATGCGCTGTGTGAATCCCCGGGAGCTGCCAGGATCAGGTTCTTCACATTCGGTAGAGATATTCGGCTGCCCGAGGACTTGAAGAATACCTCCCCAAATGCAATGATAAGACCCATTGAAGATTTAAGAGTTGCTTGGGGAAGTGTAAATATAGGTGTGAGCCACAATAGACCACAGAGTCGCAGTGTAATATAACCTAACCTACACTGCGTTATCCTACAATCAAAATAATTTGTGTTAGATGCTTTGATTTTTTGGCGATTATTTTATCTACAACATCTGCTTTGTATCCGTTGTTAACTGCTATCTGTTTAATTAAATTTAGCTCTTTATTGTAACTTTCATGTGATAAAGGTACTTTTAGAAGTCTGTGAATGAAGGAGTTAAAAGATGACATTTTTTGTGAATAGGGATGACAAGAACTATTATGAATGACAATATCTGTGTGTGATGTTTTTTGATATATAGAGATATTAGGTTTTCCGTTTTTATGTATAATAGATTTATTTTGTTCTATTTGTGCGGTAAACTTAATTCTTGGATGTAAATTATTTATAAAGTTTAGGAATTCATTTAATTGTCGCTCTACATCTGCAAAACAAGTAATAATATCGCCAACGTACCTATACCAGTACAGAAAATTCTTATTTAATGGATGTTCGTGTATTTTTTCTTCTAAATTGTTCATAAAGATTAAGCCAACAACAAACTTAAAGGATTTCCCATTATTAAACCCTCATTTGACATAAAAAATTCACTATTAAATTCAAAATAATTTCGATTCAAACACACTGAAAGAGCGTCTAGAGTATCCTGTTTTATTATAGAATTTATTTTATTTTTTACTAACAAATTTTCTACTAATTCTATTACTTTTTTTGGTGGAATGATAGGAAAAAGATTTTCAACATCAAAAGATATGAATTTTGCATTTGATCAGAGATTGAAACTTCTGATATTATTTATTAATTCAAAAGAGTTTTTAATACTCCATTTTGCTTTAAAGTTACAATTTTTTTTCTAGATGTTTAATTAGTTTGTTAGATAATTTAGTGGATGTAGCTGTTACGAAGGATACTACAGATTTTATTGGTGAATCATTTTTATCTAATTTATTTAAACAATATAATTTTGGAGCTTGCAGGTTCATAGTTAGTAATTTAGATTTTTCATAGTCACTAAAAAATGACATTTCTTTTATTCTGTCTCTTTTTAAATTTCCGAACCGTTGTATGACATCTAGTTAAAAATTCATTCAAGATGGAAAGCCCGAAGAAGCTCCTGTGTAGTGAAACTTGTTACGTGTAGTTAACAACTATAGTGGAAGTGTTTGTGAAAAAGAGTTCTTACATTTTACATAATTTTTTAAACGTTTGAACTTGTTTTGACACAGTCTAATCCCGAGAACAGTGTTTTTTTATAATATTCTTTATTACTTATATCTAGCAACGATGAGTCTACATACACTCCTTTTCTTGCAACTTCCTCCCTCTACCACAACAACTTCTACTGTACTGAAAAGGTAAAAACCTAGGAAAGTATAGGAGTGTCATAGTTAATCCCATATTAGTTTGTCAGGCGGGCAGTTAGGAATATAAAATATTGATCTTGAGCTTCAGGACTATAAGGAGTTTAAAAGTTTAAAATGTAATGTGGTTCGAAAACTTGGATGCACATTGAACAACGTCCCTTTTTTATCCTAGCAAAGATTAATTTGCGGAAAGCAATTATGATTCGCCAAAAGTCAAAAGTCATTTCGCAGCCGTTTGTCTCGGTATAAATGGAAATGGAATTGCACTCAGTTTTAATGATACTTAATTTTTGCAGATTATATTTAAAGTACAATGAAGTAAAGTAAAAGAGGAAACGAAGTTTTGATTAATTAACAAATGACGATTGTTCTTGAGAGTAGATCATGTCAACCTGAAATTAATCCTGATATTTCGACTGGAATATAATTTCATACATCTACAAAACCAATATTCCTATTTAAAATGTTTAAATAATCAATAATTGAAACAGAATATAGTTTTTGGTTTATAGAATCCAATTCCGTTGGTTTGTCTCTCTGTCGGTCTGCCTGTTCGCGTCATAGCCAAAAAAACATTTTCCTGATTGACTTCAAATTTTAATAAAAAATTAAAGGTCATATATAATATGGCAAACAAAATGGCGGCCTAATAAAATGTTAAAAAAATTACCTATCCAATTGGTCACAAAAATCGAGAATTATGTACGACCCAACTGGTAATATTGTGGTACGAATCCAAAATGGTGGAACAGAATGGCGGCTTAATAAAATGTTCCAAAATTATGGAATATTAGAAAACATAGGTCAAGTTCAAGCTTCGATATTTTTTTTATTAATAGATCGATTTAATTCTTTTTCGTTTTCTTTACTGTTTGAAAGCTTCTTTAATTTTGCATGTATCCCAACCTAAACGAATTTCCTGATGTATTAATTTTTTAAAAGTACATTTTTTAGTCTCCACATAGATAATAAACTTTTTTGAAAATTAAGATTGTCTTGTATATTCAATTGTATTCAATAATTCATTTAAAAGTTCCTCGCTTGTGTAACTATGGGTTAAACCAATCATTACTATTTTAGGATTTTTCATTGTTGGTATAACAACAGAACAATTTTGATCAAATATTTCTGAACTTAGAGTTTTCATTCTTTCAATTTCTTCTTTAGAGTTCGCTTTAATTATAATGGAACCATTTTTTAGTTGTTTCACGTTTTTTAGCAAGCATTGGCTTTCATGGGATTAATTTTTGCCTGTACTTCATTCCTTGTTTCAATACTTGTTTGTTTTTTCTTCATTTTAATGCATAATGAATTCAAATTTATATTTTTTGAACTAGGTATTGGATTTTGTAGCACCTCAGAGTATAATTTACCGTTGTTAAATACTAAAGGAGGAACAATTTGTTTTTTATGTACAACATTAATTTTTTTATTAATAATACTTAATAGGGCGGAGCAATAAAATTTTTTTTCGGAATTTAATCTTCCTGGGCGTGGAATAGTTGTCTTTCCGGGTTATATTTTACTAAAAAAAAAATTGGCATTGTGCGACGACATCTTGAGGTTCCTTTTTGAGTGTGAAATTTAAAAAGTTTGGTAAAAAAATTTAATAATTTTTTTTTAATTACGTTTTTTTTCGATTTTGTTTATTCCTGGGTGCACAATAGATACATATTAAAGTTCAGTTCAACCCAAAAAAAAATCAGTCATAAGTAAAGATAACTTTAGGTTCTTTTTAAATGTCAAATTTTAATAAAAACTCCAATTTAACGATTATGTTTACACATAAATAATCAAACACAGTTCAAGTGAAAAAATAAATGCTTGTTTTGGTTTGGCAGACAAACAAACCAGTTACGACCCGTTTCGACTGAATTCCCCGAAATACGCCTTTCTCCGCCCGCCCGCGCCCCCCTCCAAACAGAAATAACCATAACACGCAATTGGAAGCATTAGTGCTTTGCCGAATTTGTCTTGGCGACGTGTGTTATTGCGTTTAGATTGTTTTCGATTAGTGAAGTGCAAATTTAAAAATGTCTAAAACCCGCGTGAAATGTGAAATATTTGGAACACCTAGTGAACTTTGTGGCAACGTCCTACCGACGTATTCTGATGTTATGAGATTGTTTTTGTTGTATCGTGAACTTTTTAAAAATAAAAGCAAAAAAGACCCAAGTGTGTTGGACATTTGCAAAAAAGTTATTGTTGATATCAAATCGATCTGGGAAAAAGCTTCCCTTCCTGTTATTTCGGACCAAAGAATAATTCAGAAAGTGAAAGACTACAATGAAAAATATAAAGTGATAAAAAAAAATAAATTGGTTGGCAAAATTAATATATTTAAAAACGATAGTTTAAAACTGTTTGACATTTCACCATGCAAATGTGTTACTTTTGATTTATGTAAATGTAAAATCAAAATACCTATAATAGAGCGAGAATTTTTACAAGACCAGAGGGGTGAAAGGCGAATGATGATGGGAAAAATTGATATTAAAACTACAAAAAAAATCGCTAAATCACTAGAAAGAAAGGAATTGGAGAAAATGAGATTTCAAACGAAAATCAAAGATACAAGTTCAGAATATACTGTTCAAAATGAAAGTAACGAAAATGAGGACTACTGCCGGAACCAAACGGATAACAAGAGCAATACTAAGTGCAGCGAGACTGATATAATATCACAAGCTTCAACGTCTTCACGAATGCCTTACAAAAAAGGATTGGGTTTATCCAATGTAGCTGAAGCATGTGATAGAAGTCAACTCTCGGATAGAAGTGCGTCTCTCCTGATAAACGCCGTTCTCAAAGATTTTAAATTAGTTAGTGACGAGGATCCTTCTTTAATCATTGATAGAAGTAAAATTAGAAGAGAAAGAAAAAGACGGAGGGAAAATTTAGCTATGACGGAAATGGAACAGCAAAAAGAAGTTTCTGGAATCTACTTTGATGGGAAAAAAGACAAGTCACTGGCAGTAGAGAAAATTGGACCCTCCTATTACAGTAAGCAAATTACTGAGGAACACATAGTTCTTGTTGCGGAACCAGGTGCTACTTACTTGGGTCATGTGACGCCTACTTCCGGAAGTGCCAGTGGTATTAAGACAAGTATTTTTAACTTCCTTCAAAATTATTTGGGTGAAAATTTAAACTAAATTGCGGCAGTGGGTTGTGACGGTACAGTCGTGAATACAGGCTACAAGAATGGTGTAATAAAACAATTAGAAGTTGCCCTAAAAAAGCCAGTTCACTGGTTTATATGCCTTTTACATTGTAATGAACTTCCTCTTCGTCATTTAATTCATGAGATAGATGGAAAAACTAATGACCCAAAAGGTTTTGCCGGTCCTATAGGAAAGCAGTTAAGTAATTGTGATAAAATGCCCGTTGTGCCATTTCAGATAATTAAACCTGATGTTGAATTGCCTCCAATAAATGTTAGTGATTTGAGTACAGACCAAATGTACTTGTACGAAATGGTTCAGGCAATAGGAAAGGGCACGGTTTCCCCCCAGTTGGCAGCTAAACAGCCAGGAAAAATATTCCATGCAAGATGGTTAACAACCGCCAGCAGAATATTAAGACTTTATGTTTCAATAGAAGCACCTGCATATGAATTAATAATATTAACCGAGTATGTCATTAAGGTATATACCACAACATGGTTTCTTGTGAAGCACAAGTCAGCTTGTAAGTATGGGCCTAAACATTTATTCTATTTAATCCAAGCTTCTCAGTACTTACCGACCAAATATAAAGATATTGTAAGTAAAGTTATCCAAAGAAATGCTTTTTTTTGCTCATTCCGAGAATCTTTTACTAGCAATGCTTGCTGATGAGAGAAAACATATTAGAGAATTGGCCTTGCGTCGAGTTTTGAAGTGTCGAGCTTCCAGAAATGATACCCAGCTTCGTGACTTTAAAGTCCCAGAACTAAACTTTGCTGCTACCGATTATACAGAGCTAATAAATTGGCAATCAGATGTCACAGAACCTCCATTGACCAAAAGTATCCCAGAAGCAGATCTTAGAGAAATGATTACTAACATTCCCGAAACTATCGAAATTTTGAATTTTCCATGTCACACTCAGGCTGTTGAGAGACATATTAAGATGGTTTCTGAGGCGTCTACGTCAGTATGTGGAAACACTGCCAGAGATGGGTTGATTCGGGCAAAAACTGCTTCTAGAAAGGCAATACCAAAACTGCAGACAAAGAAAGATTTTATTACCAAGTAAGTTTTTAGAATAATGGGAGGGTGGGTGGTGGAATCCGTTCTGCAGCCACCTCCTCGTGGTGGATTCTGGGTTGTTTTTTTTTAAAAAAAAACAAGCGAAGCGCTGCAAAAAAAAATTAAATTTTCACATTTTTCCCATATTAAAAATGAAAAAGGAACCTAAGGACCTAAATATTTTTAAGAGAAAATTTACAGGCATATTTATTTAAACAAGAGACAACCATTCCGCACCCAGGCTAAACAAAAATAATCAGTTTATTTTTGCATCTATAATCATTGCTCCGCCCTAATACTTAATTTTGTTTCTGATTTACTTTCAAAAGTTTCTAGTTTATTAGAGAGTTGGTCCAACTTATTATATACATCCATCAACATATTTTTGAATGCTTTGTTTTCTTCTTGGAGTTGCTCTAAGATTTTCATCATATCTGGCTGTTCATTAATTTTATAAATATAAGGTATTACTTCTTGCTTATTTTTATTTATTTCTTTCTCATTAGGATTTGAATTTTGGGTTTTTCTCAACTTTGAATAACCTGCTTCCAACCTATCCTGAGTACATATTTTAAAATTATTCACAAAATGTTGGTATATATTGTCTGTTGGGTATTTAAGGGGCAAACAATTCATTGTCACTTTTGTCTTCTTTAACATTTTTTTTGGTTATCATCTGCCACTTTTGACTGTGACAGTATTTTTTTCTTTTTAGGTCTCATATTTTACATTCTGGCTTCTTCCAAGTAAATCCTTATTTACAGATGGTTCTTAAAATTTTATCAGTACTTTTAATATGTTTTAAGAATATTTGGAGCTAATATTTTACAAAAAGACTAATTAAATTAAAAAAATTAAATTATGGTATTATTAAATGTACCCTTAAAAGAAAGATCATTCCTTGGTTAATAATAAACGCCATTGGAAATAATAAAAAAAATATTAGTATACTGAGAAAGTCAATAAGTACGTAGTCATGTCATTGACTACTTTTTAACCGAATCTGTGGAAAAGGAGATAAGTTGAAATCTGGTTTGTCTCTCTGTTTTAGTTACTACATAACCTGTTAATAAGTTGCGGTAAACATTTATACATGGTAAAAAGGAAAAAATGCTGGGTTTTGCATACTCATTATAAGTTTTTTTATACTGTCCTGGACCATTGCCCTTATATCATATAGAGCGATATCCTCAATTCGGCCAGGGTTTGAGGCGATCGATTTAGAGCTCTAACTTTTCTGCCCATCTGATCCCACAAATACTCTATGGGGCTGAAGTTTGGACTTCGAGCTGGCCAATCCACCACTGTGATCCCCACCTCTTGTAAGTATCCCTGCAAGAATCTTGCAACGTGTGGCCTTATATTGTCATACATGAATCAAAAGTCTCTTGATCAGCTGTCAATCGTTCTATAAAGATACGTCCCGTTTTTGCCTAAATTAACTCCGCTCCACACCATCACGGATCCACCACCGTAACTGACAGACGTCTTAAAATTACATTGAGCATATCGCTCTCCAGGAACGCGAAAAAATGTTTGTTATTACTATAGAGACGAAAATGTGATTCATCGCTAAATAAAACGTTACCCCATTGACCTGCGCCCCATGACAAATGCTCTCTAGCAAAACTCTAGCCTTTGACGTCTGTGTTGAGGAAGAAGTGTGGGACCGATAGCGGTTTCGTATGGCTTCACGCGATCTTCTGCTAACTTCCTTAATACTGTTTGTTTACTTAAACGAATCTCGTGAACAGCAGCAAATTCTGACTGAAGTATGAGCTTGCACTCTTAAAGATCTGTCCTGTACCGGAGTAGTAATTCTTTTTCTTCCTTGTCCCGCTCTTCTCTTATTCATCCCGGTTTCCCTGTATCTGGCCAGAATTTTTGAATAGCACTTCGACTTTTATATACATAAAACAATATTGCGAATTTTTTGACATCTCCCTTTACTTTTGAGATATTTTTTTTTATGATAATCTTGACTATTTTGCATCAATTTTTGTTTCTTTTATTTCATAAATTAGTTGAACAAATGTCCCTATCGTATACGTTAGCAAAATTTATACAGGGTGTGGTAAAAATTGTTGAATTATTTTCAACGAAAAAATCTCCAAATTAGGATTACTCAGGTGCTATATCAAAAAATCATGCAATGATAATGTATATGTAAAATAATCACTTAAATTTGATCAATACTATTGTATTATTTTAAATGAAACTGACTGCATTTTTAAAAATTTCTCATGTCCCAAACTGTATAAAAAAACTTCTAAGCTACTATCGAAACACTAAATAAATTCCGGATGGGTTACTTGTTTAAAAGGTCTCTAATTGGAAAGCTTAACACGTTTAAAATAAGCCGAAGAATCCTTAAAATTCCTTTCAACGTGTTTAGGATTCGACAGGAGTCTTTGTCTTCCGGGAATTTGAATTGCATTCTAATGGTCCGGTAAAACTTGGGCGAACCAATTTACTTGCTTGGCTCTTGAACTTTCTAAATAACGCGGTGTGCTTAATTGACCAGAAATCTAATCACAGTTTATTAGTTGTCCTTTTTTATTCCTTAGTGAAATTAAATATATTACTTCTGCGTCATTAGGATGTAGAAGATTAAAATCTTGTGTTTTTCGTCTTTTTTATATAATAATAATAATAAAAGGCCAAATATGCGGAGCTGGGCATCGAGATACAGCAGATGTGGCGACTGAATAAGGTTCACGTGATACCGATCATAGTATCAACAACTGGACTAGTTCCAAAAACACTAGAACAGAACCTGAAGCTCATAGGACTGCATACTAACACCTTCATCGACATCCGTAAAGCAGTGCTCAGTAAAGTGCGGGACACGAAAGAAAACCGGGCGGTCCTTTTAATAAAGGTTCATAGTCTTAAACAAGCGGAAAAGTAAAATTTGTGTATGCAAATAAATTTTATGTTATTTTATTTGTTGTAATAGTTTGCCAGTTCACCTATAAAGTGCGCCAGCTAAGCGGTATGGAAAATTAATCGAGGATTTAGTAAATTTCACCCTGGTCTACTTGTAATTGGGATGTGCCTAGAGTCTCCATGTACTTGCCGCTAGAAGGTTCTAGCTATTTCCAGTGATGCCTATACATTTCGAGCATTTGTTTTCATTTCTATATAAATGCGTTGCGTTACAAGCAAAAGAGGAAAAACAATTCGATGTGGTGCACGTGAAGTTATTGCGAGCATTGTAGAGGCCTGTACTAGAGAAGCTGAAAATAATAGTTTGACTATTCCAATTCAAAATCGAACTGAACGCGCTGCATTTTACACTAGTGTTTCGGAAAGTAGTGTATGAAAAATTCAAAGAGAACATAATGATCGCTCATGTTCTACTCCACCTTTAAAATCTCCTGGTAAAAAAAGACCCCGATTCTCATACAAAGATAAAATTGACGATGGTGATTTTCAAGTAATTCGACGAACAATAGAGGATTTTTATATAAACTTGAAGAAGGTTCCGACCTGCAAACCCCTACTTCGTGCTGTAAAGAACAAAATAGATTTTTCGTATGGGTATAAAACCTTAAATCGGCTTTTATGATCAAATGGTTTTGTTTGACGCAAGTGCCAAAATAAACGAAAATTGCTCATTAAGAGACCAAATATTTTTCACTGGCGGATGAAATATCTATCAACTGTAGGGCAATATAAGCAAGAAGGACGCAATATTGTGTATCTAGAAGAAACCTGGGTAGACAGTGAACAAATGCTGGCATAGTGTCAAACAATTGAAGACTATTATAAACAGATGAATAGAAATTACTTTGAAAAGTGGTTGCTCGAGAGGCTTCTACCTTCCTACCTTCTAACATTCCTCCCAAATCAGTCGTGGTAATGGATAATGCGTCTTATCATTCTCACGTAGAAGATAAAGTGCCAACTAAATACTTTACAAAAGCTCGTATGATATCGTGGCTTAAATAGAACAATCTTGTATGTGATCCAACATGGAGAAAATATCAATTATGTGAAGTAATATTAGCCAACAAGCCTAGAGAAAAAAAGTATAAAATTGACGATCTTTTACGTAACCTCGGTCATACACCTTTAAGGCTGCCTCCATACATGTGCGACCTCAACCCTATTGAACTTGCATGGGCAGGAGTAAAAAAAATATATTTGAGAGCGCAACACCGGTGAACTTTCAATTAAAGATTTAAATAAAATAACATTAGAAGCGATTGACTCAATATCGGCTGAAAATTGGAAATCGTATGTTAATCATGTTCGTTCTATTTAAGATAAATAGTGGAAAGTAGATGGCAAAATTGAAACGGTTATTGATGGTTTAGTTATCACACTGGGATCTTCAAGTAGTGACGACGAAACCTCATCATTTTTTGAGGAAGACAACGATTTAGAAGGAATCGAACCATTAGAATAACAGCAGTCAACCTCAAAAATGACTTAGTTTTTTTTTCATATATTTTGTAAAATTGTTCATAAAGTAGCTGTCAATAAACTGCTTCAAAATAATTAATTTTCTGTTCAATACCGGGTGTCAAAAAATATCTAATATTGCAATTAATATTCGAAAAACTACAGAACTCATATTTTTCCAAAATTAACACATCAATGTACAGGGTGGTCGAAATTGGTCTGTTTTAACAGAGAAAACCTATTTCCTGACTAGATAGAGCAAAACTGACTTAGGTGTCATGGGCTCGATTTCTGAGAAATGTTTAATGGCAAAAACCGCCTGCCGATATTTTCACTGCCAACTGAGATATAGGGCGTTTTTCAATTTTCGGCCATTTTGAAAATTGTCCATAACTTTTTTATTTTGCGGAATATTAACATTCTGCAAAGACATTCTAAAGGCACTTTTTTATGTGCAATCCAGTGGCATACTCAGATTTTTTCTATAGTTGTCCGTTTTATCATAAATAGGCAAAACTTTTTTTTTCAAATGGAAATCATAGTTGGCTATAAATTATAAAAAATGCTCGCGTTTAGCCCTTTTCAGTGATATAAAGTTGTAGGTACTTATTTTCAAAAATAACGAAAATATTAGGTGTTTTTGGTTTACATCGAAGTAGGCTTTGATTTGTGATGATGAATACAAACTAAGCATCTTTTGCGTACCGAGTTGCAACTATTTATTAGTTCAACTGGCCTAATAGATGCAAAAGCTTGCCTAGTGGCCTCTTGCAATTCTTCTTTTGTGTGAAAGGTTCTTCCTTTAAATGTCAAGTCCTTCAATCTTCCCCACAAAAAAAAATCTAAGGGAGTTAAGTCACAGGACCTAGCAGGCCAAGGTATGGGGCCCCACGTACCAATCCAATTTTCTCGAAATTCGAAGTTTAAAAGATCAGTTGTGATCCTTGCATTGTGCGGGGGACAACCATCTTGTTGATAGTAGATATTTCTGGCATCAGCTAAAGGTATGTCTTCCAACAAAGGGACAATATATGTGCGCAAAATATTTACATAATCATCTGCAGTTAAATTTCCATCGTAAAAATAAGGTCCCACAAATCTTCCTCGGAATATCCCCACCCATATATTGAATCCACACCGACCTTGCCGGTCTTGTTGCACAACTACGTGTGGATTTTCAGTGGACCAGTGATATGAATTATATCTATTAAATATACCAGAAGTATCTACTCTGGATTCATCACTCCAAATAATATTTAATGGAAAATTCTCATTCTCCATGAATTTTTGCTCATACCACTGACAAAATCTCAATCTTCTAGCGGCGTCCCCTTCACAGAGTTGATGAACTCTTCTCGTTCTGTACGGTTTGAATTTATGTTTTTTGAGTATTTTTAAAACGGTGGTCTTTGGAACATTCGTTATATTAGCCAATGTTCGAGAGGAGGTGCCAGGATGATCTAATACCTCACCAATTATATTTAGCTGCTGGATTTCCTTTTCTTCCTTTAGTTCATAATGTCTTGTTCTTAACTTTTTAAAACTTCCGTAATTTACTAAATTACTTTTTAATGTTTGATAAATTCGGTTATCCGGTTGACGTCGCTCGGGAAATGTATTAAAATATAATTCACTAGCTGCTTCAGGAACTTCGTTAGATAATATGTAACATTTTAACATATCATACTTTTCATAATTCTCAAACATATTTTGTCAGCAACTTAACACAACTTTATAAAGATAACACCAAAACGCAATAATTACACCAGACTACAGTAATCTGACAGCAATATATTCAAAATATTGAACGCGCGTCATTATTCCAAGGCCTACTTCGATGTAAACCAAAAACACCTAATATTTTCGTTATTTTTGAAAATAAGTACCTACAACTTTATATCACTGAAAAGGGCTAAACGCGAGCATTTTTTATAATTTATAGCCAACTATGATTTCCATTTGAAAAAAAAAAGTTTTGCCTATTTATGATAAAACGGACAACTATAGAAAAAATCTGAGTACGCCACTGGATTGCACATAAAAAAGTGCCTTTAGAATGTCTTTGCAGAATGTTAATATTCCGCAAAATAAAAAAGTTATGGACAATTTTCAAAATGGCCGAAAATTGAAAAACGCCCTATATCTCAGTTGGCAGTGAAAATATCGGCAGGCGGTTTTTGCCATTAAACATTTCTCAGAAATCGAGCCCATGACACCTAAGTCAGTTTTGCTCTATCTAGTCAGGAAATAGGTTTTCTCTGTTAAAACAGACCAATTTCGACCACCCGGTACTTATAGTAGGGGAGCCAGCACTGATTCCAGTGAACAAGATTTATCAAAATTTTAACTTATGCATTTCGACTTTGGGCTATTCGGGTATGCCAAAAGTAACCGTTTGTCTCCGTCTGTCATATTCTTTGTACAGGGGGCGTCATTGTGAAGTACTATACAGGGCGTTTCCTAATTGCGTGCTTATGTTAAAGGGTGATTCTTGGACCTTTTTAAGAAAAAAGTTTCATATGAACCTAAAAGTCTTAACTTTGGAGATACAGGGTTTTAAAAAAATATTTTTTATATCCTAATTCTGATGCTATTATAGATAAATAACTGTGTGAAATTTGATACACGTCTTTTATGCATAAAAGGGCATTTTTTATTAACAATCAATTTTTGAAATTTCTACCAGTGGCGTGTATATGTAATTAACCTGGGTAAATCTTTATGCTCCTTAATGCATAGAAGACGTGTATCAAATTTCATGCAGTTATCTACAATAGCATTAAAATTGGGATGAAGAAAAATGTTTTCTTTTTAAACTTTACCATCCTGTATCTCAAAAGTTAAGACTTTTAGGACATAAAAACACCCCCTTTAACATCAGCACGCAATTATGAAACACCCTGTATAGTACTTCACAATGACGGCCCCTGTATAAAGTAATATGACAAACTTTTGGCATACCCAAGTAGCCCAAAGTCGAACTGCATAAATTAAAATTTTGATAAATCTCATTCACTGGATCTGATGCTGGCCGCCCTTGTAAAATCTGGACTTGTAAATCGTGTATACTGGGTGGTCCAATAATAGTAGACATAGGCAGTAGCCCGGGAACTGTTAATGACAGAACTCAAGAAAAAATATATTTATAGGTAAATCGATCAAGAAAAATCAAAATTAAATCATTTTAAAATTCATCATTTATTCTGATGGTGGGCAATTTTGGTCGTTCAATTAGCCATTATAGCATTAGTCGCGATTTTTTTTTCGGATTTGTTGACTAGCGATTTAAACATTTGATCCAGTCGTCATTTATTTTTGCCATTTTGAATTCGTATTAGAATTGTAACAGTTTATCACACTTAATTCTTACACAAAATTTGAAATCAATCTAATAAGCAGTTTTTCCAGGCTGTTGTTTGGCATTTAGGGACTCTAAAACATGAAGATCTGTAAAACCAGGGTGTGGATTTTTTTCACAATTACGATACTTCCCTTTAAGGAAAGAAGTAATAAACCTAGCTTTTCTTTAGACCACATTCTGTAACGAATGATACATTATCTCTATCAACGTATAAAATGTTTCCAAGTTATTATCCTGTAGGAATATAATGCTTGATAAAATAACCCATCTAAAATTAAATTGAAAGTTTTATCTTCTCCGCAATTTTCTTAAAATAGTAAGATAGGTAGCTTTATAATGCTATGCGAGCTACCAGCTGAAGAAAATGAAAAAATAAATTGCTATGTATGTCTGAGTTTATGGATATAAGTTCTGGCCTACTACCTATTAAAAAATCGGAACTTCCATTATTACTCTTTTATTTTAATAGCAATATTGAACTGAGACACAATTTAGTTCGACACATAGTCATCTATTATGACATATACAGAGTGTTAGGGGTTTGACTACAAATATTTCAACACCTAAATAGTATTTTGATTAAAAAATACTTAAAATAACGTAGGGCCATTTCCTTACCTTTTTTGAGAAAAACGGCCTCGAAGTTGTATTTTGTTTTATTAATTTTTAAGCACATCGTTAACACATTTATTAATTTTATTATGTAAAACAATTAATTATATGATTTTCTACAAAATACCTAAGAGTTTGTTCTTATTAAAATATCTGAACGACCTGAATTTATAAAATAAAAACGAATAAATTGTTTTATTTTACCATAGAATACTTATTTGAAAACGGCAACACTGTTCACCGTAGATAAACGGGCAGGCTTCAACAACCATAACAATTCGCAACATATCAGTTGCAGTTGTCTTGTTTTTTTGATTCTTTCACTTAGTTTTTTGCCATATAAGGCAATTCCATACCGTTTTAATACGCAGTCGGGATAAAAAAAACTGCTCCTTTGACGTCCCAATCATACCTAATTATAAATAATAAAGATATCCTAACAGGAAGTGTCCTAATGGCAGAATATTTGTGGCGCTTTTACAAAGAGTTCGCGATACGTGAAGTGTAAACGTCCGTCAAATTAATCGGAGGCCTATTTTGGCCCTAGTGGAAGCAAACCCTGGTTTGAGCCCTCGACAAATCTCGCGACAAGTTGGATTTTCTAACTGGACCATTCATTGTACCCTTCGTGAAGACCTCCTATAACCTTATCATGTGCAGCGAATACAGGCTTTGACTTTAGAGGACTTACCCCGAAGAAGACAATTTTGCAGGTGGTTTCTCCGAAAAAACCAAGAACACGAAAATTTTACTTTAAACATACTGACAATCGATGAATGACGAAAAAACTAACTCTTGCAATTATCGCCCAATTGCACTACTACCAGTACTATCAAAAATCATCGAAAGGCTACTGAAGAACCGTCTTATGCCATTTCTCCTGAAACATCAGATAATATCCCCGGAGCAGTTCGGATTTCTACCCAACAAGTGCACCAGTGACGCCATGTTCACGTTACTTAGAGGCGTTTACTTATCTCTCAATAACAACCACCCAACTGCCTCAGTTTTTGTGACTATGCGAAAGCCTTTGATTGTGTTAGTCATGAAATTCTGATAAACAAACTAAATTTTTATGGAATTCATGGTACTTCTTTAAATTGGTTCAAATCTTATCTTGGGAAAAGGCAACAACTTGTAAGGGCTAATGGTTCCGATTCTGATTGTAAGTTGATTAAAAGTGGAGTCCCTCAAGGTTCAGTCTTGGGACCTATTCTTTTTTTGTTATACATTAATGATATCACGAACCTTAAAATTAATGGAAGAATCTCCCTTTTTGCTGATGACACAAGCATAACATGAAGTGATTTTGATACAACGTCTTTACACTCTAGTATCTCCAAAGACTTGGTTATAATTAAGGCTTGGTCCGATTCCAATATGCTTTGTTTTAACGTCGATAAAACGGTGGCGTTATCTTATAAGGGAACTTTACAACCACTTCAGGTACATAACAGCAATATTGAATACGTAGAGTCGGTTAAATTCCTGGGTTTAAATATAAATAACAACCTAAAATGGTCTAATCATATTGACACCTTAACTAACAAACTTTCTACCGCCTGCTTCGCCATTCGATCAGTTTCAAAAGAACTAGACGTTCCTTCTGCCAGACTTACTTATTTCTCTTTATTTGAATCCCACCTCCGCTATGGCCTTCCCTTTTGGGGCTGCTGTACCACCGAGCAATTTCGTGGTATTTTTATGCTTGAAAAGAGAGCCATTCGTTATTTGTTTGGTCTAAATAATAGAGCTCACTGCCAATACTATTTCAAAAAACATGAAATATTAACACTTCCTGCATTATTTATTTTGGAAACGGTATGTTTGCTGAGAAAACATATAAACACCCTCCCAGAAAGGCCACAACATGTATACCCTACCAGAAACTCTAGGCATGATATTTATCTTCCCATTCCTTCCACAGAATTAATAAAAAAATCAATTATTTACAACGCCATAAAACTTTACAACAATCTGCCAGTACATTTAAAATCTATCCCTATGCTTGCACAATTTCTAAAAAACACCAAGGCATACCTCATTGAGAGACCATTTTACAGCGTTAATGATTTTTTTTTTCAGTGAGTAAGTCTCTTTAAATTGTCACTAAACTCGCTTGTTTACTTAAATCTTTTGTGAGTCATGTCCTAACTCGTAGCATAGAATTTTGTAAATCATTATATAGGGAAAAGAACTGTCGAACATTCACTTAAAACTTAATTATTTTTGTTAGGTATTGTATTAAAAACAATTTAATTCTTTTTGTATACTACATTCTACACTAGTTCAATATACCTTCTGTTTAACATCACAATTATTTGTATAACTATAATAACATAGAGTTTAAGGTCGCATAGTTGCAATTTTGATTTCAATGTCATCGAAATTATTCACCTCGTACATGTGTGTTTGTTTACTTTTATAAGGTTATCATGATTCATTTACTGTTTGCAATGTTATGTTATATTCTAACGTGTGTTTTACGATTTGGTAAATTGATAATTTACATTTTTAAAAAAAAGCACTGACCTGTCGAAATTATTTTCGATTAATGTTTTGATATGTCTTATTTTTAGGTATATTTTGCTTTGTCCATAAAATTGTAAAATTTTTCTGCGGCAATAAAGCATATTTTTGTTTGTTTGTTTGTTTGTTTGAATGTTGTCTCACGAGAGATTTTAAATTATCATAACACTCATACCTGGGCTCAAGAAAAAACCTACAGGATTCAACAAGGCCGATTTTAATACCAGTTTTCAATAAATATTTGGGCTGGAATAATCCGCAATCGGTTAATCGGACCTTTTGAGCTACCAAGGCATTTATCAAAAGAGGTATGCCACCAATTTTTAACTAATGACTTGCCCACTCTTTCAGAAGATATTCCTTTAGTTCAGCGAGCCAGTGCCTGGTTTCTTCATGATGGAGCTTTTGTCCACATTCAGAGGAATGTGTTACTACAACATCTAGATCAGCCATGTCAAACTCAAAGTCATTGGTGGGCTAAAAGCAAGCCGCAAAACCTTATCTTAAAGAAGACAAACTACTGAAAATCTTGAGAAAAAGTACTATTATAGGACAAGTCTGTTTATTAAATTTCCAATAAAAAGGACATTACAAAAAATTACAAACATTAAATTCTTTTGCCAGATATTTGACATCTTTTGTCTTAAATTAAGTTGTCTATTTGTGGCTATCAAAACTATCAAATTTTTGTTTTAAATAGGTCTGACACTGAATCTCAATTACTTCCATTCCATTTGCAAGTGAGGGGGAAATTTATCAATATCGATAGTGAGAAGACCAGTAAATAGAGAAAAGTTGTTTTCCTGGGTCTTAAAATCCTGAAAACGCTTCTCAAATTCTGCCAGAAGGCTTCTCATTTTCTCTGAATATATTTTGTATGATATTGGGACACTTGTGCTTTCCTGATATGCCTTAAAAGTCAGAAAATATGACAGATTATCCTCTGTTAACTGTTTTTCCCACAACATCATCTTACACATGAAAGCTTTCACATGATCATGCATATCTTTGTAATAACTTGACGTGGTCCTTGCAATTTCGTATTTAAGTCCGACAAGTGTTTTGTGCTATCTACCATAAATGAAAGATCTTGTAAAAAGGTACATCACACAATAAGCTGACAACTTCTCCTTTTGTTTCCAATGAAAACGCGTATTTCTTCTTTGAGTTTCCAAAACCGGTCGAGTACTATAGAACACGAAAGCCATCGCACCTCTGCATAATATGGTAAACCAGTGTACTCACCTTCTAAATCACGCAAAAATGCAGAAAACTGTCGCTGATTAAGAGCTCCTGACCTTATGAAGTTTATAATTTTTTTTCACTGACTTTAAAACATTTTCCAACTTGATCACTTTTGAGCATAAAACTTCTTGGTTGATTACACAATGAATATTATGAAAATCTGGTTTGTCACTGCCCGTTTCTCTGATCTTTTTGTGTAAACTATTTTAACGAAGCCAGCATTGAAAATATCCTTTCCAGTTGTTGTGTCATGCAATGGTACTAATTCCAGTAATTCTTCATACACGTTGATATCTGTATCAACCGCACGAAGAAAAACAGGGAGTTGCGCCACACCACACACATCCGTATTTTCGTCACAGGCAATAGAAAATGCAATGAAAGAGTCTGATTTTGTTTTTATCTGATCACTTATATTACCAGCCAACTCAGTAACTCTTTCAGCGACACATCTTCAACAAATGGTTTTGAGTGTTTCGCGATCAACTCCGACAGTACGTAGCTCGCTTGAAGGACATATTCATTTTCTTGCTTTGGACGTGTAAACATAAGCTGCTGATCTTTCAATGGTGATTTTAACTTATTTAACTTTTCGTTTCTGACCAAGCCTGTATACCTGTCAAACAAAGTTTTATGAATATCATAGTGACGTTTTATATTATATAATTTTGGGACACTGACTGTACTATTACAAATCAAACAAATAATTTTTTCTTTTACTTCACAGCAAAACAACTCTAATTCCCCCTTTTCTTGAAAGATACGATGCTCATCTACAAGTTTCCTCTTACTTCCACTTGGTTTTAAAAGAGACATGTTAAAAACTGTATCCGAAATAAATTATAATAAGTAGTGTTAAGGGTTGTAACAATAAGTTAAGTGTTGTAACAATAACTGACTCATAACTGACTCATAACTGACTCATAACTGACTCATAACTGACTAAACATAACTGACTAAACACTGGATTGTGATTTCTCGTTCTTTCCAGAATGTTCAGATAGCGTCATCTGTGTTTTTGCGCGATAGAATTTCATGGAACAAGCCAGGTAACGTTTGGTTTTAGGTTGAGTATGTGTAGTTCATCCTCCTAAACATAGATGGCACTATGTACAATTGCCCATTTTATTATACAAATCGTTGTTGCAGCCAAAAACGGTTTTCAACTTGTTCGCGGGCCGCATTATCTGCCACTGGGCTTGACATGGGTGATCTAGATAATACGTTTGATAATAGGTGGATAGGTCGAAATGCCCCAGAACCTAGAAAATGGCCTCCGAGTTCACCAGAGCTAAACCCCTTTGATTTTTAGTTTTGACAAGACGTTTGAAAGACGACCTTAAAAACCGCATTTTTGCTGCAGTGGAACAAATTAGACAAAGACCTAATGTTCTTCAATCTGTTCAAGAAAATTGGCTTCGCCGTATTCGTGCGTGTTTAAATAGTGCCTGTAGTCATTTTCAGCACTTACTTTAAGTTTTTAAATTACTTTTTTTAGAGTGTGAATTACCTACCTATGCTTCTTTGTGGACCAAACACAGGTGATAAGATTTTCATCACATTGGTGACCAAGCAAAAAGCAATATTGCTATGCTATGCTATGTGGTCTTATATAATATTTTCTTTAAAATCGTTCATACTATCCTATGTTAAAATATTTGTAGTCAAACCCCTAACACCCTGTATACTCTTTCCAAACATTTTTATTGGGCGCTATTTTGTTCCACCTTATTGGTTATGTACCAACATTCTGCCAGTTTCTACTTATGACACACTTGAATTTTGGGCATAATTTAAAATAAATTGAATATTTAGTTTTTAACACTGATTTTTTTTAAATTAATTAGATTGCCATTTCGTTTCGTCGTGTTGAATTCGTATCGAAATTTTACAAATTTATATTCACATCTGCAAAAACCTGAGAAGGTGATTATTTCACGGTTACAATAGTTCCCTCTTACGAGGGAACTGAGAATAATAATTTTTATTATAAAAATGAGGTTGGTGTCAATGAAATTGTATAATTGAGGCCATTCATGTCGCTTAAAGCCAAACTACAAACAACGACAATTTTAATCAAAGTTAATGTTGCTATGTTTTCACTAAGCCTAAGATTTAACAACGAAACTAATAAGACATTAAATAGGCCCCAAACAGGGAGAAAACTCATAAACTCTGATATAAATTAGCTTTATAACTTCAGATTTTCCACAGAGAGGTTACATTATTGTTAGAGCAAGTTATGAAAGGGAAGGGTAACTTTAAGGGGATGTGTCTTGGATTATTTCGTATTAAAACTAGAATCGTATATATGTTTTTAATAATGTCTGAATTAGTAAAACAAATTAAGTTCCATACAATAACTAATTTTCTCGATATAGTCAAGTCAATTTACTGAAAATTTTCATCAAAAAGGAACTGTTTTTTAAATGTGTTCACATCAATTGTTTCGTTTAGAATGATACACAAAATTTCTTTTTTGGCTTTTACGCAACTGAAAGGAATTATCTAACTTTAAATTGATTGAAATAAATATTTATATTTATAAAAATTACATGTCTTAACATTTGGATTAGTAATATTGGAAAAAATTATTTCTATGTAACACTTGATTTTTGTGCAAACTTTGAGGCAAATAACAGGGTAATTAGTTTTTTAGTAATAATTTTTATTAACGTTTCACAGGAATGTCATTTTTTTACGCCAATTTGGATTTTTTTCAAAATGTTTCCTAATCATCATCATATGACTTTTGACCAGAATTTGAAACCAATCGGGTAACTACAGAACTGACAGACAGACCGACAACCAAAGGGAATTGAGGAACCTTAAAACGTGAAGATTTGTAAAAACTCGGGTGGGTGATTTACTCACTAATAATTACTAACATTTTAGGTATTTTGCCGCCATTTTGTTGCGCCATCTTGAATTTGTACCATTTTTTGCATTTCGATATTCCTACTAGAATTTTATCAATTATTACTATGTAATACTTGTTTATTGTGCAAAATATGTAGTACTTAATTTTTGTGTAAAATTTGATTCATAATAAGGACAATTCACATTGAACTCTTCAGGACCTAAGAATTGCAGCTGAAGGGGAATAGAACAATATCCTACAAGAATCATTAATTGTTTCCCTGGACAGGCGTGTCAACTTTTTGTAGTAAAGATGGGGAAGATACACCGAATATTAAAAGCGCTACTAATTTTTTGGTATTACATTTAATTTCTGTTCTGTAAAAAAATTATAATTCAATTTTTGCATCCTTTTGGATAACTTTTTTCTGCTTTGTAAACGGAATCTTAGTAACTCCAAAATGCACAATTTCCTATTCATAATTAAATGTTCTTTGTCATACGACCTGTTCCTCATAATGCAAATTTGCCAGTGCCGATTGCGCCTTTAAATTGGCAAGCTATTGATTTGGGAGATAATGGAGATAACGCGTCATCAAGCAGCTCAGAAGAACAGTGCACCGATCCCACTTTTACCACCGGTCCCAGTTCCGGTGAGCCACATTTGATTGTTCAAAGTGAATTAAATGATTTAGTACATGATTTGGGTTATCGAAGCAACAATCAGAACTTGTGGGTTCCCGTCTTAAAGAATGGAACCTATTGGCCAAAGAAACAAAAAGTACGAATTTCAGAAAAAGAAATGCTATGTTTTCTGAATTCTACAGTATGGAAAATTCGTTGTGCGCGTGTACTGATATAGACAGTTTAATGCAGCAACTTGATATTGAACATTCTCCCCGTGAGTGGCGCTTAATCATAGACTTATCTAAATATAGCTTAAAAGCTGTGTTATTGCATAATGGAAATTTAAAACCCTCTATACCAGTTGCCCATTCAGTTGCAATGAAAGAAAATTATGAAAATATGCGCACGATTTTGGATAAAATAAATAAAAAGTTATAGCGATTTTACTGTGACTTCAGGGGGTATTTACAAAATATTGCTGTTTCCTTTGTTTATGGGACAGTCGTGCAATAAATCAGCATTATGTAACAAAAATTTGGCCAGAAAGAAGCGAATTTTCAACCGGGTTCCCAAAATGTTAAATTTATACCTCTTGTTGATCCCAAATATGTTCTTTTGCCTCCCTATTCACATTAAACTTGGGCTGATGAAAAACTTTGTGAAGGCTTTGAATAAAGATGGTGATGGATTTAAATACCTAAGACAAGTCTTTCCCCAGTTAAGTGACGCCAAATTAAAAGAAGGCATTTTTATTGGGCCACAAATCAGAAAATTGCTGGACGATGTCAATTTTGCGGAAAAGCTTACCAGGTAGGAACTCAGAGCATGGCATTCATTTGTTAATCTAGTAAGAGGATTTTTAGGCAACAATATGGATGAAAATTGTGAACAATTAGTTAATGAACTCTTAGATGCCTATAAAGCGCTTGGTGCCAGAATGTCATTAAAAATTCACTTCCTCCATTCCCATCTGTTATTTTTTCCTAAACATTTGGGAGCTGTTAGTGACGAGTAGGGTGAAAGGTTTTACCAAGATATCAGAACAATGGAAATTCGGTACCAAGGACGATGGGATCCAGCCATGATGGGTGACTACTATTGGTTTTTGAAGAGAAAAGATAGGACACCCCATAAACGGAAAAAATAAAGTTTAATTAGTGTTTTAAGTTAATATTTTTCCCGTTTGCTGAAATCTGTAAACATAGTCAATAAATAGGGTTCAGAATTTTCTGAAATCATTTTTTCTATAGATATATATATATATATATATATATATATATATATATATATATACATATATATAGTATCGTAGCATTCGATATGGTTCTACAACTCTAACAAGAAAACCCTACGTGCTACAACTTTCTATTAGTCATTTTCGTATTTGGATAGGTCCATTCTATTGGATTATGCTATCCTGATTTGTGTTACAACAAAAAATTTTTTTTAGTCGGCCAGTGTAATGGTATGTTTAACAAGCAACACTCGTTACTGGGCCCAACAAAATCAACATGAAATGAAAGTAGGAAATTTTCAAGAAAGGTTTGGTGTCATTGTCTGGGCTGGTGTTGTTGGTAACAGAGTAAGTGGGCCAATTTTATTTCAAGGCCAATTAACAGGGGTTAGGTACTTAGGCTTTCTCCAAAATTAAATTGAGCAACATCTAAATGATCTACCTTTAGAAGTTTTACGCTGAATTTACTTCCAGCAAGATGGAGCAACGGCCCACAATACCAGAGAAGTTCTTAATTATTTAATTAAATATTTTAATGATAAAGTTAATGCAACCAATGGTCCAATACGGTGGCCCGCCCGGTCACCGGATCTCACTGTTCTCGATTTCTTTATTTGGAGATATGTTAAAGAAAGAGTCTACGTAACAGCCCCAGCCACTCTTCAAACCTTAGAAGAAAGGATTGTACGTGTATTTAAAAGTATTACGCCTCAAATGCTGCACAACGTGTTGAGAGAAGCAACTGAATGAGCGGAAATGTGTCGTGAACAAAGAGAAATGCACTTTGAACAACTACATTGAACTCGAATATTGTGCTTTTACATTTTACAGCGTTTTTGAAGTTAGTTATATTTTTGTTTAATACTCTGAACTGTTTGTTAGCCAAAGATACATATTTGCACGCCTAAATTTGTTGACGATATCTGAAAAGGGGCAACAAAAAACTGTATAAAAAATGCTGTCCCGAGCGTTAAGCGCATTCTTTTCATCAACAGAGGTAGGCTGGGCAGACTTTATGTGACATGACGCATAGATAGATCCAACGTAAGTAATCCTGTTCAACCAACTGCCACAATTAAAAATCCTACCTAATATCCAGCACAAAACACTTGATAAAAATAAATAATTGATTATCGAGTATTTTTCTTAGCAATATTTAAATTCTGAAGTTATTTTTAATGCAATCGCAAAAAAATGCTTTTCTAGAAATGGCTGTCATTTGAAAAAAAAAATAGTTAGACACAAAAATTTGATTTTATCAATTTCTCTTATTCCTAGCTATCACACTAATCACTAATTGTATTATTCTGTCATCATTTCAGGTCCTTGGATTAATTTGCGTCCAGTCATGGCCACCTAGATGCAATTTTAAAAATGGCTATAAAAAATCAAGTAGGCGTAATTTTTTTTAAAAATATCGCATTCTGATTCAGAATTGTCTCAAGAATTCAAAAATGTAAAAATATACCGAGTGTTCCGTTTAAAAAATCGAAACTGGAGTCGTTTTCGGTAAAACCGGAAGTGACCGAAAAATGAAAAATATGCGAAAACTCTCCTCTTTATGTACCATTTACCTATACGAAATTTCGTTTTGATACATCAAACACTATAAAAGTTATGGCCTGTCTAATAGATTCGTTGACACCCGGTATATAAAAAACAGCATTCAAAATTGATACGACTTTTAGGTAGAAACTAATTCATACTTATTTCACCTTACCTTGTCAAATTTAAACGAATATTCCACTCATGTACAAATTTTCTCGTAAGACTGGTGGTGTTTTCGTCGTCTAGGAAACATGGTGTTTCCACTTACCTGGTTAGGTGTGATTACATACCTAACCAAAAAAAAGATTGCAATCTTGATAATATGAAACCTGCTTTTAAGAGACGCTAGAGTCCCTAGAAACTGATTTTTTGTAAGTATCTTTCAAACATTTTTGAAAAGTTGTCAATATGAATAATCGCTCTGGGCTAGTTCAAGAAGAGAAAATTGATGAAAATATAATTGAAGCGAACCAGGAAACACCGTTAAATTCAAGAAGAGCATCTGGAGACAGTTTATGTCATTCTGCGATGAAAAAAAACTTTGACGTTTGACCAGCTGATTTTGAAAAGCTGGGCTACAATATGCGAAAAATGAACGGGGAGGAATATAAAAAAGGCATGGTAAAGATTATTTGGAATGTGACGGCGAAATTATTGATGGAAAAGTATTAAAATCAATACAAAATTAAAATAAATCCCTTCGAGCAGATCGAATTCAAATCGGCCCAAGACGCAAAAAATGCCAAAAGGAGACATTTGCAAGGTATTGAAGGCAAACGCAGAGAATCGGCCGTTTTTTTAACATACAATGAATTAAAAAATATAATCGAAGCTTTTGAGTGATCAACTCCAGAGGGTTTACAAAAGAAGTGCTTTTTTTTGTTGTCCTATGAATTAGCCTTGAGAGGAGGAGAAGGTGCTAGAGCCGAAACAACTTTTTTCAAAGAAGAAACTGACAACTTCGGAGGAAAAACAAGTAGAATTCAATACAACCCTGTTTTTTCTAAAACATGTCAAGATGGTGGCCGAAAACTCGCCGATTTGAAGTGGTTGGTGAGAAACGAGAGAAGTCCCAGCTTTTGCCCAATAAGAATTTATAAAGAATTACAAGATAAAAGGAAAAGTATCTCCAACACTCGACTATTTTTGGCGCCAAACCCCCATTGGAAAATTTCCGGAAAATAGTTCAAAAACAGCCCAGTAGGAGAAAACGAGATTTCAACTTGGACAAAAAAACAAGCACAGAAGTCAGGCCTCAATACCACAAAAAAATTTACCAACCATTCCCTCAGAGCTACTGCCGTGTCCAAGCTGGCCAAAAGCGGAGTGTCGGAGCAAAACTTGATAAAAATTACAGGTCATTCGAATGCGAAATCCCTATTAAGCTATTTGCAAATGGATCCAGATCACCACAAAAAAATTATTGAAAAAATGAGGGAACCTGGAAAAGAACCACCTCAACAGCACGTGCATCCAGCCCCTGTAGCAGCATCACCCAGCACAAGTACAAGTAGTGGTCTGACGGCATCTTCTACGTCGTCGCAAAACAATAATGTGGTTAATAATTATCAGAACTGTACCTTTTATTATACAATCAATAATTAAAATTTAATATTTAGATTTATATTAAGTACTTTTCAATATTTAGACAAATAATTTTATTAGTATTATTATTAATTTGTGTTCAATTTGTTACAATATTCAAATTTCTGAACTTGAAATAGGTATGTATTTAATATTCAGTTAATAAAGCTTAGTTTCCCTGTATTTGCTTCGTGGAATATTCCTCCTAAATACCATTCGTGCTTAAAAATTAAGCAGATAATTTTCCACTCATGCGTGTTTTCTCTACAATACGGACTCGGGAAATTATAAGACAACACGCATTCGTGAAAAATTATCGGAAATGTTGAAGCACTTGCGGTATTATCCCCGATAATTCTCCGTTTTATTCCGAAAGAACTGCTGACATATATGTCAGATAATTTTTCCACTCAAAAATTAAATATGATTTACGAACTGTTGTCAGTGATTGGTCAAAAATTGATAGGAAAGAAATCACAAGGTTGTAAAATGACTCCATTAGCTTTATACGAATTTTATAACACAAAGCTATATCCCTTCTCATAAATGTATGCATGATAACACGTGCTATGACAGTTGACAAGCAACAGCATCAAACTAACTTAACTATCCTATTTTGGTTGAATTTTATTTAATATCTATCCGTTCCAAAATTAATTTTCTTAAGTAAGCTTGTGAGCCTGTTACTAAGCTGCTGTTTGCCTGATTTGTTGTATGCTTACGATTAGAGTGGACGGACACTTTGTTAATAAACTAATGGAAATGTGCCGTCACAGGCCGAGCTACATGTTGGAAACCGAAATCGTGTATAGATAACCTATTTTAAGTGGAATAATTGAGAAAGTGCCAGAGTCACTCTTGGATGCAATACTTACGCTGAAAATTTTAGAAGTTCTTACACTACACTACACGCAACTTTTTATGTTTTACAGTCAAACAGAGGGGTCAAACTTTTCTCTGTTAATAAAACAGTTTGAAAAACAAAGTAAAGCAACTAAAGTCGAAAACAATATTCTAAACGTCTTTAAAAATTTGACATATGAAGTGAGTGGCAAACTATTATTTAATTACTAGGTATTAAGAAAAGTCATATACAGTGTGTCCCAGATTCGCTTCTCTATATAGGGATCTCGGCTCCTATTATAACTAGAGCAAAGGTTAAATGGGGAAAGTTTTAGAGGAAACTGATTGCATTCGATATCTGGCTTCAGATTTACGATCGATCAATAAGTTTGGGAAATATCGGCGAAAAACCGAAAATCGCGGATTTCGTTTTTGGCCAGTATATCCAGAACGGTAAATTTGACAGCTCCCAAAATGTGACATTATTCGGACACATTCTTAAGACAAATAAGATGGCATATACGATACGTCTTCATTGTTTTTTGTTAACCCGCAACCCGCCTCAACTTTCATTCTTCTTATGGCCGCCATATTGGATTTTTCGATTTTTGGAAAGAGCCTAAAATTTCCAGTCTAGTGATATGTCACAAGTGCATTAAAGATTTTAGTGTCATCAAAATATCACACTTCGTAAATTAGTGTTTTTAAAGGGGGCCATGATTTATTTGTCACAAGATTACATTAATAAGTAAGTAATGTATTGAACGCATTGAATTTTCAATACAACATGAACGTAAATAACGACTTAAAAAATCTAAATGAGCTTTAACTACTTTGTAATTGGGTAACATTAATTTACAAATCTGCAAAATGACTGTTTTTCGTACAACCCTGGTAAGTGTATTTCGGTATGTGTCCAGAACTCTTTATCCCAGGATTTCTATCGTCACGGGGGGATCAAATTCATAGATTTCATTCTTCGTGTGGCCCCAGAGGTAGAAATCCAAGGGCGATAGGTCAGAGGATCTAGGACGCCAAGATATTGGACCATTTAAAGAAATTATTCTTTCGTCAAACTGCTCTCTTAAGAAGTTCCTGACTTGAATGGTATTGTGAGCCGGACATCCGTCTTGTTGAAACCAAGTTCTTCTTAATTCATCTTCCGTTAGAATAGCTAGTAAAAATGGTCCAATAAGTCGATTTCCTGAAATGATTAATAATTTATAAATAAGTGCTCAACAGTCAAGGGCGGCAGGGTCGGCCGGGTGGTACTAGAAACTATAAATTATAAAGGGAAAATTATCTTTATTAAAAAGTAGATATTTTCTTTCCAAAAATAATTATCGAAACATCCCGTAATGAATGAGCTTGTATACAGTTGAAACCTATTCAGCTATATTATGAAAAAGAAAAACCGTAATAGCCGTAATAAATTATTTTGTTGGTATTGCATATTAATTTCGGAAATACTAAATCAATTTATTTCAGTGATATAATACTCTTAAAGAAGTACACCGTGCCTTAATAAAACATAAAATATCAAAAGAACAAACCCCTTGCGCTTTAAAATTTAAATTATTCGGAAATACAGCTGAACGCCTTTCTATAAATCATAATGAAAATCGAAAAATAATTCGACATTTGATTAATATGATATTTTTTTCATAACGCAATAACTAGGCTTCCCGGGTAATAATAAATCGTTAAATTCAGACAATCAAAATAATTTTAGAGAAATAGCTAAATCTGCAGAAAATTTAGATAGTGTTATTAAATTTATAAAACCCAATTCTATTTTTATATGTTCTTCGAAACTACAATACAAAATGATTGAATAAAAATGTAATACAATATCAAAAAAGTAAGTTGACTGACTAGAGTAGAACGTTTTACTTTTTTAAGTCCTTATGCTATTATGGGTTTGTAGGGATGGTACTTATTCTTTTTTAAAACTCTCTGTACTGTTGATTTTGGCACATTAGTATCCTGTTCTACAGTTCTTACCGATGCACTAGGGTTTCCGTTGATAGCTTGTAAAATATTTCTGTCTTGATTTCCATTGTTATTATTGTATCCGCTTCTAGGTTGTTCGAAGGCACCATGGTTAATTAAATTTTATTAGGCTGCCGTCGTTCGGGGTACATCTTCAAATACCTTGCTGAGGTAACGTCGGCGTTTCTGTATGATTGAAAGTACAGAGCTAACATGTCAACCTTTTCTTCATTTGAATACGGAATGCCGGCCATTTTCTATAGGTTTTGACAATTTATGTGTCAGATTTATGATTTTATTGGGATAAAAGCGTACCTACTACTTATTAAAACACAACTTTGATACTTTCAACTATTTAACTTAACGTCAAAGTCAAAATCCAAAACACAACAAACAGATAAATCATGGCCTCCTTAGAAAAGCATTGAAAGCTAACATTACTTTAAATCATGGCCTCTTTAGAAAAAACTGAAACCTAACTTTACGAAGTGTAATATTTCGATGATACTAAAATCTTTAATGCACTTGTGAGATATCACTAGACTGGAAATTTTTAGGCTCTCCAAAAATTGAAAAATCCAATATGGCGGCCATAAAAAAAAATGTAAGTTGAGGCGGGTTAACAAAAAACAATGAAGACGTATCGTATACGCCATCTTATTTGTCTTAAAAATGTGTCCGAATAATGTCACATTTTGGGAGCTGTCAAATTTACCGTTCTGGATATACTGGCCAAAAACGAAATCCGCCATTTTCCCCGATATTTCCAAAAACAATTGATCGATCGTAAATCTGAAGCCGGATATCGAATGCAATAAGTTTTCTCTAAAACTTTACCCATTTAACCTTTGCTGTAGGTATAATAGGAGCCGAGATTCCTGTAGAGAGAAGTGAATCTGGGACACACTGTATGTATATATATATATATATATATATATATATATACAGGGTGATTCAAGTTAGATGGTAGGTTAGACAATTACGGAAAACGGATGATAGGAGTGTTTTGATTTGGTTTCTTGGGTAAACGGGCTTATTCTATCGATCTATAAAATCGCAATATCGTTGAATTCGCAATGAAAAGCGCAATCTAATACTGGGTGTACTTTTTTTCCGTCCCATAAGAAAAATCAAAGTTGATAGTGGTTTTATTGAAACGAAACGTTGTAATAAAAATTTGTTAACGTCACCTTGTACAGTTTAAAAAGTGAGAATGAAAAAGTGTTTTCCGTTTTTTCGTATCTTTTCAAATAGCTTCAAAAAAAATTAAAACGAAATCGCGATATTTCGGTTTTTCTCGGATATTTCCGGAACGACTTAGAATATTTAAATTTGTAAAATGGGATTTTGTTGGGCATCAAAATACGCAACTTTTGTTTAATTTAACCGACACTATATTTTTTACCCCACACATACAAAACCCCTAACTTTCACGATATTTCCCGAACACTTGTGGTACTCATAAAAATTGAAATTTTCAATAGTTCTAGATTCGTTCTTTCTAAATCGAATGGTGCAAACCGCGTCTCTATATCTTTTAAGGGAAAAAAGTTTTGGCTATTTTTTCGAAGTCCTGCAAATCGCGTTGTAAAAGTGATTTTTCGGTATTTTTCAGAAGCTGTAAAAATTCCTGCAGGCATCCTGCAAACAAATGGATGTTTTTTTCAGTTTCTATGATATCGAATTAGTATAGAAACGATGTTTGAATACAATCTGAGACCCAAAAATTTTTCACAAAATTTATATACATATACATGGAAATTTTTCAACCAAAAAATAAAAGGAAAATTTTTTTCGGAAAATGCTTTGAGAAAGTACGTTTCTATATGTATTTTGAGCTAAAAAATGCATTAAACCCATCCACAGTGACCTGGGATCAATATTTTCCGAGATAGGACTAAATTTTCATTTTGAAAATTAATTTTCCACATTTCCCAAAATTTCCTCCCCACATTGCTAAAATTACTTTTAAAGTAATCATTTGTTAATAAAACGGCGCAAACGGCATCCCGTTTAGTCTGTTCGTTTTTGAAATATCGCTATTTTTCCGAACCTCTGCACCCAAAACATAGCCTAACTTTCACGATATTTCCCGAACACTTGTGATATTCATAAAAATTGAAATTTTTAATAGTTCTAGATTCGTTCTTTCTAAATCGAATGGCGCAAACCGCGTCTCGATATCTTTTAAGAGAAAAAAGTTTTGGCGATTTTTTCGAAGTCCTGCAAATCGCGTCGTAAAAGTGATGTTTTTGGGATTTTTCAGGAGCTGTAAAAATTCCTGCAGGCATCCTGCGAGCAAATGGATGTTTTTTCCAGTTTCTATGATATCGAGTTAGTATAGAAACGAACTTTAAACACAATCTGAGACCCAAACATTTTTCACAAAATTTTCATACATATACAAGGAAATTTTTCAACCAAAAAAATAAAAGGAAAATTTTTTTCGGAAAATGCTTTGAGAAAGTACGTTTCTATATGTATTTTGAGCTAAAAAATGCATTAAACCCATCCAGAGTGACCTGGGATCAATATTTTCCGAGATACGACTAAATTTTCATTTTGAAAATTAATTTTCCACATTTCCCAAAATGTCCTCGTCACATGGCTGAAATTTTTTTTAAAGTAATCATTTCTTAATAAAACGGCGCAAACCGCCTCCCGTTTAGTCTGTTCGTTTTTGAAATATCGCTATTTTTCCGAACCTCTGCACCCAAAACATACCCTAACTTTCACGATATTTCCCGAACACTTGTGGTACTCATAAAAATTGAAATATTCAATAGTTCTAGATTCGTTCTTTCTAAATCGAATGGCGTAAACCGCGTCTCGATATCTTTTAAGAGAAAAAAGTTTTGGCGATTTTTTCGAAGTCCTGCAAATCGCGTCGTAAAAGTGATTTTTCGGGATTTTTCAGGAGCTGTAAAAATTCCTGCAGGCATCCTGCGAGCAAATGGTTGTTTTTTCCAGTTTCTATGATATCGAATTAGTATAGAAACGAAGTTTAAACACAATCTGAGACCCAAACATTTTTCACAAAATTTGCATACATAAACAAAGAAATTTTTCAACCAAAAAAATAAAAGGAAAATTTTTTTCGAAAAACGCTTTGAGAAAGTGCGTTTCTATATGTATTTTCAGCTAAAAAATGCATTAAACCCATCAAAAATCGAACACTTGTGGTACTCATAAAAATTGAAATATTCAATAGTTCTAGATTCGTGCATTAAACCCATCCACAGTGACCTGGGATCAATATTTTCCGAGATAGGTCTAAATTTTCATTTTGAAAATTAATTTTCCACATTTCCCAAAATTTCCTCCCCACATTGCTAAAATTACTTTTAAAGTAATCATTTTTTAATAAAACGGCGCAAATCGCCTCCCGTTTAGTCTGTTCGTTTTTGAAATATCGCTATTTTTCCGAACCTCTGCACCCAAAACATACCCTAACTTTCACGATATTTCCCGAACACTTGTGGTACTCATAAAAATTGAAATTTTCAATAGTTCTAGATTCGTTCTTTCTAAATCGAATGGCGTAAACCGCGTCTCGATATCTTTTAAGAGGAAAAAGTTTTGGCGACTTTTTCGACATCCTGCAAATCGCGTCGTAAAAGTGATTTTTCGAGATTTTCAGGAGCTGTAAAATTCCTGCAGGCATCCTGCGAACAAATGGATGTTTTCATCTAGCTAAAATTGTTTTTACAGTTATCATTTCCTAATAAAACGGCGCAAACCGCCTCCCGTTTAGTCTGTTCCTTTTTGAAATATCGCTATTTTTCCGAACCTCTGCACCCAAAACATACCCTAACTTCAAAAGTTATAAAGTATAAAATCTACCCAATCAATTTTATACATTAACTTCTGAAAATTCACTCAAAATTGTCTTTGTATTCCGGAGAAGACAAAATTTTGTCATTTTTACATTTAAACCTCTACCTAATTATTTTGTTTTTACGTATTGGCACTGTCAATTTAAATTTTTATTTTGAATTACATTACATAGCATTTTTACTACCTAGGGAGTAAAAATATACCTTTTCGGCCTGTCAATCTTCATTAAAAAACTTCTTTTAATGGCATTTGGAGAAAAACAACTATTTTTTTACATTCCAGTAAGGTCCAGTATTGTACGGAGCTCTGTTTTAATCTTTCCGAGGATCAAAGAATATTATGCCTCAAAATAAACGCACCCTAAGTTAAATTTAGTTCAAACATTAAGAGTGTACTGTAAAAAATAATTCGACATGTCTCTGTGAAAATCGCAATTCCACTCCGTTCGTCTTGTTCAGCTTCTTTGAGCAAATGCAATTTATTTGGACGGCAAGGACTCCGAAGCAAAGCCTTCGAAGTGTCCACTTTGGTCGAGGATTTCGAGTAGTTAACGCGCGCCGGCGGAAAACAGAATTTATAACAAACAACGGCAAGTGGCAAAAAGCATGTTACTTAAAAGGTTTTTACTCAATAACAATTCTACTCTATTTGTACCATGTAAGATATTTATATGTTCTTTTTACTTTATTAAAAGTTGAAAATGTTGACCTCCAGCTTCCATACAATAGTACAGATTTTAATAGAAACGGTCTTGGACAGTTTAAACTATTTCTGGTAAAATTGGATGTAATTCATGAACGAGCCGTTTACAAAAATCCTCCATGGATTCTAGCTGCATATATTAAATTTACTTTTCGGGAGACCCCACAACAAAATCTAATAGGGTTAAGTCTGGTGACCTTGCAGGCCACTCCACTGTCCCTTTTCGGCCAATCCATCTATTAGAAAATATTTTGTGCAGATATTTGCGAACAAAACAATAAGAGCAGTGTGGTCCAATTGTTCCAAAATTTCGGTTAGAGCTGATTGGTCGTATTTTGTAGGAGTTAGAGAAAAAAAATCTCCGGTTAGATTTCCTGGTAGATCAAAAACAAACCACGCATCGATTGTCATCTGTCCCCACAATGTTCAATAGTGTTTTCAAGGTTTTGTTTTGTGGGTTTGTTACTTAAAAACGCTTTAAAATATTGTCTAAATTCCCAGATATAATACGAACGAACTTATGCGAGGAATCGGTATGTTAGAAAGTGGCTTATCAAAAAGAATTTTGGCTGAAAGGTTGCATATTAAACAAAGTGCTATATCAAGAATATTGCGTAGATATCACAATACTGGTTCAGTGCAATATAACCATGGAGGAGGGGCTGTTAGAAAAACAAACCCTAAGATAGACAGGTACATTGAACGTCAAGATCTTTCCGAAAGGGCTATTATGTTCACAAAAACTAAAACTCATGTCCAGATAATACAAAATGTAACCATTTCTACAAAAACCATTCGAAATCCCTCACATGAAGCTCATCTAAAATGCCTAGACCCATAAACATCCTCAGTTATTAAGAAAACACAGACGGTCTCGTTTGATTTTTGTCGAAGAACTTTAGCTGGGATTTACTCGAATGATAACAGTGTTTATTTGCGGATGAATCAAAGGTTGCACTTTATCTTGACGACAAGGAAAGAGAGAGAAAACTGTTCCCTAGATCGAATTCCGTTTGGAAGTGGTTCAGTAACAGTGTGGGGATGAATATTTACAGGTGGTGGAACAGAATTAATAGTTCTCATTAATCGCTCTGTAAACGCATTTTGGAGAATAACATACCGTAAGTAGCTGACAGATTGTGCAACAATTTTATTTATGTGGACGATAATGCTAGACCACATAGGGCAGGAATAGTTAAACAGAATGGTTTGGCCCTCCCGCTCCCCGGATTGTAATCCAATCGAATACATATGGGATGCTTTAAAGCGGCGTTTGTATGCTGGAGCAGTACCTCCTAGAATTCTTAACGAATTTATTGAAGCAAATGAAGCATAAGTTAATAGACAATATTACATCAAGTATGCCCAGACGATGTCGGTAGGATATAAGAGTTCGCAGAGGACCCACCCTATAGTAGTACCTGTAGTATCTATAAATAGTGTTTTAGTTAAGGTTAAATGTGGTAATAAATGTGTTTTAATGGTAAATATTGTTGTATTACTTTTTCAGCAATATACCGCACTTCTATATCTCTTTTTCCACAAACGGCGAACTTTCGAATTTTAAAATGATTTAATTTTGATTTTTCTTGATCGATTTACATATAAATATATTTTTTCTTGAGTTCTGTCATTAACGGTTCCCGGGCTACTGCCTACGTCTACTATTATTGGACCACCCAGTATAGCGATCCCCGATTTTATCAAAATCCGTCTCTGTTTGTCATATTACTTCATACAGGGGCCGTCATTGTGAAGAACTATACAGGGCGTTTCCTAATTGCGTGCTGATGTTAAAGGGGGTGTTTTTATGTCCTAAAAGTTTTAACTTTTGAGATACAGGATGGTAAAGTTTAAAAAGAAAACATTTTTTTTCATCCCAATTCTGATGCTATTGTAGATAATTGCATGAAATTTAATACAGATCTTCTATGCATTAAGGAGCATACGGATTTACCCAGGTTATTTACATATGTACGCCACTGGTAGAAATTTCAAAAATTGATTGTTAATAAAAAATGCCCTTTTATGCATAAAAGACGTGTATCAAATTTCACACAGTTTTATTAGTTATTTATCTATAATAGCATCAGAATTAGGATTAAAAAAAATGTTTTTTTAAAACCCTGTATCTCCAAAGTTAAGACTTTTAGGTTCATATTAAACTTTTTTTGTATTGAACAGAAAATTAATTATTTTGAAGCAGTTTATTGACAGTTACTTTATGAACAATTTTACAAAATATATGAAAAAAAACTAAGCCATTTTTGAGGTTGACGGCTGTGATTCTAATGGTTCGATTCCTTCTAAATTGTCGTGTTTCTCTGAAAATGATGAGGTTTCGTCGTCACTACTTGAAGATCCCAGTGTGATAACTAAATCATCAATAACCGTTTCAATTTTGCCATCTTCCTCCCAGTATTTATCTTCAATAGAACGAACATGTTTAACATACGATTTCCAGTTTTCAGCCGATATTTAAATCTTTAATTGAAAGTTCACCGGTGTTGCCCTCTCGAATATATTTTTTTACTCCTGCCCATGCAAGTTCAATAGGGTTGAGGTCGCACATGTATGGAGGCAGCCTTAAAGGTATATGATCGAGGTTACGTAAAAGACCGTCAATTTTATACTTTTTTCTCTAGGCTTGTTGGCTGATATTACTTCATATAATTGATATTTTCTACATGTTGGATCACATACAAGATTGTTCGATTTAAGCCACGATATCATATGAGCTTTTGTAGAGTATTTAGTTAGACACTTTATCTTCTACGTGAGAATGATAAGACGCATTATCCATTACCACGACTGATTTGGAAGGTGTGTTAGGTAGAAGCTTCTTGAGCAACCACTTTCAAAATTATCTCTATTCATCTGTCCAAGATAGTCTCCAGTTGTTAGTCCCGAGGGAAAAACTAAAGCAGCACTTGGAAGAAATCCGGCTTCTGAATCAGCATGAACTATAATAAAGCGACTACTAGAGCGGATTCCCTGAACAACACCTGTAACACTTTCACTTTGCCAGCATTCGTTCACTGTCATATCATTATCTACCCAGGTTTCGTCTAGATACACAATATTGCGTCTTCTTACCTATACTGCCTTACAGTTGATAGATATTTCACCCGCCAGTGAAAAATATTTGGTCTCTCAACGAGCAATTTTCGTTTATTTTGGCACTTGCGACAAACAAAACCATTTGATCGTAAAAGCCGATTTAAGGTTTTACATCCGTACAGAAAATCTATTTTGTTCTTTATAGCACGAAGTAGGGGTTTGCAGGTCGGAACCTTCTTCAAGTTTATATAAAAATCCTCTATTGTTCGTCGAATTACTTAAAAATCACCATCGTCAATTTTATCTTTGTCTGATAATCGGGGTCTTTTTTACCAGGAGATTTTAAAGGTGAAGTAGAACATGAGCGATCATTATCTTTTTAAATTTTTCTTACACTACTTTCCGAAACACCAGTGTAAAATGCAGCGCGTTCTGTTCGATTTTGAATTGGAATAGTCAAACTATTATTTTCAGGCCTCTATAACTTTCGCAATAACTTCACGTGCACCGCTTCGAATTGTTTTTCCTCTTTTGCTCGCCATCGTTACTTCGAAATAATAATTCAAATTCAACGCAACTGGAAATAGCTACAGCCTTTTAGCGGCAAGTGCATGGAGACTCTAGGAACATCCCAATTTTAAGTGGACCAGTGCGAAATTTACAAATCCTCGATTAATTTTCCGTACCGCTTAGCTGCCGCACTTTATAGGTGAAGCGGCAAACTATTACAACAAATTAAATAACATAAAATTTATTTGCATACACAAATTTTACTTTTCCGCTTGCTTAAGACTATGAACCTTTATTTTAAGGACCGCCCGGTTTTCTTTCGTGTCCCGCACTTTAGTTATCATTTGAGATAAGCATAATTTTGGGATTTGCTATTTAACTCAGAAATTTAGTTAAATTTTGGGTAAAAAATTATTACGAAGAATAAAGTCTAATAATACACCTTTAAAACAAAAAAAAATTATTTAAATCGCTTATAGGAATCAGAAAATATCATATTACAAGTATTATTAAAATTTTGTCTGAATGGTTTCAAATTTCCATGAGTGTTCCTAGACTTCGCAGTATGCCGTCAATCGAAGGGGCTGTTATATCGGGAATCACCAACGGCATGTAAAATGTTTTGAGTAAATCTAAATACTTTCCACCCAAAATTTTTTATTTGTTTAATAAAGTTATTTCTTTTCATTGTGGAAAGTTTCATTATCTAACAAATCATTTTGTGGACCTCATGTTATATCTTTTCACATTTTTTTCCATGTCAATCGAAATATTTCAGTTAATTCCTACTTTTTCCACCATTCGTTTCAGTCGTCGAGTTTTACTTTCAGAACTCGTAATAGATTGTTTGGCAAGTTTCCATTATTTAGGGTCGTCTTTTGCGCCTGAAGAAATCGTATTCGAAAAGTTTTTATATTAAAATTTTAATTGAAACTGTGGTTGGTCTTATATAAAATACATTCCCAAATTTCATGTAATGTTCTTCCGGTAAATTAAATGAGTTACATCGCATTTAAATTGTCATTTTTAAAACATTTTGGTCGGTTAAATAGGACCTAATGTTGAATTTGTATACTATAACAGCGTTGCAAATTCTTCTATTCTTCTGAATGTATACTACTATTAGCCTATATTTGTTTAATTATTTTGATATATTACGACATTTTTATCCGTATTAGGAGTAAGAGGATTAAATTTAGATCAGGTCTAACTTGACAGTTGTACGTTTGAGATGACATTTTTTGTGCAAAATTTGAGATAAATTGGATAAGCAGTTAAGAAACTATAGTTCTTGGGAATAGACTGTGTCAAAATGGAATTACTTCCCGACGTTTCGCCTTGGATTGCACGAGGCATCTTCAAGGATCTTCACTTCACGAGATCGGAAAACTGAATGAACTCGGAGAGACCCAGGCCGGCTATTTATAGTCGACCCGTGTTTACCGAAGCGTGACTCGGCGTAACAATCGGGTTCCACGTATGATGTAGACTGAAACCCGTATCTCTATTAAAATTGTTAGGATGGTTATAAATTTCAATAGATTCTCTAATTTTGCGTTTATAGAATCCCGAAACCTATGCAATAACTTTGGTTTCCTTTACATTTATGAAATGACCAGTGTTATGCTGGTGTTCAGATACAGCAGATTGTATAATTTGTTTCTTTCTGATACATCGTTCATGTTTCTTAAGCCTAGTCGATATGGATCGTCCATTTTCTACGGACTACCTAAAATACACAAGGTTAATGTACCACTTCGACCTATCGTCAGTGCAATAGGATCTCCTGCTTACAAAATTGGTAAATATCTTTCAAATACTCTTAATAGTTTTACAGGAAAAACACATTTATATATTAGAAACTCTACGCATTTTGTAGAAAAACTTAAATCAATCCAATTAGATCCCAAAGATATCTTAGTCAGTTTCGATGTAGAATCGCTGTATACGAATGTGCCTATAAATGATTCAATTGCCATAATATCAGACTTATTTCACCATAATAGTATTGACAGCTCACTTTTAGATCTAATTGAAGCATGTCTTACATCTACGTATTTTGTCTTTCAAGGAACTTTCTATGAGCAAACCTCAAGAGCAGCCATGGGATCTCCGCTGTCACCAGTGGTAGCCAATATTTTTATGGAAGCGAATATTTTCAAGGAAGGAGAGTCGTCTCCACTAAAACCAAAATCATGGTTTAGATATGTAGACGACCCTTTTGTAATATGGCATCATGGTCCAGAAAACCTTCCTGGGTTTCTTGATCATCTGAATCAACAACATGCTAATATAAAATTTACAACGGAAATTGAATCAGAAGGCACGATTCCCTTTATAGATGTTCTTGTACAAAGGAACGGGGATGGTTACTTAGTACACTTTGTGTACAGAAAACCAACGCATACAAACAGGTACTTAAATGCAAATTCCCATCATCATCCAGCACAAAAGCAATCAGTTATTAATTCGTTGGTTTACAGAGCCCTCGCGATTTGTGACCAAAATTCTTTACAATCGGAAACAGAGAAACTGACTGAAGCTTTAAGAGGGAATGAATATTGCACTGATGATATTAGGCGATCTATTAGAAAATATAATAATCGTACTCCACGAAATGATACTAATAAGGAATTACCGAAAGGAAATGTAATGCTTGCGATCGCCAAAAGACATTATTCCTTTTCAAATAGAAGGAGTATATGCAATTTCTTGTTCCTGTGGTGATGTCTACATTGCAGAAACTCGACGATCCATATCGACTAGGCTTAAGGAACATGAACGATGTATCACAAAAGAAACAAATTGTACAATCTACCCTCATCAGGCAGGCTTGTACCCAGGGAGATCTGAAATAACAGATTTCTCGATATGACAAAATCGAAAACGAAACGTCTATCGTACTGGAACAGTACTACATGCTAAGTATAACACTATGTATATATATATATATATATATATATATATATATATATATATATATATATATATATATAAAGTCATATATATATATATATATATATATATATATATATATATATATATATATATATATATATATATATATATATATATATATATATAAAATATATATATATATATGTATATACAGGGTGTCTCAAAAATCTGTAGTAAAGCAAAGTTGTGTTTTTTCTTATGGGACACCCTGTATATTTTTGCATATTTAGATTCTGCTCGTGATTCTACACATTTTTTGTATAACATGTCCTATGTCTAACTCTGACAGTTTTTCTAATATCCGTCACTTTGTAAAAAATTATGAATTACAGTGCCTTTTTTCAAACGACGTGGGCCGTTGGCTTTTTGATATAGGATTATGATTTTTGGCAGGAACGTTAACAAAAGTATGGGTTGAATTTCAATGTGAACAAAATTTGTCGGCGTTGTACAGGGGGTCCTAGATAAGTAGGAGACATTAAAAAAATTAAAAACATTATATCTTCATTTTTTTAAATGGAATGTATAGTATTTTAATATTTTAGACTATTCGTGACCCAAAACCCTATCTTTGGTTATGAATATGTCCTATACCTATTTGTCATAGTTTCCGAGATTTTCACATTTTTGTATTTATTATTTGGTTTTCAATGGCAATCGCCTCAGAATTTGCTTTATTATCGAATTTTCTAATTATAATACACTTCAAGTGACGCAAAATTAAAAATTCAGCTTATAATATTGTGCTAAGAATCGCAATCTAAAGACTTATTACAGATATTTTACCAACTATTCTTAAATACTTACTATTTTGGCTATTATAAAAGGGTAGGTAGTGTCAACATTTAGTCAGAACTTAATGTACGAAGATGCCTTAGACAATCCTAAAGTAAAAACAAATGAAAACGGGGAAAATGTTGTCATGGCGAAATGTCAAACTCTTGTATTTGTGTAGCAACGGTGTTCAAATTGATTCAAAATGAATTTTTCTAGAAAAGAATTGATTAACATGATTTATGTTTTGGGCGCAAGTGATCAAAATTGTTTTTTAGCAAGTAGAGTTTATGCGCAACGGTTTAGCAATGCCGAACGTCATCCTCATGAGGTATCATTTGTCAGACTCAAAGAACGATTTGAAAGAACTGGATGTGTCGATTACGAACAAAAATTGGAAAGGCAGAAAAGAGCCGCAAATGAAGAAACTGAATATCTTGTTATGCAAACTTTAATTGAAAATCCTCATATTTCGTGTAGGCAGTTAGAAAAGGAGGGAAGTGTTGCTAAATCTACGGCAAATAGAATAATTAGAAAACATAAATTTCACCCATACCATAGTCAACTGGTACAAGAGCTGGATCAAGACGATTTCAATCGAAGACTTGAATTTTGTACTTGGGCATTAGCAAAAAATAGAGAAGAACATGATTTTTTCAATAACATTTTATTTACTGACGAAGCGACATTTCATAAAAATGGATACGTCAACCCTTGGATCACCAGCATAGATCGTCTCTTAATGTATGAGCTGGTATAATTGGTAACCGTATCATTGGACCTTATTTTTTCGAAAACAGAGTTAATGGAGACACTTTCCTAAATTTACTGCAAAACAGTTTGCAGGAGTGGATTGACGAATTACCTTTGAATCTAGTGAGCCGGATGTGGTTCCAACTAGATGGCGCTCCGGCACATTTTAGCAGGCAGGTGAGGCAATTTTTAGACGCGAATTATGAAAATAAATGGATTGGTAGGGGAGGTCCAGTATTACGGCCGGCAAGGTCTCCGGACCTCACAAAACTAGATTTTTTCTTGTGGGGTTTTGTTAAAGAGCAAGTTTACCAAACGCCACCCACTACCATAGAGAATATGAAAATGAGAATTAGAAATGCATGTACAAATATCAATGCCGCGATGCTGAATAGAGTTAACAATTCCTTTGTTAATCGGCTACAAGTGTGTGTTGAAAGAAATGGTGGTCATATTGAACATTTAATCAAGTGATTGTAGGACTTCTTTTTCTGTTGTGTCTCTTTAATTAAAATATTTATTTGCCTTTTTACGTAAATAAAAATAGTAGACTGAATTTTTAATTTTGCATTTTTTACTGTGTATTATTGTACAGGGTGATTCACCGAGATTTCCCACCCCCCTTAATTCCTTTATTTTTAATAACAAAGAAAAAGTTGAAATACAAAAGTGTCCCTCGGATGACTATGACCAATAGGTATAGGACATATTTATAACGAAAGATAGGGTTTTGGGTCACGAATAGTCTAAAATATTAAAATACTATACATTAAAAAAACGAAGATATGATGTTTTTAATTGTTTTAATTTCTCCTACTTATCTAGGACCCCCTGTACAACGCCGAAAAATTTTGTTCACGTTGAAAGTCAACCCATACTTTTGTTAATGTTCCCAACGGCCCACGTCGTTTGAAAAAAGGCACTGCAATTCATAATTTTTTACAAAATGTTATACAAAAAATGTGTAGAATCACGAGCAGAATCTAAATATGCAAAAATATACAGGGTGTCCCATACAAAACACAACTTTGCTTCGCTACAGATTTTTGAGACACCCTGGATAAATGAAAATAATTTTAGGTTATGTAGCCCGTATTGTTCTACAACTTTTGTATTTGAACTTTTTTATATCGCTATCCGTTATCAAGATATCAACCGAGAACGCACTATTGGGACACCCTGTATATATATATATATATATATATATATATATATATATATACATATATATATAAATGATACTGTATAAGTGGTTAGATTTTTAGGTCGAGCGGGGCTCATAATTTTTGGTGATTGATAAAAAAATCTGTGGCTGTATAAACAGAACATATCCTGATTAGTCCACTGATTCGAACCGCCTTCCGACTTTATTAAGGCGCTTGCCATTTTGTGTATTTTTGTTTTTGCCAACCACAAAATTTTAACCTAATACATATTTAGCGAATTTTCTTATTTAGTCCCTCGGCAGTTAATATATAAAATAATATTAAGTGGCTATCTTAATAATATTGCAAATATAATAAAAAAAAACTATTTTCTTTCTCCCTGTATATTTGTAAATAGCCAATCGAGATATAATAGCTCGATAAAAGAATCACACAACATTTTGGTATTCACTGTGTTTTCTGATTTGATTCAGAATGTTGTGACCTTTGGACCCACACGATAAGACCGCATACGACTATATCCCGCGAACAGACAGACCGACGGAATTGATGTTTTTCTGCATCTAGGAACCCTAAAACGTAAAGATCTGAAGAAAACTGGAAGGTTGATTTTTTCACGATTACAATGCAAGTGTTACTTGTTTATCATTTTACATTTTTAATGAACAAAAATTCGATATCGACTAGAAAAAAGGAAAAGATTTCCTGAGCAGGAAATTATACATAAATTATTGGAAGATACTGCAAATCCATTAGTCTTAATTAATTTATTATATCCAGTCTCTATTCGTGTTTCTCGATATCAGTGATTGAATTGAATTAATATAAAGTGAGGTTGGTTAGAGCATTTACAAAATAAACTAAAATAGTAAGACTGAATGTTGTTTTTTAAATATTAGGAAATTAAAAGCGAGCACCTTTCTTAGAATCTTAAATCGATTGCCCATGATCAATTTAGCAGCCCACACGTAAACCTGTCCGATCATTTGACACAACTGAGACATCCAGAACAAAATAAGGTTTTTAAAATGGGAGAGAAAAAGAATTGCTTTGCCTCGACGTTTAGTGCCTCTTGACCTTACTAGACGAAGATTTATTGAAATCCGCTTCGAGACTTTTATTAAGGGCACTTAAACCTAATAGATTTTTTAAGAACTGTTTTTAAGGGAAAGGTAAAATCTTCTCCAGTTTGACATAACGATTACAAATAGAAAAGGTATTATTTAATTATAATTATAGTTTAATTAGTTGAAGGGACAATTTTTTTTGAGTAATTTGCTAAATGAACCTCCTTTACTTACTTTAAAAATTTACAACAAAAAATCACATCATACAATTATGTAGGTTTTTAGGAAAATCTTTTAAAAACGGAACAAGCAATATGTCAGCTTGTTTCTGTGGACTCTGGGTGCGTGTTCTAATCGTGTGCGTGACCTTAGGTGTCTGGTCCTACACACTTATTGTCGATCCTAGTTTACTATTATAATAACTTTGAAGCCTATTTTTGATTAACAAACGTCCGCTAGTCCGATACTTCCAGTTACAGATATACAGGGTGTCCCGGATAAGAATGAACTCTACAGGAATCTTGTAAACTAGAAGAGATTCAGAGATGTTTAAATTAGAAAAAAGTTGCGCTCCACTGAACTCTGCAAGATGACGTTTTCAGATTTGGAACATTCCGAGTACTTCCGAAAAAATTAAGAAAAAACCGAAAACTCGCGATTTCATTTTTATTTTTTTCTAGTTCTATTTTCAAAAATATTGGAAAACAAATTTTACATTTTCATTTCACTTTTTCTCCTCTATAAGATGGCTTCATTGGATTTCGAATCCGACGTTTCGTTTCTTCACAACCACCATCAACTTTATTTTTTTAAATAGTCGCAAAAAATTGTTTGTTTTTAATAAGCTCTATTTTTAATTCTAAATTCAATGACATATCACACTTTGCATTTATTGGACGTTTCGGACTCAAAAAACCATCATGAATGATATTCGATGATGATTCCGCAAAAGCGAAACGCCGGAATAAAAATCTGATTAGTTTATCTTGTCGAGAAGAAAAAGCTGCTATGGTAACGCAAAATTTATTTTGAATCTAGCTCTTACCGTAGACTTTAAAAAAATTAATAATTATTTTATTTGTGTTGGTATCAGGTGTGATAATAGTATTTAATGCGATAATATGAAAAAAGCTGTTTTTTTATTAAAGCAATTTATATCAACAACAATTATTATTAATAATGTTAATACAATAATAAAGTTCTAAAAACTTAACCTACAAAATAATAACAAATTTATGAACTTATCTAATTTAGATGTGAAGCATTGTATTAGTATTAAAACTTATTATTAACTAAAAATAATTAACCATTTTTCTTATTTTCAAAAATGCCGCCCTCATTTTCTAAACATAAATAGGAACAATAAACAATTTCTTTCATTACATTTTCTAGCATTTCCGGATGGATTCTCGTACTGCGGCTTTTAATTCTTCAATATCTTGAAGTTTTTGCCAATAAACGTCATTTTCCAGATACCCCTAAAGGAAAAAGTCCAATGGTGTAAGGTCTGGTGACCGAGGAGGCCAGCTAATTGGACCACGAGTAGCAATTAAATTATTTCCGAATCGATTTCTTAAACAATCCATGTTGAGTCTTGAATTGTGAGGGGGAGCCCCGTCTTGTTGGAACCACATGTTATGGGTTAGGTTTAAAGTCAAGTCATCCAGTGCCTCTTTAATTTCGTTTCTTAGGAACTGACCATACCTTTCGGAATTGAGGGTTCCTTCAAAAAATAATGGTCCAATGATGGGGTTTCCCAAAATACCACACCAAACATTTATTCCAAACCGATTCTGGTGTTTGGATGTGCGGAATCGGTTTTCATTTTTTGTGGACCAATAATGTCTATTTTTTCTATTATATAAACCATTGTTAGATAAATAAGTTTCATCGGTCCAAAGACTGGTGGGGAAATTGGGGACTTTCATCGCATTTTCGTGTGAACCACTCACAGAAAGTAGTTTTACGTTCTTCATCTCCAGGATGCAAAGCATGGCAGATACGGTATTTATAAGGATGGAATTTCTCTTTACGCAGGATTCTATGTGCAATGGTTTTTGGCACTTCTTGCTCTTTCTCGATGGTACGGAGTCCTATATTATCATCTTCTTCTACAGCAAGCAAAACTCGCATTACTTGTTCAGGGTTTTGCGATTTTTTACGATGACGCACTGGCTTTTCAAAAGCGCCATGTTCTCTTAAGTTTGTCACTAACCTTTTGAAAATGGATACGCCGTTCGGGGTATTTCTGCTTGCGCGCAATTTTGATGACTTTCAATGTAACATGTGATCAAATCAAATTTAACTTCATTGGAATAATGTGCCATTTTACAATACAATGTTTTAAAAAAATAAGTACTCAAATACTAACAAGAATGCAAAAGTGACAGATATCCAAGGTATTCATAGTAACCAAGCCAAACAATTGCAAATATTGTTGAATTTCTAAGCCGCCTATGAATAATTGGAAATTATTTTGTACATACTGGAGCAAACCAAATATTTATTGTTATTAATTGAACCCAAACAGATACATAAAAATAAATTTCTTGTTTCCATAGCAACTTTTTCTTCTCGACAATTTTATTCATATTATCGCTTTAAATACTATTATCACACCTGATACCAACACAAATAAAATAATTATTAATTTTTTTAAAGTCTACGGTAAGAGCTAGATCAAAATAAATTTTCCGTTACCATAGCAACTTTTTCTTCTCGACAAGATAAACTAACCAGATTTTTGTTCCGGCGTTTCGTTTTTGCGGAATCATCATCGAAAATCACTGATGATGGTTTTTTGAGTCCGAAACGTCGAATAAATGCAAAGTGCAATATGTCATTGAATTCAGAATTAAAAATAGAGCTCATTGAGCTCACAACAATTTTTTTCGACTATTTAAAAAAATAAAGTTGATGGTGCCATCTTGTAGAGGGGAAAAAGTGACCATGAAAATGTAAAATTTGTTTTCCAATATTTTTGAAAATAGAACCAGAAAAAAATAAAAACGAAATCGCGAATTTTCGGTTTTTTCTTAATTTCTTCGGAAGTACTCGGAATGTTCCAAATCTGAAAACGTCATCTTGCAGAGTTCAGTGGAGCGCAACTTTTTTCTAATTTAAACATCTCTGCATCTCTGCTAGTTTACGAGATTCCTGTAGAGTTCATTCTTATCCGGGCAGCCTGTATATGCTATAGATATATCTGTAAAAATCTTACTTAAAAAAAAATTAGCTATGTTAGGGATACTAGACGTCGTTTTGAACAACTGCAAACATATTTTTGAGGTCTCGGAAACGGTAAGAAATACAAGCTCGGTTAAATTATGGCATAGTTGCGCAAGGCTACACCTTTTGCATTTTTATTTCTAGCTGAATTTGAAAAGATATAAAATAAGTTGCATATTTATAGCTACTTTTCTCCTTTACAAGCTGACACACTCATTTAAAATCCGACGTTTTAACTCATCATCAACTTCATTTTTTTAAATATGGACCTGGATTTTAATGTATCACACTAAATGTTTGAACAGATTTAAGCTTTTCCTATAATAAGATACGACGCGTTAGAGATAGACGGAAAACCAGAATGTCGCCAAATTCAATTTAGGTCATTAGTTTTGAGAGGTCAAGGGATTGTAAAAAAACAAAATAAAAAATCCAAGTCCGTATTTAAAAAAATTAAAGTTGATAATGAGATCTCCGAGAAGAAACGTCAGGTTTCAAATATAGGTCAAAACACATAAAATAAAATATATGTAAAATATGATACTAGGATCTTACTAATTGCAAATTTTCGATTTTTGTTTAAAAAAAAATTAATAACAAACACTTACATTATAAAACGGAGATGGTAGTTACTTTACAGAAACTGCCTGGGCAGATGCCTTGAACCACGTTTATATTATCTTCGATTTTTCAATAACTCAGGCAAATTCTCATTGAAAAACACAGTTTTCTTCTCACAAGGGGGTTCTCCGAACACAATAAAAATGCACATAGACTTAAACTCGTAAGTATAATAAACAAATCGTGAAAGCGAGTCTTTAACGCGTAAATGCACAAACATAAATCAAAGCAATAAAAAATATTAGAGAAATAATTGATTTAAATAAAACAAAACTCAGCCGTGACATATATCAAAACTGTCAAATATTTCTGTAAATTTTATTAAACTGCGGGACACGAAAGAAAACCGGGCGGTCCTTAAAATAAAAGTTCATAGTCTTAAGCAAGCGGAAAAGTAAAATTTATGTACGCAAATAAATTTTATGTTATTTAATTTGTTGTAATCGTTTGCCGCTTCACCTATAAAGTGCTTCAGCTAAGCGGTACTGAAAATTAATCGAGGATTTAGTAAATTTCGCACTGGTCCACTTGTAATTGGGATGTGCTTAGAATCTCCGTGCACTTGCCGCTAGAAGGTTCTAGCTATTTCCAGTGGCGCCTATACATTTCGAGCATTTGTTTTCATTTCTATATAAATGCGTTGCGTTGAATTAGAATTATTATTTCGAAGTAACGATGGCGAGCAAAAGAGGAAAAACAATTCGAAGCGGTGCACGTGAAGTTATTGCGAGCGTTATAGAGGCCTGAACATAATAGTTTGACTATTCCAATTCAAAATCAAACAGAACGCTCTGCATTTTACACTGGTGTTTCAGAAAGTAGCGTAAGAAAAATTCAAAGAGAACATAATGATCGCTTATGTTCTACTTCACCTTTAAAATCTCCTGGTAAAAAAAGACCCCGATTATCATACAAAGATAAAATTGACGATGGTGATTTTCAAGTAATTCGACGAACAATAGAGGACTTTTATATAAACTCGAAGAAGGTTCCGACCTGCAAACTCCTACTTCGTGCTGTAAAGAACAAAATAGATTTTCCGTACGAGTATAAAACCTTAAATCGGCTTTTACGATCAAATGGTTTCGTTTGGCGCAAGTGCCAAAATAAACGAAAATTGCTCATTGCGAGACCAAATATTATTCACTGGCGGGTGAAATACCTATCAACTGTAAGGCAATATAGGCAAGAAGGATGCAATATTGTGTATCTAGACGAAACCTGGATAGATAATGATATGATAGTGAACAAATGCTGGGAAAGTGAAAATTTTACAGATGTTGTTCAGGGAATCCGTTCTAGTAGTCGCTTTATTATAGTTCATGCTGGTTCAGAAGCCGGATTTCTTCCAGGTGCTGCTTTAGTTTTTCGCTCGGGACTAACAACTGGAGACTATCATGGACAGATCAATAGAGATAATTTTGAAAAGTGGTTGCTCGAGAAGCTTGTAACAGTTTAATTTTGTTATAAGTGCATTTCATTGTACGATTAATTTAATATAATAATTATATAATTTACTTAGATATTAGTAGTTTTCTTATTAGAAGCGGTTACATTGTTCATATTTAATCGAAATATATCTGGACTCAAGTTATAAAGAAATAATTTTCAGTAAATGGTATAAGTTTAGCGTTCGTTCATAGATGTCGCAAAAAAAAATCAGTTCAAATATAATTGTTGGATTTATTTAATTTTGCCGAATTTAATAATTATATACTGTATAAGAAAAACTTCAAATAGCACTTTAGACAAACTATTTATTTCCCATATATTTTACAGAGTAGATATAAATTAAATTTTATTAATTTTGAAAACCTGTTTTCGAGTCCTTTATACAAGTCTTGGGATTTTCGTTTTCTTTGGCTAGATATGCTGCATTTTTAGATTCCAGCGTGTATTTTGTATAACTCTTCTGTCGCTGTAAAAAAAAAACAAATCATTAGTACCCCAATAAATTCTTTGATATAAAGTCGATATTATGTATTAATATTGAACTGTAAATACTTGTATAAAAAAATACAGGTTGCCTTGATAAATATTTCTTTTCAGATATACATAGGATTATTTTTAGACTATAGAATATATATACACCACTTCATACTTTCTCTTAAATCTACATTTTATTATTCTTTTTCCTTTTGCTGTGAATATGTAACATATAAAGGTATTTTTGTGAGGACGTGTCAGTTATAAATATTTTCATATCCAGCATGGTCATATACAAGTTATGTTTTATAAATAACACTTTTGAATATTCTAATGCCTTTTTTTCTGAGACTATATAAACTACAGCCTTCTTATAATTTTTATCACATGTTTGATGTTCCGAAATTCAGATCAACTTTTGTTTTTTTTGTCCATAAAGTTGCATAATTACTTGGAGCCTAATATAAACTGAAATTTGTTATCGGAAAAGGCCTGTTTATATTCTGCCTGACCAGATGCATTTCCTAAAATAGTTAATAATTATGTGAATAAATTCCTATTTTATGGTTAAATAATGAGCCTATATAGTGTGGGAAAAGGGATTAAACTCAACTGTTACGAATGCTCATTTTTAATAACATTTAAAATAACATCCTTTTTTAGCACATCATATTTTTTGGATAAATATCTTTTGTTATTTGCAGAGTCTAATATTTTGACTTTTCTGGACAATGGTCCTTTTGCCAAAGTACTGTACTAAGTAATTAATTAAATATTATTTGTTTGTGTTACATTTATTTGTTTGGCTGCTTTTAAATTTCAGGTTAGTTGTTAAACCCATTTTAGACGCAAACAAAAGTTCATTCGTTTCAAATTTTCGTAAACATTCGGTTCTTTTAAATTTTGCAGAATAACTTAAATTATTAAAATTGTTTTCTTTGGGTCTCCTTTACCGGGACAGCATGGTAAAGTTATGTATTTGTCCAGCCATAATCTATTCTTATTAATAAATTTTGATTTTATACGAAAAACTTTATTCCATTTTTGTGTAAATTGGTTATTCAAACTCTTTGATATTTGTTTTATTTTGTGTTTATTTTTCTTTTGGCAGATGGGACAAGTTATAGACAATAAGGTATTAAAAATATCATTGACATCTTTTCCCCTTTCAAAAATATCAATTTTGCGAATTCGATGAGATCGTACGTCTAGAAAAAAAAAAATAAGAAGTGAAGAAAGAGAAGACCCAAAATTGATACTAATAAGAATTATTTATTAAATTATCGACTTTTATGCATTATTTTAGAAAGTCGTGATAAACTACAACACTGTTTAAAAGATTTTGATCAAAATTTGACAACTTTGCAGGAACATACAATAATTATTGGCAATAAAAAAGTGTGGAGCTAAAATTGGTCTTACATTGTAGGTAAAATAATAGGCAAATAAAAATGTCAATTAATCAACAAGTTGCAAAAAGTTGCACAAATTATATTTCTTTTTGAAAAGTCATAAGATTAAAGAAGAAAACCAGGTATGACAAAATACGTATCTGTGTGTAGAACATTAAAATATTTTTTGTCAAATAACTTAAAATTTATTTTTTTACAAACATTTGCACTAATATGTAATAATTCAGAAAAAAGAACTAATGGCCTAAAATAATTATTAACTTACCTGCTTGAACATCATTCATCACAAAATATTTTGTAATTCACGAAACACTTATTTTCACCGGTTATATTATGCAATTTTTAATAAGGTAAATTAATAACTGCTAACAATAACAAATATGTCAAACTTTTGAACGTGTTTGCGCATCTCCATGACAAGATATCAATATAATTCGATTGTTTTGGGATGCTTCATAGCCTACTTACCCATAATAAATAAAATTGTGAAGATATTTGCAGTTTAATATTTTTGAATAATTCACTATTTTAAAGGTTCTCTGGGCCCACAGTGTGGCGGGTGAAATACCTATCAACTGTAAGGCAATATCGGCAAGAAGGATGCAATATTGTGTATCTAGACGAAACCTGGGTAGATAATGATATGATAGTGAACAAATGCTGGGAAAGTGAAAATTTTACAGATGTTGTTCAGGGAATCCGTTCTAGTAGTCGCTTTATTATAGTTCATGCTGGTTCAGAAGCCGGATTTGTTCCAGGTGCTGCTTTAGTTTTTCGCTCGGGACTAACAACTGGAGACGATCATGGACAGATCAATGGAGATAATTTTGAAAAGTGGTTGCTCGAGAAGCTTCTACCTAACATTCCTCCCAAATCAGTCGTGGTACTGGATAATGCGTCTTATCATTGTCACGTAGAAGATAAAGTGCCAACTAAATACTCTACAAAAGCTCATTTGATATTGTGGCTTAAATCGAACAATTTTGTATGTGATACAACATGGAGAAAATATCAGTTATATGAAGTAATATCAGCCCACAAGCCTAGAGAAAAAAAGTATAAAATTGACGGTCTTTTACGTAACCTCAGTCATACACCTTTACGGCTGCCTCCATAAATGTGCAACCTCAACCCTATTGAACTTGCATGGGCAGGAGTAAACAAAATATTCGAGAGCGCAACACTGGTGAACTTTCAATTAAAGATTTAAATAAAATATCATTAGAAGCGATTGACTCAATATAAAACGTCATCATTTTTAGAGGAAGACAACGATTCAGAAGGAATCGAACCATTAGAATCACAGCCGTCAACCTCAAAAATGGCTTAGGTTTTTTTCATATATTTTGTTTATATAAAGCTACCTGTCAATAAACTGCTTCAAAATAATTAATTTTTTGTTCAATACCGGTCTCAGAAAATATCTAATACTGCAATTAATATTTGAAAAACTACAGAACTCATATTTTTCCAAAATTAACACATCAATGTAGTTATAGTAGGGGAACCAGCACTGATTCCAGTGAACAATATTTATCAAAATTTTAACTTATGCAGTTCGACTTTGGGCTATTCGGGTATGCCAAAAGTGACCTTTGTCTCTGTCTGTCATATTACTTTGTACAAGGGGCGTCATTGTGAAGTACTATACAGGGCGTTTTCTAATTGCGTGCTAATGTTAAAGGGGGGTGATTCTTGGACCTTTTTAAGAAAAAAGTTTAATATGAACCTAAAAGTCTTAACTTTGGAGATACAGGGTTTTAAAAAAACATTTTTTTTAAATCCTAATTCTGATGCTATTATAGATAAATAACTGTGTGAAATTTGATACACGTCTTTTATGCATAAAAGGGCATATTTTATTAACAATGAATTTTTGAAATTTCTACCAGTGGAGTGCATATGTAATTAACCTGGGTATGCTCCTTATTGCATAGAAGACGTGTATCAAATTTCATGCAGATATCTACAATAGCAATAGGACATAAAAACACCCTCTTTAACATCAGCACGCAATTAGTAAACGCGCTGTACAGTACTTCACAATGACGGCCCCTGTATAAAGTAACATGACAAAAAATGACTAAAAATATCTAAAAATATCTTGTTTCACAAGAAAATACCCTACGGGCTTAGATATATTAGTTTCCTTGGAATACAGGATAATGTTAAAAAATGTACCTATTCTTTCCACTTTGGTGCAAATTTCACCTCGTTAATGTACCCCCTGTATATAATCCAGGACTCGTCCTAAATAGACCATTTTGTGAACTATTTTTCGGTGTCGTAACGTTTTTGTCACCAGATGCCTACTTTTTTCTATAAAAAAGAAAAAGTGAAAAAAAAAACAATTTTGTATTACTTTTTCGAAAAATGTCAGTTTTTCGTAAAAATTTCTATTTTCTTGCTATTTTTCCGACAGCGATGCATTCAGGTTTTTGTACTCCCAGATATATCTTATAAAAAAACGTCTCTGAGAAAATTTCGATAGGACTCATCCACTTTGAGATATAACCGGCCCAAAACACCCTCTTTTCGAACGAAAAAAGTTCGTAAAATCGTCAAACGAAATCGAAAACTAACCAAAAACCACAGGGTTTTATAAGACCGGAATAGCAAAAGGTTTCGTCAGAAAGTATTGCGAAAATAACAACCTTGTATATTTGTAAATAACCGAGATAACCCGCAAAAGGGTCGAAAATTGGACACCTGGTACCTTTTTCTTTACCTTCCATCTAATGCAACTCGTAAACGTTTAAACCTATGACTTAGAAATAATTTAAGTTGTATGATAATAATATTTAAAAAGAAATAATGGACGAAAACACAGCTGTTATAGTTTTATATCAAATAAGTTTAGCTCTTATCTCTTGTGTACTTCTCTCCAAAAACTTTGCCAATTTATTCCAGTTTCTACACATACTGAAACTCCATCCCAAATATGTCTTTCGGGAAGCATTAGTGGTATTTGTAAAGAGGCTGATCTCAAAACATTTCGAACTTCAGTTTAAGTTTTATGTTGTTTTAAAATCGACCAAAGGGTTTGCGGAAACAAAGAGTATATTTATTGCCAAACTTCCAGAATCTTCGTTAACATTTTCAAGTTTGCACAAAGTTTAAAGTAAGAGTTGATCTTTACAATAAGTTCCTTAATTGTAGAGTAATTAAATTTTAATGAAGGGTATAAAGTTTTAGCGAGGTATCAAATTTGGTCTTGTATTCGTAACTATGGGTTCATAACTCGAGTAAGATTTTGTATGTCAAAAGTTAAGTTCACTAAATTCCTTTTGTCAGCTTTGCTTTGTCTTCTTTTCTTAGAAATATATTTTACTGTATCATTCTGATATACAAGCTCTAACAAAATTTAAAAAAAACATATTTATGTTTGATTTAAATAAATTTGTTTGTCTTCCTAATTGAAAAATCAATTCACATACTCTTTACCTAACATAAACTCCGATTGTAAATAATAATTATTTTATTTTGCAAGCACTAGATAACAAAATAACAAAGACATAACACATTTGCTGACAAATAAATAATATTGGAACACGCTTGAATATTACAATTTAAATCGAACAATAACCTTACAGCAGAAAACTCAACATTCGTTACGGACAGAACGGAATACGTGGAAAACTTTTGGACAACAACACCTATATGCAGTCTAACCCTATAAGTAAAATAGAAAGACGCATCACCAATTTGATTAATTCATCCAGTCTACCACCAACGGAAACGAAATCATTAAAACCAAGCAGCTCCAAGATTCCCAGGTTCTACTGTCTTCCCAAGATACACAAGAACAATGTACCATTTCGACTGATCCTCAGTGCAATAGACTCGCCCACATACAAGCTAGGTAAATATCTTTCAAATTTTTTTAGCCGATTTACTGGAAAAACCTTTTTTTTTTTATGAAAAAACTCTGCATCTTTCGTTGAAAAACTTAAGGCAGTCCAGTTGGATACAGAAGATATTTTAGTCAGTTTCGATGTAGAATCACTATACACAAATGTTCCTGTCAAAGACTCAATTTCCATTATATCAGATATACTGGATCATAATAATCTTGATAAGAACTTAATAGACCTATGGAAGCTTGTCCTACATCTACTTATTTTATTTTTTAAGGAACTTTTTATGAACATACTTCAGGGGCAGCTATGGGATCTCCTCTATCACCTGTGGTAGCGAATATATTTATCGAAGCCTTTGAGGATTTTGCTCTAACATCTGATTCACTAAAACCAAAACACTGGTTTAGATATGTGCATGATTCTTTTATGGTTTGACATTATGGACAGGATAATCTTCTTATATTTCTGGACCACCTCAATAACATCATAATATCAAGTTCAAAATGAAAATTTAATCTAATGGAACAGTTCCCTTTCTAGATGCATATCTTCAAAGGAAGGAACATGATATATTAGGACATTCTGTGTACACAAATAGATACTTAAAAGCCCAAAAGAAATCGGTTATTAACTCACTAGTATTCAGAAATATTTCGATATCTGATCAAGATTCTCTAACATCGAACATATCGAAAATGACCGAAGCTCTTAGGCGAGAGGCAATAGCTATTGTATTAAAGATATTACCTTTTCAATTAAATGATAGTAATCCAACCCCGCCAACGGTATAAGTAGTCAGTTTAAAGACAAGTTCGGAAACATTCGTATTGCCGAGGATTTTGACATTCTAACATGTTATAACCTATAAAATCAATCCCGTTCCTCTGCACAGTGGTTTGAAGTATATATATTAGGGAATAGTTTTTTGTAATTGTCACTCAAAACAACAAAAAACATTTTTGGTTTTCTAGCTTTGTGCCATCATTCTAGGTCAACGAAAAACTAGTTAACTGTCAATTATTTTGTACCAATCTAAAAAAATCTATCGCAAGACAGTAAAAATATTTCTGTTAGGTCAATTAAAAAATTCCTAGTTAATTCAAGAACTGTTAGATATTAGGACCGAAAGAAAAATTATAAAAATTGAGGGTTTAAATATTAGTACCACAAGTTACCGGTAACCAGCACCAGTTTATGTTTATAGTTTTATCTAACCTCAAGTAAAAATATAGTGTGAAGTCACGCCCAGAATTTTCTTTATTCGTACGTAAAGAAATCACTAGCTCAATATTGGACAGGCTTTTTATTGCCGATACTTTTCTCTTCTCTAGTATGGTTTCTGTCTTCAGCGGTGTTTAAAAAAAGTAGTGCAACATACACCATTTTGTTTCAGAACCTTGAATTCGTCCCACAATTTAAACAATTCATCTCGATATCACACTTAATGCTTGCACAACATTTGAAATTAATCTAATAAGTAGTTTTTGTCAGGTTCATTTTTTAAATATTTTGTTAGGCCGACACTTTATTTTGCTATCTTGGGTTCGTACCAAAATGTTACCAGTTTATTCCTACGTAACATTTGATTTTGTTCATCATATTGGATTTTTGCCAAAATATGTCCAGGTCATCGCCATATGATCCTTAATTTTTAATCAAAATTTAAGTCAATCGGGTAAAGCAGTTTCACATCTCCGAACAATGGACACCTCTACTGAACGGACAATTTTGAAGTCACCGACCATCAGTATATGTATTCCTGTGTATTAAACCCTCTTGACAACGAATGAAGCATGGTTATTCACTTAGTTTAAAGGCTCTATTTCCATCATCTCTTAAAAGACAAATTGTAAAATTAGCTCTTAAAATCTTTTATCCCTTTATTATAGAGGCTCTAAAAGGTTTTGTTAAAAATTTGTCACATTCACAAGATACCGCAGACTTTATTAGTATTATATTGACATGGTGGAAAATTGTGAACGTAAAAACTCTCCTTAAGAGGAAACATTTGTTAGATAAATATCAGGAACCTTTTACCAAACAAATACTAACAGCCCCCAATGATGATCCTAAATTTTGTTTTTTGCTAAAAATGCATAATTGGCTAGATACTTGGAGTCCAACTAATTTTACAAATACACTGACTCGACCAACCCACTTTGCATTAAACCATACCGTTCATGGGCTTCTTGAAGTTACTGAATACTGTTTACCAGAGCTTAATATGAAATATGTATTACTGGGCAAATTTCAAACAGACCCATTGAAAGGGCGGAAAATATAGGTAATTAGCTGGTGGTCATTATCATATCTCAATTCGACAGCTATATGAATCAGAAAAAAGACTTAGAATTCAATCTATGTTATCTCTAAAATCTAGACATTATGGGGGACATATATATAAATCAGTTCTTCGAACTTCCTGAATGTGAATGTGTTAATAATTTATTATCTAAAATCATAGTTACACAGTCTGATACCGAAGCTATACTGTTCTTAAAAAAATTAGTTGTACTTTTTGCAAAGAAAACTTAACTCTCAATGAACCTTGTGTTGTAGAGGATTTTTATAATTTAATTAATTCCTTAAATCGAGGTGCTCTTTTATATTCTCGAGGGTAGTAGACGTTCCCTGAAATTAAAAAAAAATGCTCATTTAAATATGTACCTGTAAATAACCCGTACCTTCTAATGAAGGTATTGAAATAACATAGGCCTAAATGAGATGACGTCACGCGTAGCTTTCGTTGAACTACAAGTTAAAAGTTCAAGGTCAATGAAAGCCAAAGCAAAAAAACATTTGATGTTTTGCCGGTTGTCATCTCTTTATAGAACCTAATCTTTGATAGTAGTACAGTGCATACCTAGTAGGAAAAGTTACAGTAACAGTTCGTTCAACTAACTGTACATTAGGTATATAATTAATAAAATGCAACGTAAATAGTATTAGTTTCCGTTCAGCAGTTGTTGGCTCGATAAACCACCTTTCGTGTTTTTGTTTATTTTTATTCAAAAAATATGTTTTTCTAGCTCTTGAAAATATGTGAATTTTAGGTACACCATATAAAAAAACAACTATTTATTGGTCCATTAGGGTTTCCCATTTCGTCCTACACGTTTAATAGCCTAGAGCGTTTATGTCGACCGTTAAAACCACATATTGAGCACCTACAAAAAATAATAAACCCCTGTTTATTGGGCGTAATAAAATATTGTTCATTAACTACGTCGTGGATATTTCGAAATAAAGGTCCATAATGAAAAGAAAAATCAAAATTGGGTCAAGTTAATGTTTTATTTATAGTTTATAAGAGGTCTAGACTTATCCTACGAAAATAAAGAGCTGAGTTCAGAAAGGTACGATAAGTTTATCCGGTGACAAATTGCAAGGAGAACTGTAAAATCAAATCGAGCTTCAATTTCATGGTGTTGACAACAATTTTAATATATTTATTTATTTGCAACAAAACCAACCGCAGGTCGATATTTACTTAATAAAGAAAAATTTATATTTTGCGAATGTTGCTGTTGTTGTTGCGATAATTCCGATTGATTTTTTGTGATTTTAGAATTGTCGATTATTGTCTTCCATACAAAAAACACCTTGTTTTTCAATTTCTTTGTCTTCTGGGATTATTCTGGTTTTTTAATGCTCTATATTGGCAACCTAGCTACACCCATCGAAATTAATTTTGTGGCCGGTTTCCTGGTGATGTAGGAATAGGGCCGAGGTTGTTTGTTTGTTTCTAATGCTAAGTTTATGCTCATCTACTCTTACTATTAGCTAGATTTGCCTGTTAGTTTGTACTCCGTACAACTTTTCGTAGCCTTAGCATGGAATACTGTGCACTCAGCGGTTTTCCAATTTGATTTTGTCCTTTGGGTTTCCAAGTAGTTTACCTTTGGTTGTTTGTGGCTTATGCATTATTTGTATGTTGTGTTTTCTAAAAATTCTTCGGATTCTGTCTGTTGTGCCATTAACATATGGTAAGGTTACTTCTTGACCAGGTTCATAATTATTGGTATTCGTTGCTCGGAAACCTTGTGCATTAATAGCTTTCTCTGTGATGCGATATGTGTAGCCATTTTTCTTTAAAGGACTAGATGTTATATTAGATTATTGACCACTACTTGAATTTGTGCTGGGTGATGATGTCTTTCATTTAAATATCTGTCGGTATGTGTTGTTTTTCTATAAATGGTGTATTCGACATGTCCGTTATGTAGTTATATATATATATATATATATATATATATATATATATATATAGTCTCTATTCAGACGCGAGAAAGAAAGCAGTTCTTTTCAAAACGACAGTAGTGAACGGATGTACAACCGGAATAGAAACACATTGTATTTTTCCATCCGTGATGTATATATATATATATATATATATATATATATATATATATATATATGTATATATATATATATATATATATATATATATATATATATATATATATATATATATATATATATATATATATATATATATATATACAGGGTGTTAATTAATGTCGAGGACATATTTCAGGGGGTGATAGTACTAGACAAAATAGGAAAAAATGCCAATATATACATGGTCAAAAACGCACCATTTTTATTATACAGGGTGTCAACATTTCAATTTTTTTCTCGTTTTTTGCGTTTGTTTCTAGTTCCTTCTCAGACAATTAGTTCCAATTTAGAACCTTTATTATTTTAAAGAACCTCTACGATAAAATATTAAAATCGGGAATGGTAGTATACAGGGTATTACATTTTTTTGCATCACCTACAAGTTTATCTTGCGGAACTTTTTTTTGCAGCATCCTGTGTGAATTCTGATATAAAATTTAAACTCTTTGTTCATTCCTTTAGCTCTTTCGTATTTTGCACTATTCTCGTATCTATCATAGTTTTCTACTTATTTGCAATAATTGCCATAGATGCAAATTAAGTGAAGGCTAAATAATGAAACTGGAAAAAAGGTAGTAGGCTGAGACAGGCCATTTGTTAATTCTATTTTTTAGTCTGACATTTTGTAAGAAATATTTTTTTGTTTGACGTTTCCGTAGTTGTTTCGAGCTGTTTAATGATGGTTGAATTCACAACTCAAGAATTTGCAGAAATTCATTTCATTTATGGATTTGCCAACGGCAATTGTTATGAAGCCAGACGACTCTATGAACAGAAATATCCAAATCGCGTGGTGCCCAATAGACAAACATTTGCAAAGGTACATATACTATGTGAAAATGGATCATTCAAGAAATCCACTCATTTAGCAGGAGCAAATAGAACGAAAATTTTTGCCAGTGGTTCTTACAAATGCTTGCCCAAAATCCATTATTTAGAAACACGATTTTATTTAGCGATGAGGCAAGTTTTTCTAGGAATGCCGTATGTAATTTTCATAACAATCATTTATAGGCAGAAGAGAATCCGCATTCGATACATGAAAATAATTTTCAGCAACAATTTTCAGTAAATGTGTGGGCCGCCGGTATTATTGGAGATTATTTGATAGGTCCGTTTTTCCTGCCAGCAAGGCTAAACGGACGATATTATCGTCAATTTCTCGAAGACGAACCAATTCTTCTTAGAAATCAAATGTGGTTCATGCACGATGGTGCACCAGCACATTTCAGCATAGAGGTGAGGAAGTTCCTAAATAGTAATTTTAACAAACGCTGGCTAGGGCCAGGGGGACCTCAGCCATGGCCCCCTAGATCTCCAGATCTGAATAGCCTGGATTTCTTTTTCTGGCGGAAACCTGAAAACATTGGTGTATCAGACAATCCAGACAGAAGAAGATTTAAGAAACAGAATAATAGCTTCACATCAGTCCAGAGTTCCGGAGAATTTATTATAACTTTATTCAAATACAAACAATGCTAATACAATATTAGATAGACTAATTAAAATTGAATACAACTCATTACAATTGCATGTTTAAATAGTTTTCAAACACGCTTTTATTAAAATCTTAAAACTTGAACTAGAAGGCAACGTTTTCTAATAATAACTTGATAAATGATATTTTCAATATAATAATAATATCTGCGAGTTCAATTTCAACGAATAAGGATTCTTTACGACATCTGGTTCCTTGAACTCCAGAAAGATTTTATTGAAATTTATTAAGCTTTAATTTGGAATACAAAGAAATACATTTTCTGAAATATAAATATGATATATTGTAATACGTTTTTGAGGAATTAATTGTTTCTTTATTAGAATATCAAGAAAAGTGTGAGTAATTCCCCAAAAGTCGGTAAATATCCTTTAACCCGCAGTTTCCCTCGTTAGGAATAGTTAAAATAATAAAGATTTTCACATTCTATCGATCAATGTTTACAATAAAACAAGAGGTGGGGATGGCCCATGTCCAAGCAGGCGTCCATTTGTTGGCAACTGCCAGTGGCGGCGCGACTTTTACTTCCTGCATAAAGAAGTATTTTTAATCGTGAAAAAAATCAACATTCCAGGTTTTTACATATCTTCACTTTTTAGGGTTTCTAAATGCCGAAAAACATATTTTGCCATTTCCGTCGTTCGCTCTGTTCCTGGTATAACTAAAAAAATCTACTTACTTGATCAGTTTTAGAGTTTTAAACTAAAACCTCATCACTAAGAAGTATCAATAGCAAAAAAAAATTCTTTTTACCTCTTATCTTCCTTTATTTGTAAGTAGTGTAAAGTTTATTCAAAGAAATTATACTTTCCATGGAAGTTTGGATTTAATTGAATTTAATTTAGTAATCAATGCCTGCGGTGCTTACTGCTGCTTTGATTATTTATTAGATTTAACCGTTAAGCACCGGATTTAATTTATTTTCCACGTTTTCATTGGCTTTACTACTCCTCTATATCTAGTTCAAATCTTGTAAAGGATTTTTCACTACTTCCACATATCCGAGTGTCAGCATTTAAAAATTCAAAATAACAGCGCCAACATGACCATGTCAACATTTGGGACGAATTTTAACATTTGTGCGGATTATTTGAGAATGCACATCAAAATTCAAAATGGCGGAGCCAATATAGCGAACAAATGTTGTCATTTGTACAGATTCTATTGAAAATTCGGTATGTTGGAGTGAGAGTTAAGGCATTTTAGTCAATATTGACAAATTAAAAAAAAAGGTTTGACTAAAATTGACATTTAAAAACTCAAATTGACCGCGGAATGCATCATATGACCCAAAATAAGCCAATAATATGACTGGCCGACAAGTTTTTTCTAACACAAGCCAGCTCATTATTTTCACAATGGAAATACCCTCCCAATAATAAAAAAAATACTCGGAAAGCCTTTATACGTACCATTTTTTAATAGCCTAATTAGAACCTTTTATATTGGTAGGTAAACAATTTTATTGTGGATCGGCTAAAATGGGTTCATTTTACAACGGAAAAATTACCTAAACTGGGTTGTTTGCAACATTAGACATAAAATAAACGTTAAACATCACTCTTCTGTTGAGTTTCGAATTGAGTGGTTCTCTGTGTATCGATAAGCAAGTGTATGTGAAGACGAGAATGTCGAGTCAAACGCGCCGAAGTTGCAAAATTTCTTCTGACAAATTTTGCTATGTTTGTGGAGAATTTCTGGTGAAATCAAGACCCAGGCCATTTTCCGAAAATGTAAAAAAAGCCTACTTTAAATATTTTGGTGTGTTAATTGGGGATCAAGGTAAGCGATGGGCTCCCCATGTGTGCTGTGTTAATTGTAGTGTATCATTGGTGCAGTGGATGAAGGGAAAGAGAAAAAGTATGCCTTTTGCAGTTCCAATGGCATGAAGAGAACCCACCAATCATTCTGACGATTGTTATTTTTGCCTGACAAAGACTGAAGGTTATTCCAAAAAGGGAAAGCACAATATAGAATATCCAAATTTGCACTCTGCCATATGACCTGTTCCTCATAACGCAAATTTGCCAGTGCCGATTGCGCCTTTAAATTGGCAAGTTATTGATTTGGGATGTAATGGAGATAACGCATCATCAGGCAGCTCAGAAGAACAGTGCACCGATTCCACTTTTACCACAGGTCCCAGTTCCAGCGAGCCACATTTGATAGTTCAAAGTGAATTAAATGATTTAGTACGTGATTTGGGGTTATCCAAGCAACGGTCAGAACTTCTGGGTTCTCATGGAAAATACGTTGTGCGCGTGTACTGATATAGACAGTTTAATGCAGGAACTTGATATTGAACATTCTCCCCATGAGTGACGCTTATTCATAGACTCATCTAAATATAGTTTAAAAGCCGTGTTATTGCATAATGGAAATTTAAAACCCTCTTTACCAGTTGCTCATTCAGTTGCAATGAAAGAAAATTATGAAAATATGCGCACGATTTTGGATAAAATAAACTACAATAAATTTAAATGGCAGATATGTGAGGATTTAAAAGTTATAGCGATTTTAGTGGGACTTCAGGGGGGATTAACAAAATATTGCTGTTTTCTTTGTTTATGGGACAGTCTTGCAATAAATCAGCATTATGTAACAAAAACTTGGGCAGAAAAAAGCGAATTTCAATCAGGATCTCAAAATGTTAAATTTATACCTCTTGTTGATCCCAAAAATGTCCTTTTGCCTCCTCTTCACATTAAACTTGGGCTGATGAAAAACTTTGTGAAGGCTTTGAATAAAGATGGTGATGGATTTAAATACCTAAGACAAGTCTTTCCCCAGTTAAGTGACGCCTGGTTGAAAGGTTTTACCAAGATATCAGAACAATGGAAATTCGGTACCAAGGACGATGGGATCCAGCCATGATGGGTGACTACTGTTGGTTTTTGAAGAGAGAAGATAGGACATCCCTTAAACTGAAAAAATAAAGTTTAATTAGTGTTTTAACGTAATATTTCTCTCGTTTGCGTTTCTCTTAGATATATGGTATGTTTAATAGGCGAAAACTGTAAGCATAGTCAATAAACAGGGTTAAGAATTTTCTGAAATCATTTTTTCTAAAGATATTAAGTATCTCTAACAAGAAAACCCTATGTGCTACAACTTTCTATTTGTCATTTTCGTATTTGGATAGGTCCATTTAGATTATGCTATTCTGATTTGTGTCACAACAAAAAAATTTTTTTTGTCGGCCAGTGATTTCTTCCATTACACAAGTCCCTTGGAAAAAAATCTAGCTGGTTGCATAGCGATTAAAAGACAATACCAGCGGCTATTATTTTTTATACTACCGCACTATAGTTAAGTCAACTAAAGCTCCTGGTTTCTCTAAGATAAAGTATATAAAACTTAAAAACATTTAAAAAATCACTGTCCTCCTAATCTCACCGCATATCTAGAACGCTGCATCTTGAAGCAAAGCAACATATAATTACAAGATTTGAACCAGATGAAAAATTACATAGTAATACATGAAAGCACATGCACTAGTGAAGTTAAGAAAAACTTGGTAACTAATAAAGGTGTCTTGAAAGAGAAAGGTATCAAACCTAATATATTTACAAACATATTACATATATATTTTAACTTTTAATTGCTAGTATATGAAAAATCCTACTACTTTTGTTTTAGCATTTACTCACTATACGTGTAATTTTGGACCACCCTTTATTCGTTTAGGTCCTTCATCATATGCTAAGAATAGACGTGGAAGAAGGGGATAAAAGGAAGGAAGTAACAGTGGATAATGTGATCTCATAAATACGGGGATTTATTCCGTGACCAGCATTTATCAGCTCCTGCTATATTTTCTATATAACGGGGAATTAGCGCCAATTCGTCATCTTTCAGAAAATCCCAAGTATGCTTTTTCTGGAGATAAAAAAATAGTTATTTATGATATAAGCTTCCAGAATGACTGAAGCAAATTCGGCAATTTACATGAGAACTTTAAAAATTATTTTAACCCCAGATATATGATTTTCTAATTGACCACAACCTTGAAAGCTTCCGTTCTATCTTACGATGCTAATTTTTTTTTGTAGTTTAATTACAATTTTTTCTTTGTTTGACAACAATAATAGTATGCGTTTTTATAGCCTGCGTCATTTGGTATGCAAAAGAACTGCAGTGTAATTTATGTCACTTCCATAGTTTGGCAATGATCTCAATGCAAAATTCAAGTGAAGGTAGTACCCCCCAGTTTTGCGTCAATTTTATGCGTTTTATCTATTGTTGTCCGTTCATGAACACTGAAAGTGGTACTCCAAAGGCGTGCGGCTGGTTACTTATAGAAAGAATTTTGATTAAACAAAATAAAAATTATATATAATATGTATATAATATATAGATAAAATAATTGTTGTTATATATTATTATACAATAATTAAATTATATTAGGTTATATTCTTCGTAATTTGAGGAACTGTCATCACCTCTTAACATTATAATTAAAGACTCGACCGTCTGATTGATCAGGTTGTCAAGATCCCACATTTTCTCCTCTTGTTTAATCAACATCCGAATTCATTTACTCGTGGTAGTCTCCCGTTGTGTGCAACCATTAGTCTCTTCCCTTTTCCCGAAAGCACTTAAATACCCGTTGACAAGCCTTCAGTGAAAGCTCGACGGGCACTGGCTATATATTTGTCTTGCCACATTTTTTTTGGATTATATAACCTTTTCCAGTATTTTCGTCGTAAGAAAACAATTTCATTGCTTTCAAGTAAAAGTCTTTTTTGGTTATGCTTTTCCCAGGTAAAATCCATATTTTTTAAAGTTGTCGATAACAGTTTTCTAGTTATCAAAGGAATATTATCATCTAGGCCAAGCTTCATCAAAATTTTATCCACAGTGGGTATTAATTTTTTAAAATAAAAAGAGTGAACTTTTCTTCAAATTGCACATCAAGTATCTTCATCAAGGACTTTTGCTGATCCTCCTGGAATTTTCTTGGAAGATTCTAGTTGACCTGCTACCTTTCTCTCCCGCAATAATTCGAAAACGGTGGACTCTCCAATTCCACACGGTAAAAAATCGCTATTCATTAATTCTCAATAATGTATTCAGAAAAAATGGTGCATTAATGTGATAAAATTGTGTAGAAAACACATGCAGGCGTATTCAAAATAGATGCTTTCATTTGTGTGGCATTTTTTAACCAAAATTTTTCTACAAAGCATTATTAAACTACAACATTATTCATATTTTGAGAATAAAACTCGTGTAAAAATATCAATAGCGTCACGTGTTAAAATCCTCAGAACAAAATTATTTATTTTCTCTGAACAATTATGATCATATTTTATTTAACCCCACGAGTCCTAGTCCTAAAAACAAAATAACAAAAAACATAAAAAATGAGACGTCCTCTAAAAGAACTAAACAACAATACCTATATTATCTAGTTAATTATCATATATATATATATATATATATATATATATATATATATATATATATATATATATATATATATATATATATGGTCTGTTTTAACAGAGAAAACCTATTTCCTGACTAGAGAGAGCAAAACTGACTTAGGTGTCATGGGCTCGATTTCTGAGAAATGTTTAATGGCAAAAACCGCCTGCCGATATTTTCACTGCCAACTGAGATATAGGGCGTTTTTCAATTTTCGGCCATTTTGAAAATTGTCCATAACTTTTTTATTTTGCGGAATATTAACATTCTGCAAAGACGTTCTAAAGGCACTTTTTTATGTGCAATCCAGTGGCGTACTCAGATTTTTTCTATAGTTGTCCGTTTTATCATAAATAGGCAAAACTTTTTTTTTTCAAATGGAAATCATAGTTGGCTATAAATTATAAAAAATGCTCGCGTTTAGCCCTTTTCAGTGATATAAAGTTGTAGGTACTTATTTTCAAAAATAACGAAAATATTAGGTGTTTTTGGTTTACATCGAAGTAGGCCTTGGAATAATGACGCGCGTTCAATATTTTGAATATATTGCTGTCAGATTACTGTAGTCTGGTGTAATTATTGCGTTTTGGTGTTATCTTTATAAAGTTGTGTTAAGTTGCTGACAAAATATGTTTGAGAATTATGAAAAGTATGATATGTTAAAATGTTACATATTATCTAACGAAGTTCCTGAAGCAGCTAGTGAATTATATTTTAATACATTTCCCGAGCGACGTCAACCGGATAACCGAATTTATCAAACATTAAAAAGTAATTTAGTAAATTACGGAAGTTTTAAAAAGTTAAGAACAAGACATTATGAACTAAAGGAAGAAAAGGAAATCCAGCAGCTAAATATAATTGGTGAGGTATTAGATCATCCTGGCACCTCCTCTCGAACATTGGCTAATATAACGAATGTTCCAAAGACCACCGTTTTAAAAATACTCAAAAAACATAAATTCAAACCGTACAGAACGAGAAGAGTTCATCAACTCCGTGAAGGGGACGCCGCTAGAAGATTGAGATTTTGTCAGTGGTATGAGCAAAAATTCATGGAGAATGAGAATTTTCCATTAAATATTATTTGGAGTGATGAATCCAGAGTAGATACTTCTGGTATATTTAATAGATATAATTCATATCACTGGTCCACTGAAAATCCACACGTAGTTGTGCAACAAGACCGGCAAGGTCGGTGTGGATTCAATATATGGGTGGGGATATTCCGAGGAAGATTTGTGGGACCTTATTTTTACGATGGAAATTTAACTGCAGATGATTATGTAAATATTTTGCGCACATATATTGTCCCTTTGTTGGAAGACATACCTTTAGCTGATGCCAGAAATATCTACTATCAACAAGATGGTTGTCCCCCGCACAATGCAAGGATCACAACTGATCTTTTAAACTTCGAATTTCGAGAAAATTGGATTGGTACGTGGGGCCCCATACCTTGGCCTGCTAGGTCCTGTGACTTAACTCCCTTAGATTTTTTTTTGTGGGGAAGATTGAAGGACTTGATATTTAAAGGAAGAACCTTTCACACAAAAGAAGAATTGCAAGAGGCCACTAGGCAAGCTTTTGCATTTATTAGCCCAGTTGAACTAATAAATAGTTGCAACTCGGTACGCAAAAGATGCTTAGTTTGTATTCAACAGGGAGGGGCTCAATTTGAACAACTTCTCTAAATATATTTATCAGAAACCTATCTAACTAAATACCTAGATTTTCATAATTATTTTTTATTTTCACTTGTAGCTGTAAATAGTAGTTTAGTTTGTTAATTTTGTTCAACTTTGCTATGTAAACAAAAAAAAATAAAAAAAATTAATAATAAATAATTAAAATAACGTTAGCTAGTGTTATTTAAAGTTGTGTTTAAGTTGCTAACAAACTATAAATCTTAACAATACATAATTGAGATATTGTCATCACAAATCAAAGCCTACTTCGATGTAAACCAAAAACACCTAATATTTTCGTTATTTTTGAAAATAAGTACCTACAACTTTATATCACTGAAAAGGGCTAAACGCGAGCATTTTTTATAATTTATAGCCAACTATGATTTCCATTTGAAAAAAAAAAGTTTTGCCTATTTATGATAAAACGGACAACTATAGAAAAAATCTGAGTATGCCACTGGATTGCACATAAAAAAGTGCCTTTAGAATGTCTTTGCAGAATGATAATATTCCGCAAAATAAAAAAGTTATGGACAATTTTCAAAATGGCCGAAAATTGAAAAACGCCCTATATCTCAGTTGGCAGTGAAAATATCGGCAGGCGGTTTTTGCCATTAAACATTTCTCAGAAATCGAGCCCATGACACCTAAGTCAGTTTTGCTCTATCTAGTCAGGAAATAGGTTTTCTCTGTTAAAACAGACCAATTTCGACCACCCTGTACATCCGTTCACTACTGTCGTTCTGAAAAGAACAGTTTTGCTGACGTTTCGCCAAAATCACATTTGGCATTTTCGAAGCTTTCTTTCTCGCGTCCGAATAGAGACTGAAGTGTTGGTGACGCTTCCTTTTATACCCCCACTCGGGGCCGAAGGTTATATCTGCGCAGGCGTTGGTCGTTATTTATGTTTTCCGGATGGTGCTGTTGTTGTTGCGCTAATTGCGCTTGAGTTTTTGCGATTTTAGATTTGTCTATTATTGTCTTTCATACTGTTGGTAGTTTTAATGATTCGTCCCTTTTATTTAAATCACCTTGCTTTTCAATTTCTATGGCTTCTCGGATTATTCTGGTCTTATAATGTGCTATATTGGCAATCTCCCTACACCCATCGAAATTTATTTTATGGCCGGTTTCCTGATGATGTAGGAATAAAGATGAGGTTGTTTGTCTATTTCTGATGCTGAGTTTATGCTCTTCCACTCTTGCTGATATTCGCCTGTTAGTTTGCCCTACGTACAACTTTTCACAGTCCTGGCACGGAATACTGTACACTCCGTGGTTTTCCAGTTTGATTTTATCTTTTGGGTTTCCGAGTAGTTTACCTATAGTTGTTTATGGCTTGTGTGTTGTTTGTATGTTGTGTTTCCTCAGAATTCTTCCGATTCTGTCTGTTGTGCCTTTTACATATGGTAAGACTACTCGTTGCTTTCCCGGTTCATATTTTTTGTTGTTTGTTGTTCGGGAAACTTGTGCATTAATAGCTTTCTCTATGGTGCGATTTGTGTAGCCATTTTTCTTTAAAGCGCTAGATATTACCTTAAGTTCGTTTTGTCTCGTCTGTGTTTCAGTTAATCGCACGGATCTGGATATTAGAGTATTTGCCACAGCTTGAATTTGTGCTGGGTGATGATGTGATCTTGCATTTAAATATCTGTCTGTATGTGTTGGTTTTCTGTACACAGTGTATTCGGAATGTCCGTTATGCATTTTTGTGACCAGAACATCTAAAAATGGTAGTTTGTTGTTTTCCTCTAACTCTAGAGTAAATTGTATTCTGGGGTGGATTGAATTTACGTGAGTCAGAAATTTTTCGAGCTCTGCATGACCATGTTGTCATATAATAAATATGTCATCCACATAACGAATCCATAATTTGGGTTTTAAACTTGCTTTCTCAAGAGCTTCTTTCTCGAAGTATATCATAAATAAATTCGCGACTACTGGTGATAGCGAGGACCCCATTGGAGCACCATCCATTTGTTTATACATTTGCCCGTTGAAAGAAAAATAAGTATTTTTGAGGCATTGCTCCTAGAGTTCTATTATATGTGCCTGGAAATCCTCGTTCATAGCAATCTTGTCCAATGCTTCGTCGATGGGAATACTGGGATATAACGATTTGACATCTAGGCTTGCTATGATCCACCCCAGAATACAATTTACTCTAGAGTTAGAGGAAAACAACAAACTACCATTTTTAGATGTTTTGGTCACAAAACTACATAACGGACATTTCGAATACACCGTGTATAGAAAACCAACACATACAGACAGATATTTAAATGCAAAATCACATCATCACCCAGCACAAATTCAAGCTGTGGCAAATACTCTAATATCTAGATCCGTGCGACTAACTGAAACACAGACGAGACAAAACGAACTTAAGGTAATATCTAGTGCTTTAAAGAAAAATGGCTACACAAATCGCACCATAGAGAAAGCTATTAATGCACAAGTTTCCCGAACAACAAACAACAAAAAATATGAACCGGGAAAGCAACGAGTAGTCTTACCATATGTAAAAGGCACAACAAACAGAATCGGAAGAATTCTGAGGAAACACAACATACAAACAATACACAAGCCACAAACAACTATAGGTAAACTACTCGGAAACCCAAAAGATAAAATCAAACTGGAAAAGCACGGAGTGTACAGTAATCCGTGCCAGGACTGCGAAAAGTTGTACGTAGGGCAAACTAACAGGCGAATATCAGCAAGAGTGGAAGAGCATAAACTCAGCATCAGAAATAAACAAACAACCTCAGCTTTATTCCTACATCATCAGGAAACCGGCCATAAAATCAATTTCGATGGGTGTAGGGAGATTGCCAATATAGAACATTATAAGACCAGAATAATCCGAAAAGCCATAGAAATTGAAAAGCAAGGTGATTTAAATAAAAGGGACGAATCATTAAAACTACCAACAGTATGGAAGACAATAATAGACAAATCTAAAATCGCAAAAACTCAAGCGCAATTAGCGCAACAACAACAGCACCATCCGGAAAACATAAATAACGACCAACGCCTGCGCAGATATAACCTTCGGCCCCGAGTCGGGGTATAAAAGGAAGCGTCACCAACACTTCAGTCTCTATTCGGACGCGAGAAAGAAAGCTTCAAAAATGCCAAATGTGATTTTGGCGAAACGTCAGCAAAACTGTTCTTTTCAGAACGACAGTAGTCAACGGATGTACACCCGGAATGAAAACACATTGTATTTTTCCATCCGTGAAGGAGTAAAAATCAACACATATATATATATATATATATATATATATATATATATATATATATATATATATATAAAGATCCTTAAAGGTAAACTAAATATTTCATAAAATGAAAATATTGCCTTTTATTTTGTAAAAACACAAAAATTATTTAAATATTAGTTATAAAACACTAACACATAATTTGAAATAACAATAAAGCAACGGTTCTATATTAGGGGGAAAACGAGAGGTTATGTAAAAATAACAATAACCAAAATATTTACCTAAATCACAAAATCGAGACTCCTACCTTTTTTATCAACAAATCTATTATTTTATCAGTATTTAATTTTAAATGTCGGTGCATAAATAAGAGAGCTAATCCGACCACCCTTTCTTGGCCCATTGTGGAACGTTTTTAAGCGTTTTGCGGGATTTTCGTATACTTTTATAAAATTAAATGCTTCCTTTAGGGCCTCTTTGGGGTATACCTAATTTTTCCTAATTTGTTTGTTTTATTTATACCACCAATTATATCTTTCGTAAAATGAAATACTTTTAATTAAATCTACGTAAGGAGCAACACCAAGGGAATTAGAATATCCACTAAGAGTTCCGTTTGGAAATACATACTTTGCCATCTAATTGTTTTTCTCCTGCATCTGAACCATCGTTCTCCGATTCTATTTTATGACCCCTTGTTTTGTTTTTTAATTTTACTGTTTCTAAAGATGAAGAACTTTGTTTATTTGGTTTAGTAACAAAAAAAGCAAGTGTATTCTATGATCTTGATGTGTCCCTTTATTTATATATTTATTCATTACCTACTGGGAACCAATTTACTAATACCCGTGTAGCCAAAGATTAAACAAAGGTTAGGAAATTAAAGAATTATTATTTAGCCGCACCCAACCTTATTTTTAAAATTTAGAAGAAGTAATGTTAGAATATTTGAGAATAAAATAATAAGTATTAATACTTTTAAAATTACGATAATGTATCTAATACATAGTACATACCTTGTAAAAATTAAAAAATCGAAGAAATTGTCCATATTGCTCAAAGAGACCTAGTTTTAATAACAAACATAGAAAAAGACTCCAAGTCTCGGTCTCTTTTATCTAGGTTAACAAAAATTGGCCTTCAAGAGATGTCATGATTCAAGGAAAACAAAACGTGATCAACGAACCTTTGGTTTCAACAGAAAAAATCTTATTTCCGCCCTTGCATATCAAGCTAAGCCTAATGAAGCAATTTGTGAAGGCTTTAAATCGAGATGGAAATTGTTTTGGGTATTTGTCACGTAAATTTCCTGGCAGTAGCACGGAAAAACTAAAAGTTGGTATATTTGATGGTCCTCTAATAAGACAACTTGTTAAAGATCCACAATTCACCACATCAATGAACGAGACTGAATCTAACGCTTGTTGTTCATTTGTTCAAGTAGTACAAAATTTTCTTGGCAATCATAAAGCAGAGAATTACGTACAATTAGTGGAAACTATGCATTCAAATTTTAATATTCTCGGCTGTAACATGAATATAAAAGTTCATTACCTCCATAGCCACCTAGATCGTTTTTCAGAAAACTTAGGTGATTGTAGTGAAGAACAGGGGGAAAGATTCCATCAGGATATTAAAACTATGGAAGATCGTTATCAAGGACGATGGGATAGCCACATGATGGCGGACTACTGCTGGAGCCTTCAGCGAGACTGCCCCAGTAAACTCCATTCTAGAAAGTCGTATAAAAGAAAATTTTTATGTGATTAGTGACTAATGTAATTATGTAAATTAAGTTTTTGTAATAAATACTTAAATCCACGTGTCTTTGTTTTTTTTAACTGGCAATAGTAATATTATATATTATAACAGTTATAACGTAAAATATATACACATTTTTTTTTAAACTAGATCTGATAGACAAAATCTGAGAACTTTTTTACATTCTGCATCCAAAAATTACTCAGGAACAGTTAAAAAATCGCAGGCACCAAAATGTGTGTTGCCTGTGTTAGTATTAGAAAAACCAGTTTTAATTTTAAAGTAAGCTACCACTTAACCGAATAAGTAATAAAATACAGTTTTTCTTATTAAAGTATAAACTTCCCAACTTATTTCACCTAATTGCCCTAACATTGTGGACTTTAAGTTAGGAATATGCCAGAGGCCTTGTAGGGTAAAGTTAAATGAAGCGAGGGAGTTTTATTAGCACAGAATATTCATTGGAAGTTAAACACAAGGATAACTTTTACTCGCAGAAACATCCCACTGGAAAAATTATATTAAGTAATTTTAAATAAATAAATAAAAATGTATGGAGTAATAAAATGGGGAATTCCGTCCAGTTTGAGTGGATTTCGGGGTCGTCCATAGCCGTAGGGAAACTTTGTTTATATAAATAATAATGAAGATCCTTTTAAATCCCTTTCCTTTCGCATACTTAATGAGGTTTTATTACTCTATACATTCCTGAAAGAGATTTGACTCATCTAAATATAGCTTAAAAGCTGTGTTATTGCATAATGGAAATTTAAAACCCTCTATACGAGTTGCCCATTCAGTTGCAATGAAAGAAAATTATGAAAATATGCCCACGATTTTGGATAAAATAAACTACAATAGGTATAAATGGCAGATATGGGGGGACTTAAAAGTTATAGCGATTTTAGTGGGACTTCAGGGGGGATTTACAAAATATTGCTGTTTTCTTTGTTTATGGGACAGTTGTGCAATAAATCAGCATTATGTAACAATAATTTGGCCAAAAAGAAGCGAATTTCAACAGGGATCTCAAAATGTTATATTTATACCTCTTGTTGATCCCAAAAATGTCCTTTTGCCTCCTCTTCACATTAAACTTGGGCTGATGAAAAACTTTGTGAAGGCTTTGAATAAAGATGGTGATGGATTTAAATACCTAAGACAAGGTTTTCTCCAGTTAAGTGATGCCAAATTAAAAGAAGGTATTTTTATTGGGCCACAAATCAGAAATTCACAATTAATTAATGAACTCTTAGATGCCTATAAAGCGCTTGGTGCCAGAATGTCATTAAAAATTCACTTCCTCCATTCCCATCTGTCATTTTTTCCTAAAAATTTGGGAGCTGTTAGTGACGAGCAGGGTGAAAGGTTTCACCAAGATATCAGAACAATGGAAATTCGGTATCAAGGACGATGGGATCCAGCCATGATGTTTTAAGTTAATATTTTTCTCGTTTGCTTTTCTCTTAAATGTATGGTATGTTTAATAGGCGAAAACTGTAAACATAGTCAATAAACAGGGTTAAGAATTTTCTGAAATAATTTTTCTTATAGATATTAAGTATCGTAACACTCGATATGGTTCTACAACTATAACAAGAAAACCCTACGTGCTACAACTTTCTATTTGTCATTTTCGTATTTGGGTAGGTCCATTCTATTAGATTATGCTATTCTGATTTGTGTTACAATAAAACAACATTTTTTTGTCGGCCAGTGTAGCAAGAGAATAGTTTTAAAAACTCATTCAATTGAGGAATATTGTACTTTCAAAAGATGTTTATATCCCAATTTGAAAACTAAAATATACGTGCCTGTTTCGTTAATACCGACACTACAAATTTGAGCTTCCTAAAGACCTTTTCACATTAACTGTTTAGGAAGGTAAATTTGTGGCCTTCAAAATGATGTATCACTCAACCCACTTTCAATTTGAAATTTTGGGGGTCTCAAAATCCCCCGCTCGAAGATGCAGGATGAAAAATATGGTTAAAATTTTTGTTTTACACTGCACGAAAAGAGATAAGCTAGCTGCATACTTTTCATTAGACTACCACTATTTATGCTTAAAAAGCATCCAGTGAAATTCAGACAGTACCGGCTTCTAAAGAATGAATTATCAGAGAAACTTTAAAAAGAAATATAAAATGACATTATAAAGAGCATTTTTCTGTTTTTAACTCCCGCTTAGACAAACTCGCATTCAAATTGCGAAGTTAATTTGCTGGAAATAGATAATGTCCCCATTAAATTTGAAAAGATAAGAGAAAGATCCAGGTCAAGTAGCAAATAAGGGTTAGTTGGCACCTCATTATTTATATTGTATTGTAGTCTGTTCTGTTATTCTCTAATTGATACGTTGATACGGCTAGGGTGGTGATTATCACGTATTAATTTTTTCAGGGTATAACAAAACCTAATAACACATAAAGAAAAAAAAAATATATATATATATATATATATATATATATATATATATATATATTATATTTATATATATATATATATATATATTATATTATATATATATATATATATATATATATATATATTATATATATATATATATATATATATATATATATATATATATATATATATATATATATATATATATATATATATATATATATATATATATATATATATATATATATATATATATATATATATATATATATATATATATATATATATATATATATATATATATATATATATATATATATATATATATATATATATATATATATATATATATATATATATATATATATATATATATATATATATATATATATATATATATATATATATATATATATATATATTAATGATTCGTTCCTTTTATTCAAGTCACCTTGTTTTTCAATTTCTATGGCTTCTCCGGTTATTCTGGTCTTATAATGTTCTATATTGGCAATCTCCCTACACCCATCGAAATTCATTTTATGGCCGGTTTCCTGATGATGTAGGAATAAAGCTGATGTTGTTTGTTTATTTCTGATGCTGAGTTTATGCTCTTCCACTCTTGCTGATATTGGCCTGTTAGTTTGCCCCACGTACAACTTTTCACAGTCCTGGCACGGAATACTGTATACTCCGTGGTTTTCCAGTTTGATTGATTGAACCCAAAAGATAATAAGTTTGTTTTTAATTGTCCAAAAGAAAAGAAATTTTAGTATTAATATAAAAAAGTTGAATTTGTTCAAATCCTCTGTTTTCACTTATATTAACTTTTTTTTATATTCAGTGATTAAGATGTTTGAGTAAATTGAACTGAGATCTTCTAGATCACTCTTTTTATTGATAACTGTGTTATCAAGTTGAATCTCAACCATCTCTTTTGTTTTTTTTTCGATAATAGTATTGATGTTATTAGGTATGCAAAAGGACAGGGATTTAAAAGGATCTTTTTTATTGTTTCTATAAACAAAATTTATTATATTATATATTTGCCTACGCCTATGGATGACCCCGAAATTCAGACAAACTGGACGGAATTCCCCATTTTATTCCTCTATACATTTCTGGAACAGACTATAAATGAGTTTTTAAAAGGATTCCTTTATTAAATGCTTTTAGGCATAATAACTTAAATACTATTTTAGATTTTTCCACGTTCTGTCCTTAAGGGGGTGAAAATAGGCGAATTATTTTCTGCAATTTTTTTTACAATATCTCTTCAAATAAATAAGAGGCTAAAATGTTTTTCTCTTCAAAAACTTTCAAAAATTGATTTCTAAAAATTAAATTTTATGGGCCAAAATTAAACAACTTGCATTTCCCCAGTTTATTTTTTTTAAACTATTGGGCGATATAATTATCCGGATTGATGTTCACTTCCGGTTTGAAGTTTCGAATTTTGACATTCAGTTAAGCTAAGGGAATGAAAAATTCAATTTAAAACATTTCAACTTAGGAGGTATCGCACATGAAACATAAAATGTTTCAGTAACTTAAAAAAAAGTAACAATACAGGGGATCTGCCGAATAAATCAGTTTTTAAGTTACTGAATTTTTTGTTTAAAAATTTTCCACCCTACATAACCATTATTGCCTATTATTTTATTAGTGTGTATGTTATTAAATTTATATCTGTGAATTTAGAAGAGGCTTGCCAAAAATTCGTGATACAATGTAGAAACTTGACAATAAAAAACTGAATTATTCATTTCGGTTTTGAAAACATAACGACTACTATTTACACGATATGAACGTTATCTGTCATATTTCGCCTTTCGATTTCTCATTATGATTAATGGTGTAGTAAAAAAACATTCATATGATGATGACCTTTTGATATATTGATAAAGCGGGCTAGGAATTCCACTGATTTCATGAAATATGTATGTTTGAATTGATTTTTCGTCATTTTAATAATATTTGTATATTTACCAATTTATTAAACACAATGATTTATTATTGTTTATTATACAGGTGTCATAAAAAAGTTAAAAGAAAGTCTACACTTATAATGAGAGTAAAATAATAACAGCGATATATATATATATATATATATATATATATATATATATATATATATATATATATATATATATATATATATAGTATATAGGTCCGAAAAAAGAAAGTAATTGTGACTGAGGTTTTGGTAGTGTCACATATATTGTCAATTTTAAAAAAATCATTTTTGACGTTTCGGCAGGAACACCCTTGCCTTTCTCAAAAAATTTTTATCCTAAAACCAAAAACAAAACCCTACATTTCACAATAAAAACCTATCACTTTTAACTTACCATGAAACGTAATTAATCAATTTAAAATTAAAATCTTAATAAAGAACAAAATTCACTTATTTTTACGAACATACGAAAATAACAAAAAAGACGACAACAACATATCGTTTGCTGCTCGCTCTTGGGCGATATCACACTGATTTGGATTTTATTATTTTTAAAGAAAATAACCAACCCATCGTTGGTATGGAAGGGAGGGGCGGTATTTACTTTAGTTATATTATACCGAAATAGATTCTATTTAACACATCTATATTCTTTTTGTCATTTATGGCATGTTTGTTTTTTTTTATTTCTATTGACTCATAGATTTCCCTTTTCTTTTTATGTAACTCAGTTTTTAAAATCTTTGTTCGGTCAAAATCGAAAGTATGATTATTTTGTTGTGCGTGTTTAGATAATGCAGTTTGGTTTTTCTTATCGTACTTGTGGCCATGTAATCTTGACTGTAGTTATTGTTGTGTCTGTCCAATATAAACACCATCACAATCCTTGCATGGTACCTGATATACTATATGTGTTTTTTGAAATTTTGAATTTTTTATCTTACGTTTTGTGTAATGTTGATTTAGCAGATTATATCCCCTATGGGCAACTTGTACGTTATATTTAGAGAATAAATGATTAAATTGTTCGGATAGCCCCTGTATGTATGGTAGTGTCAAGTAATTTTTTTTTGTTGTTTTATTTGACTGATTTGTTTTTTGGTGACCCAGATTGTTGTAAAATTTATTGATTCGTTTTTTGAAAACTGAATTGATTAAATGCGTAGGATAATTATTTTTTCTAAGAGCTTCTTTTGCTTTTTCGATTGATTCTCTTCGAAACTCTGGATCTGAGAATTGGATTGCTCTATCAGCCAGGCCAATAATGACAGATTTTTTCTGGGTAAGAGGGTGATGGGATTAGTAATATGTGTATCTACTAGACCATATTTGTTTTGTATACCACTGTGTTCTGATGGTGTTGTTTTTTCTGTGTAGTGTTATATCAAGAAAGCTTATTTTTTGGTGTTTTTCGATTTCAATGGTAAACTGTAATTTTGGATGGTAGCTGTTGAACATTGATAGTATGTAATCGGTTTTTTCTTTGGGTACTAGAGTGATACAATCGTCAACATATCTATAGAAGAATGGTAAATTAAAATCCAGTTTCGGTATTATATTTTCTTCTAAATTCTCAAGAACAAGTTGTGCTATTACGCTAGATATACTTGCACCCATTACCCAAGTACGATAAGAAAAACCAAACTGCATTATCTAAACACGCACAACAAAATAATCATACTTTCGATTTTGACCGAACAAAGATTTTAAAAACTGAGTTACATAAAAAGAAAAGGGAAATCTATGAGTCAATAGAAATAAAAAAAAACAAACATGCCATAAATGACAAAAAGTATATAGATGTGTTAAATAGAATCTATTTCGGTATAACTAAAGTAAATACCGCCCCTCCCTTCCATACCAACGATGGGTTATTTTCTTTAAAAATAACAAAATCCAAATCAGTGTGACATCGCCCAAGAGCGAGCAGCAAACGATATGTTGTTGTCGTCTTTTTTGTTATTTTCGTATGTTCGTAAAAATAAGTGAAATCTGTTCTTTATTAAGATTTTAATTTTAAATTGATTAATTACTATTCATGGTAAGTTAAAAGTGATAGGTTTTTATTGTGAAATGTAGGGTTTTGTTTTTGGTTTTAGGATAAAAATTTTTTGAGAAAGGCAAGGGTGTTCCTGCCGAAACGTCAAAAATTATATTTTTTTAAAATTGACAATACATGTGACACTACCAAAACCTCAGTCACAATTACTTTCTTTTTTCGGACCTATACCCAAGAAAATTATATATACTAACAATATAAAAGGAAGGTCAAGAAACTCTTACCAAATCTATATATATATATATATATATATATATATATATATATATATATATATATATATATATATATATAAAAGTACGCTGCCAAACTTCAAGGGACGATTCCTCGCATTATTCTAAGACAAAAAGTTTATATAAACATAGTTCTGAAAACGAATAGTTTTCAAGATACAGGGTGTTAAAGTTCTAAGAAAAAACTTGTTTTTCTATTATAGCTTTTATAACACTCTAGGTATGTTTATCAAATTTGGTGTGCATCTTTTACCCATTAAAGGACAGTGTTTGATGCAAAAGGTTTTTTTTTATTTCTTCCAGTGGCGTCCCTACGGGGTTTGAAATTAATATTTTTTAAGAAAAAAAAGATACGCCACTGCTTCTTTTGAAAACAAAAATTATTTTTGAAATCTCCGTTTAATTTAAAGAAAATTTGGTCTCCAGACTTACTTTTGTACGACACACGGTTTTCGCGTAAAAAAATAAAAATCATTGCAATCCAAATGCAATTTTGCAATGGTAATTTTATGTAAAATCCGCTTCTGTTTATTTTTATTAAACATATTATTTGAAAGTTGGCACGCGTAATGCTGTTAGTAGTACCCATAAAAAGAAATAATTATAAATTTGGAATAATCTACTGAGTGACTCTGGGTCATGTCCCCTTTTATCTCCTAAACTTTTTTGCGCCAACACTTGTGATTTGTATTTGCCATTCGCGAGCTTAATTTTCCTTTTTTTAATTTATTACAATTCACTATTAAACCCTCATTTCTAAATGTATTTTTTTAAATAGAACTAACAATTTGGTAGGAAAATTTAAGAAACAAACTGCAATTTAATTCAGTAGTCAAAGAAACCTAAATTGTCAAGGTGGGCTTTGCTTTGCTAAACGACAGTTCTTCGTTTGTTTATAACAATAACATGACAGTTGTCAAAACTATTAATAAAGGTGCACTTGTGTAATTTTTAAAAGTTTATTTAATTTTCTTTCGGTAAAAATGGTTCAGTTTACAAACCGTGAAATGGCAGACATGCATTTCGTGTATGGAATGGCTGATGGTAACGCTCGCGCCGCTAGACGGATGTATCAAGAAAGATATCCTGACCGTCCACTACCTAACAGACAATTTTTTGCAAATATTCACTCCAAACTTTGTGAAACGGGTAGTTTTAAGAAGTCTGCTGCCCTTATAGGGAGACCAAGAACAGTAAGAACGTTTCAGATAGAGGAAGCTGTCCTAAATGCAATTGATGAAAACCCAGAAACTAGTACGAGAAAAATTGCGACTGAATTAAACATTACTCACGTATTAGTATGGCAAATTTTAAAGGATCAACAACTTTATCCATATCATTCGCAACGTGTCCAAGCTCTTTTGCCAAGAGATTTTCCGCTAAGAGTGGCTTTTTGTAGATGGGTAGGAAATAAGTTAATGCAAAATCCAAGGTTTTTATCTCAGGTGTTGTTTACGGACGAGGCATGTTTTTCCCGTAACGCAATCATAAACTTTCATAACAATCATGTGTGGGCCGATGAAAATCCTCACGCCATAATTGAAAATCATTTCCAAGAGCAGTTTTCTGTAAATGTTTGGATTGGAGTTGTAGGAGATTTCCTTATCGGGCCTCACTTTCTGCCTAGCAGGCTTACTGGTGAGGAGTATAGACAATTTATTGAACATGTTTTACCTGAACTTTTGGAAGATGTTCCACTAAGGCAAAGGCGTTCTATGTGGTTTATGCATGACGGTGCTCCACCGCACTTCAGTTTAGTGGCACGTCAGTACCTAGATCAAAATTATACCGATCGCTGGATTGGGCGTGCAGGACCACAATTTTGGCCACCCAGGTCACCTGATATTAATCCGATAGATTTCTTTCTCTAAGGACACCTTAAAGCATTAGTTTACACAACACCAGTTCGAAGCGAAGACGATCTACAAAATCGGATAGAAGAGTCCTGTGAAATTATTAGGAACACTCCTGGTATTTTCGAAAGGGTTCGCCAGTCGCTAATAAGGCGTACAAACGCATGTATTGAAGTCGGGGGAGGCCATTTCCAGCAGTTACTTTAAAATTAAATTCTGTGAAATTATTATTTGTAAGGTTGGTTAAGTTATGTTTGGTTTACAATTATTTTATTAATAAACGTCTTGGTGTTGTTTAGTTTTTTTTTATTTATTTAATGTTTTATTCTAACCACAGCATTACGCGTGCCCACTTCGAAATAGGTATGTTTCATAAAAATTAAACAGTAGCGGATTTTACAAAAAATTATCCTTGCAAATTGGATTCGGATTGCAGTAGATGTATGAAAATTGTTTTTATTTTTTTACATAAAAATTGTGCGTCGTACGAAGGTAAGTCTAGAGACCAAATTTGCTTAAAATTAAATGAGAATTTCAAAAATAATTTTTGTTTTTAGAAAAAGCAGTGGCGTATCATTTTTTTCTTAATAAACATTCTGTCCAAACTCCGTACGAACGCCACTGGTAGAAATTTAAAAAATACTTTTGCATCAAAAACTGCTCTTTAATAGGTAAAAGATGTACACCAAATTTAATAAAAATATCTAGAGTGGTATAAAAGTTATGATAGAAAAACATTTTTTTTCATAGAAATTTAACACCCTGTATCTTGAAAACTATTCGTTTTCAGAACTATGTTTATATAAACTTTTTGTCTTAGAATAATGCGAGGAATCGTCCCTTGAAGTTTGGCAGCGCACTTTTTTAACACCCTGTATATATATATATATATATATATATATATATATATATATATATATATATATATATATATATGAGAAACAAAAATATCGATTTCTGTGCAATTCTTGGTCGTAAAAGGTTATACGAAACGAAAGAACTAACAGTAAGGAAATTTACTCCTTCAGCACTTTGTCGAGAAACGACCAAAACATGACGCTATGTTTGTTTCCAGGGCCAAGGTGCCATCTGCTACCATGGTATCTGCCCCGGCAAGGCTCATCAGGCAGTTTTCTTAGGGCGTATCAGTATTAAAACCGAAATACCCGAACCCTAAAACAAACAAGGTCTCATGTCACTCGACTTTGAAAGTCGATGAGGGAGATAGGCAACCAGTGGCGCCATCTGTAGGTACTACACATTATTACACAAAAATCGATATTTCTGTATCTCTATCTCTTCTAGTTTTGCACAGATGTGTCATCTTCTGCTCCAAAGTATGTCGCATATAAAGCATAGTACCTACAGATGGCGCCTACTGGTTGCCTATTTCCCTTATCGACTTTCAAAGTCGAATGACATGACGCCTTGTTTGTTTCAGATTTCCCCAAGGAAACTGCCTGATGAGCCTTGCCGGGGCAGATACCACGGTAGCAGATGGCTCCTTGGCTCCCAAAAAACTAAAATTTTCTAAAGTATTTTTCTTTACAACTTGCTAATCGATCTTACTGTCTATATCTGTCATTAATACGAAAAGGATTTGAAAGAATATGCTAAATACAAGTTTAAATAAAAAGACATTACAATGATTTTAGTTCTGTTTCAAAATATCGATCACGTTTATCTGACTATTTAAATATTTCTATGCTAGGAAAAATGGTGGTGGTGTACGTATTTTTTTGCTTGGTTTTGAGTCTCCGAACCGGCTTATGATATCCCATGTTTTTCGAGGTCAAAAATCTGCACATTTTTGCTACAAAATATGCATTCACGTTTTTTGCCCTAGGTCAAGAAACCGGTTAAAATCGAATGTGAGAGATTTTTACAGATCCTTTAGATGCCGAAAAATCATGTTTTCTTAAATTTCGTCGCTCCGACTGTCTGTCTGTCTGTCTATCTGTTCGCGGTATAGGTGAAAAACTATTTATCCGATTTACTTCAAACTCTGGTCAAAAATTAAGGATCATAAGAAGATTATATTGTAATAAAATATTAAAAAATTCCTGAAAGTCTGAAAAACTACTTAATAGATTGATAAAAATCATACTTAATTTCAATTTTGTGCAAGCATTGCAAATTGGATCTTATTTCACTTTATTTCACACATAACGAGCAAAGTTCAGGGTAAAGGCAATTTACTGATTTTTTGTGTCGCTATATACGCCCCCTGTAATGACTCCATTGTGTTTATACATGTAAGTCCGATGCCCAAAATACATCACATCTGATTAAAACCATAAAACCGCAATTACCAAATTGTAACCCTGGATTTTCTTAAAACCAAGGTACAAGATTGCTACGCTCTTATTTAATAATAATTATTATTACTGTTTTATTTTAAATTATTTCAATCACAAAAAGGTATCAAGATTACAGCTCGTGGTCAACAGAGCGTGCAATGTAGATGCCCTAGCTCAATTAACCCGTAGAGTAGGGCGTGGGAAAACTTAAGAAATCTTAAAGAAAAAAAAAGAGAGAAAAAAAAAAAGAAATGAGCGCCACCAATTTATTACGACTTAAATCGGAAAGCCCCTTGATCTTCGCGGCACCTGCTTCCTCTTGATACTTTAAAAGAAATTTTAATAAAATCTAAAAAGTTATTCGGACAGACAAAAAGAGTGAGCTAAATAAAACACACAAATAAAGTAAAAAAAAATATATTTATCCGTTACGGTATAAAAGAAAAATATAAACAATAAGTGTGTTATCAGTTACGGTATAAATGAAAAATGTAAACAATAAGTGTCACCAAATCCAGCAGCACCTGGAAGTTCTGAAGCGCTCCTAATTTAAAACTAGGCCCGTGACATGGGATTAGCCCGAGTCTTGAAGTTAAGTCCGTGACTAGAAATTATGTCTGTGACTTGCAGTTGCAATTAGCCCCTGACTTGAAATTAGGACCGTGACTTACAATTGGCCCCTGACTTGAAATTAGGACTGTGACTTACAGTTGGCCCCTGACTTGAACCCTATGAAAACAAAAATTTTCTAGAATTTTTCATAGTGATTCAAAGTCTATAACGAAAACCCAAATCATTTTAATTAATTCAAAAAAATCCCCAAAAGGTTTCTACTGATTCAAAATTAACTGAAGTGTCAGAACAATAATTTAATTTTAAAAATTTAGTACTACCGAGAAGTATAAAAAAAATATTTAATTAATTTCAAGACACAAATCAGAACTTTTCTTTAAATAAATTAAAACCGCAAGCAACAAAATAAAAAAATACAATAAAATAATTTAAAATGAAATCACTAAATATACCATCAATAAGCACAAAATACCCTGAGGGGTATCGAAAATTCAGTCGAAACGTTGTGTCAATAAATCCAACAAATCTACAAATACAAACTAAGACCGAAAAGGAAAATTCTAAAATTTACTTTATCAAATATAATCTCAATAACCAGCGTTAACACTAAAATAAATACAAGGTTTCGACTGAATCCGAATGATTTAAATTCGCAATACGTAATAAAGTAGAAATAATTCTAATACTTAAAAAAAAATTTAGGCCCTGATGATGACCTAAATTAAGTTGGGTAAGAAAAATATAAGCACATTATTATAACTGACTCCAATAAAACTAAATTCAATTTACAATAAATAAATTTGTAACACAAATCAGAACTTTTCTTTAAATAAATTAAAACCGCAAGCAACAAAATAAAAAAAAATACAATAAAATAATTTAAAATGAAATCACTAAAGATACCATCAATAAGCACAAAATACCCTGATGAGTATCGAAAATTCAGTCGAAACGTTGTGTCAATAAATCCAACAAATCTACAAATACAAACTAAGACCGAAAAGGAAAATTTTAAAATTTAGTTTATCAAATATAATCTCAATAACCAGCGTTAACACTAAAATAAATACAAGGTTTCGACTGAATCCGAATGATTTAAATTCGCAATACGTAATAAAGTAGAAATAATTCTAATACTTAAAAAAAAAATTTAGGCCCTGATGATGACCTAAATTAAGTTGGGTAAGAAAAATATAAGCACATTATGACACAACTGACTCCAATAAAACTAAATTCAATTTACAATAAATAAATTTGTAACAAAATCGATTACTATAACAATTTCCCGTATAAAATAAATAGAAAATTTAGACTGACCTCGGCCAATTCAAATAGAAATGAGAATAAATTTAAAAAAAAATAGCAAAATCTTAACAAAAGAAGGTATGTATAGACCTGAAGAATAGCAAATATTTAAGCAAAACGTTGTGAGAATACTAAAAAATATAGATATAATAAGGCAGCAATTTAAAAAATCAAAAGGCACAAATATATTTAAATTATAATATAACCAGCTTAAAAAAGGGTTTTATTTAACTAATTATTTTCCAGCGGCAAATCAAAATGCAAAAAATACCATAAATTAAAAGAAAAGCAATTTACGTCATACTTAATTGTTACTGAAAACCTCTGCAAGCCATTTATTAATCTGTTTATTATCTATTAAAAAGAACGAATGCAGTAATCAAATCACACTATGCAAAATAATATTGTGGTTTTATTTTAAAATAAAATAGAGCCAATTTACGATACACAAAATATGGTTAATATAATAAGAAAATTAATCAAATTACTGAGGTAAAAGATGTTCGACGAAATTCAAACTAAAAATGTGTCTTCGTATGAATTCGTTACACTTGCATTTAATATTTAAGATTTCAAAAAAAAAATATAAAAACTAGCCCCTGTTGCATCAAAAAAATAATCGTCTCACCCGAGCAAAAGTTAATTCCAAAAAAAAATGAGAAAAGTTACCAAATTACGAAATCGAAAATCAAGCAAAATTTAAGAAAAAAAAATACCCTTTTCAGGATAAATGATATTAAAGCAAATTACCTATCCATTAGGGTCATTCAGTTCTAGTCAGAAAGTGGTTTCACGTGCCAAGTATAAGGGCATGGAAAATGGCGGTCTGGTCCAATCTTCAGGTAAAATCCTCTCTTAGAGATTTTCTAGCACGAAAAATAATACTCACAGTGCAAACTATAATGTGCCCGAAAACTATTGCGGTGTTGAGGAAAAATCCGGTTAACGGATTTCCAATTCCTCAGACTCGCGCTGAAGACCTGTGGGTTATCTGCAGGTGACCAGAAAAGTGAAAAATGTGTTCCCCCAGCTTCCTTTCCATCTAGAACTTTGGTTAACTAAGATGGCGGAATACCATTGGCTAGAATATGTCAGGTGCTAACAACCTTGCCAAAAGAGCACATAGTCGGAATAAAACAAGGATATGATTAACATGTTAGACAAGAAAAACGACTCTCCATTGGTTGAGAAAGATACAGGAAATAATGCAGGAATACACATGGCAACAGCGAAAAAGATGCCTGCGCTCTTGATATGAGGAAGTACCGGATGGAGGGTTTCGAGAATAAATTAATATGGAAGTCTTGGCCGAATAGATCCGAAAAGTTCCGAGACGACGCAATAATAACATTGACAGAAACAACTAACCTGAAATTTAAAAGCAACGCCTAGGCGAAATGGAAACGTAAACAAACAAATAATATTTAATTAATTACTCTCGTAATATTGTAAAAGGACCACTTAGAAAAGTCAAATATTAGTCCGGAGTAGAGTATCAAAGAGTCAAAAAAAATGATGTGCTAATGCAGGAGTAGTTAAATGCCATAAAAATGAAACGTAAGTTGAGTTTAATTTAATAGAATTTTCTCAACTGTATAAACTCATTATTTAACCATAAAATAGGAATTTTTTCACACAATTATTAACTATTTATTTTAGGAAATGCATCAGACGCAGACGTAACGAAATTTCAGTTTATAATAGGCTTCAAGTAATTATGCAACTATGGACAAAACAAAAGTCGATCTGAATTTCGGAACATCAAACATTGATAGAAATTATAAGAAGGCTGTAGTTTATATAGTCTCAGGAAAAAAAAAGGAAGAATATTAATATTGAATCGAGAAATACCTTTGGTTTATTTATGTCTAACTTAATGAAAATACCTTTATATGTTACATATTCACAGCAAAAGGGAACACGAATAATAAAATGTAGATTTAAGAGAAAGTATGAAGTGGTGTATATATAGTATCTATAGTCTAAAAATAATCCTATGTATATCTGAAAAGAAATATTTATCAAGGCAACCTTTTTTTTAATACAAATATTTATAGTTCAATATTAATACATAATATCGACTTTATATCAAAGAATTTATTGGGGTACTAACGATTTGGTTTTTTTTACAGCGACAGAAGAGTTATACAAAATATCCGCTCGAATCTAAAAATGCAGCATATCTAGCCAAGGAAAACGAAAATCCCAGGACTTGTATAAAGGACTCGAAAACAGGTTTTCAAAATTAATAAAATTTATATCTACTCTGTAAAATATATGGGAAATAAATAGTTTGTCTAAAATGCCATTTGAAGTTTTCCTTATACAGTATCTATGATTCGAATGCTAAACTTGTACCCTTTACTGAAAATTATTCCTTTATATCTTCAGTTCAGATATAGGTACAAAATTAACTACTTATCGAGAGGTGACACTGTGTGTACCGAAATTTGCTGCAAAAGGTGTTGAATTTATATTTCGCTTAAATATGAACAATGTAAACGCTTCTAATAACAAAACTACTAAAATCTAAGTAAATCAAACCAACAAGGCGTACATATTAATCACTAAACTTAATACTAAAGTAGTAGATTATAATATTAAATTAATCACACAATGAAATGCACTTATAACAAAATTAAACTGTTACAAAATGTACATATAAATCGATATTTTTGCGCGATTTAGAATAACTGGAATAGATGAAATTGTTGACGCAACATAGAACCGTTCAAGCTTAAAATGCAAAATATTTCCCATTTTAACGGTCATATACAACCGAAAGCTGCGAGCTGAACCTAGTATGCATTCCACATTTAATTGGTCGGAGGATCGTATCCGTTCAGTTTATTTCGTAATGGAATGTAGAATATTTCAATTTTATGGCAAATTACTTGCGAATATGATGGATTTAAAAAATGTATGTTGGGTCTGCTATATGTTTTTGGGACATTGTTTATAGAAAAATGCTAATTTTCTATAAATTAAGTAATGAACCCTACAATTTTTATATTTAATTATTTTTTCTAGCCCTTAAAATTAAACCAATATTGGGACTGACGTGGCTTTGCGAAAAAAAATACTCATATAAGGTAAAATCAAAAGGTTATTTAATAGTTTAAAAATGAAGGAAATTTTGAATTCCGCTTAGGTAAAATTACATAATATTACATCAATATGCACAAAAACTAATCGATACTGATGTTTAGGCGTTTGACGTTACATAAATTAATAAATAAATTAGTTTATCTATGGCAACTATAGAAAACAAGACAAAAATTCAGGACTTACATGCTCAGTAGATAGCTCATTATACATGAGCACGGTCAGCATGGTGGTCGTAAACCAAATGCACGGCCACCGTAAACAAAACAAAATGCACAATTGAATGTATTCATGCGGGACCTTCAAAATTCCGTGAGTAGGCCACGACCACGTAATCGCTCGTCAGCAACTGTAGTCATGGCAACTGTCAAATATAAAATACAAACACACTTTTTCGTCTAAATAATAAGAAGTTTTAGTTAATTGTAAGCTTCATTATTCGAAAAAGTTTATCTACATATTTAGTAAAAATGTCAAGTGATGATGGTCGTAGGTAAAGTATAGTCAGTAATGTAAGTTATATACCAATTACGCACGCATTCGAATTCCATTCCTGCGCAATATGCATTTTTAACGTAATATAGTATATTAATATAATATAGGTTGTGCTCCACTGTTGTTGACAATCATCTGTGTACAATAGTATAAGGCAGTCGGTGTACAAATGTCTAGCAATCAGTCAGTCATAGGTAGTAATCGGCAGTCATAAGCAGTAATAGACAGTCGGCAGCAGTCATCGACAGTCATTGGCAGTCGATAGGCAGTCACTGGCAGTCTGTAGGCGGTCATAGGTAGCAGTCTTCAGCAGTTATAAGGCAGTCATGGGGTATATTTTTTAATCTGACCAATAAGAAGCTAATGCTAAGCTAAGCACCGTCTTGTTGAAGATAAACGACATTATAAAGTGCCAACCGAACATTTTCAAGTCGGCCAAAAGGTTCATCAGTATAGATTTGTTATAAATACCATTGGCAAAATAACATTCGAACTTCGGCATCACCGGGGTGTAAATGTTGGACTATGTGGAATTTATATGGGTGATACCTGTAATTCTTGCAAAACTGTTTGAGCAGCAGACTTAAATACACCCAACCAATATATTTTCCACGATTTTACTTAAATTAACTAGGATAAGGGGGAGTTTTATAGTCGACTATCTCAAACACTACCGATCGAAGAATCACACATTTTTGAAAAGAGAATCACAAGAAGAATTTCATTTCATTTAAAAAACCAAAATTTTATACGTTACTAGTTAGGATGTACCCTCTATATTCAAAGTTATTTTTTGTAGGAAGTTCCCTGAAATCCATACAACTTCTGTATTTTTATTAATTAATTATTACTAAACCCTGAAAATGGATAGCGAAATATAAATAATGACTCTGTACAATGGTTTAGTTGGAGAAAGACGGCCAACATTTGTTGCAGTATAATATTTAAAAATACGAAATTACAGAGCATATAACCACTAATGATAACATTATAATAGGAATCGATTTAGTGTTTTATCTTATATCGACAATTCACGATCTGTATAAAGCACCTAATAATGACAGGCTTAACGTTTCCTCGATATATTTTCCTCCCTAATAGCTTTCTGCTTTAATCTTAAATTCCAAGCTATGTAAATAATCAAAAGGGAAGCCTCAGTATCTTTTTGCGAAGCAATTTAGACGTATTCGCACAGTATGTTATGTTTCAATAACCTAATGTCAATAAGTACGAGTAAAAGCTTTCGATAATTGACGTTGAGTGAGAGGTCTCTTGGGGCGACAGTTATTCGTTCATACACTTTAATCTGTCGATATATGGGGGAACATCATTTGCACTTGAGCATCAGAAAATGATTATTTCGAATTGAAATAACAGCGTCGCATCGAGGACTTATTTGGTTTGACTAGTTGGGAAGAAGTATGCAGTCAAGAAAAACCTTTAGACCAATAACAAACGAAGGTCTTTTTACCCTTTTCAATAAAATTGAGTTAACTAATTTTGACTTTGTTAATCAAAATAACATTGATATAAACACAAAATTTAAAATGTTTATTGATACTATTTCCGATGCAAAGGAAATCTCTTTTCCACTAAAACCTAAACTTACTAATAGAAATCAAACTAAACAGATAACATGGTTTAATGATAACTTGAAGGATATGCGTGAGAGACTTAAATTTTTAGTTTCTTTAAATAAAGTAAATTCGGTAGCTGTACCGAAGAAAATGATAAATAATTATAGGAAAGAATATCGTAAAGCTATAAAAGTAGCTAAAATAAATGCAAATGATAATATTATAAGACATTCAAACAATCGTCAACAGGCAATGTGGAATTTAATAAAAAACAATAATCTAAATGAACCAAGGCAAACCACATCGTTAGATGCAAATAACTTCAATTCTTTCTTTTGCTCTATTGCTGAAAATGTAATAAAAAAATCTTCCTAATTCCTCAATTTAAGTTTAAATCCACAAGTTTTATAGAAGTTAGAGATACTATTACAGCATTAAAAAACTCTTATAGTAAGGATTCTTACCATATTAACACCAAAATAATCAAAACACTAAAAAATCTTATCGTTTCACCTTTAACTGAGTTAATTAATGAATCAATAGCTTGTAGTGTTTTTACGTCAGTCTTTAAAACAAAGGTGGTTTCCCTGTACAAAGGGAAAGGTTCGCCAGATGATTGTAACAATTATAGGCCCATATCTCTTTTGCCAATCCTATCAAAGATATATGAACGAATTATAAAAAAACAAATCGATGACCACTTTGAATTAAATACTCTTTTTACCATAAGCCAATTCGATTTTTGCCAGAATAAAACAACAAGTTTAGCAATAGATCATCTTACTAGTAATGTCTTGGAGGGTTTGGAAAAATTTCTCAACACTTATGCATCCTTTTTAGATCTAACTAAAGCTTTCGATTGTGTTACACATGATATACTTTACAAAAAAATAGCTTTATATAACTTTCATAATAACGCAGTTTCATTAATTAAATCTTACCTATCAGATCGGATACAGTAATATAGAGTTGCCCAGGGGTCAGTATTGGGACCTGTATTATGTCTTACTTACATCAATGATCTTGTTCGTTCCCAAAAAACCGCAAAAACAGTATTATTTGCAGATAACACTACTTTTTATCAAAGCTCTCAAGGATAGGTGATATGGACTTTGCTGCACAGAAGCAAATTTACAACAGTAGTTCCTAGCCAATAGTTTATCCCTCGACAATTCTAAATCTCAGGTCATAAATTTCTCTCTCAGACATACTGAACTTGAACATCCATATCTAGCTACTTGTGTCAAAGAGGTCAAATTCCTGGGGGTTTATCTTGATCCAGGCATGACCTGGGGAAATCACATTATACATCTGTCTAAGAAATTGTCCAAATATCCAAATTTCCTCTCTGTCTTTTGTAGACTTGGGACTTCTAACCATGCCAAACGTATATATACTGCAGTGTTTACTGTATGTTAAGCAACATTTGCACATCTTTAGAATGCATAAACATGATCATAACTACCTTACTAGAAATAATGAAAATCTTGTCCATGACTTTGGCAGATTTGAGAGAGCCAGAAATAGCACTAGGTATTTTGCAATAAAGTTCTTTAACAATCATTGTTGGCACGCCTTTATGTAAAATGATCCTGATAAAATACGTAGACGCATTAGCCTTGATTATAACTGAGGTAAGAAATAACTGCTTCATACATGGGAAAGCTGCTAATAACAACATAATTAGTCTAAAAGTAATGTCGATTGACACCGTTGCTGTCACTTGGTGGGAAACTGGGAAAAATTATTCTTTAAAATATAGACTGCAATAGAATTGTAAAAAATAGGAATAGTAAGGGTTTGTATTTCATTTTGGACAGATTCTGTAACAGAAACAGTAAAGGTTCGAGACCAAATTTTGGATTATTTAAAATAGGGCTCTTAAAATAGGAATAGCAAAGTGATTTTATATAGAAATAATAAGGGTCTGTATAAATAGAAATTACAAGGTGTCGTAAGGTAGGCATAGTAATGGTTAGTATTTGATCATTTTTATCAAGAGCAAATAGGAATAATAAGAACTCGTAAAATAGGAAAAGAAGGGGTCGTAAAATAGAAATAGTATGGGCTCGTAAAAAAAGGAGTAGGAAGTGTGAACCTCATAAAAATTATTTTTAACTTAAAAAAACTGGAATATTAAGGGCTCACAAAACAGGAATAGTAAGGGGTCGTAAAATGGAGATACTTTGCAGTAAAAGTAGGCATAGTAGATAAAAAATAAAGAGATAATGACTACGACCTAGTATATAAAGACAAATAATGAAATAATATATCAGTAAAATATCGGAACACTTCGATTTGTCAAGAGGCTTCTCCAAATTTAGGATTATTCAAAATAGGGCTCCCAAAATAGCAATAATAAGGGCTTGCAAAACAGTAAAGGGTCGTAAAAATTTAAAATCTTTTAGGCTCGTAAAAAATAGGAATAGTATTTTAGTCAACATAATATAATTGCATGTCACAAAGTACACAACTTAATTGGTTCTTTGTTTACTACACTAAAATGTAAAGTACCAAAAAATAAAAAAATCTAATCTAATTTACTCAGTACCCTGCTTAAACTGTCCAGCAAAATATATAGGAATGACTACTCAACTCAACTCACTATTGGAGAATAGGTTGAAGGGACACAAGTATACAAAAAATGCATCGACAGCCTTACACAAACACAAAAAAACAGAAAAACATGAATTTGATTACGCCAGTACCAAAATATTAGATACTGACAATAAATATCATAAACTTATTATAAAAGGAATGCTTCATAGAAAAAAAGAAAAATACGCTGTTAATGACAAGCAAGACGTAGAAAATCTAAGCCAAATTTATCATAATTTAATACATGCATTATAACAAAACATAAATAATTTCTCCATCACCTATATTTATTAATTTACAATAGATTTAAATCGTTATCTCGAATTACTGATTCTGCCTTGACTAAGCCTTAAAAAAAAGGGAAAAAATATATTCCTCAAGTGTTGATTTTTAAACAAATTAGTTGGCAAGCAGATTAGCAACCGAGAAGTAAATAATAAACATTTTTGGAGGCATGTACCAATTTGTGTTCCTGTTTTTGTCCCATTTTCATTTAAATTTTAAAATGTATTGTTCCTTTTTATTCTAAGATATACGATATTTTAAATGTAAGTTTTATATTAATGTTAATAATTTATAAAATATCAATTTTAGGTTTAGCATGTAATTTCAAAATGGAAAAAAACTTAAATAATAAACAAGACCTTTTGAAAAAGCCTAATAAGACGGGCGAAACTTCAAGGAAATAGCAAGTTTCATTATAAAACATAAACCTATACCCAAGAAAACTAAACACTATATTATAATATTTAAGGTTTTATATATATGTAGAATTATATTCTACATATACAGGGTTATTCACGCAACCCGTTCATTAAAAGTTTTTGATGATGCCATTTAAATAATAAAGATTTCAAATTTTGGGATTAAGGTAAGGTCAAGGGGTACTTCTTTTTTGAAATATTTTCAACTTCCTGTCACTTCCGGTTTAACGGAAAGTTGGTATCAACTTGCTTATTTTAAATGGAACACCCTGTATTTTATGATATTTTTGGATTCTACGGAGAATTTTAATGCTATTTTATGTAGCATGTCCTATACCTAGGTTCAAGCGTTCTTAAGATACTTGACCTTGAACCAAAAATGAGCCTTCGGGGTACCAAATTTTAAAATCTCATATTTTTGTAAGTTTTGAAGATATAATCTTCATATTTTGCAGACGATCGGTAAATAATCTTGTTTCTATTTTTTTTATTGAATTTGTCTATTTTTATACAGGGTGTCCTAAATTCAGCGGCAAACATTCACATTTTCAAAGCCGCTAAAGTCCGTTTTTTTAAATAGGACGCCCTATAACTTTATGCACTATCAAATGTAGAATTTAATTTTCTATCGAACTTTATTAAGGCTCCCTATACCTATTCGTAACCATTTTCGAAATAATCAGGTTTTTATTAAACTATCATATGTATTTGCTAAATGCTTACACCTTCCCGTAGTAAGCCATGGAAAAACAATTGTTGTGCTTTTCTATTCAACATAACAGCTGATTTGAAACTTTTAAATTAAAATAAGATAACACTCAAAAGCTGATATTCTCAATTTATTTTATATTCGCGGAGAATGTTACAAAATATTGGAGAGAACGTGCCATGTTTTTAATGAAAAACATTCTATCGCCGATGAACAAGAGAAAATTGAAGAGGATTGAAACGAAATTTTTTCGTTTCGGAAAAGTTAAAGTTATAAAAAATGTAATAAATTGTTTACATTATTTTTAACCATATCTACTAAGTTCGAGACTGTTCTAAACTTGTTTTAGTGAACTTAAAAATTATAGCAGTCCAACAATCAACAATAAATAAATAAAATAATAAAATTGAATTATAACAAATGTTCTATATGCTGTCCGTTCATTTGAAGACACATTTCAATTCTTTGTACAGTTGCTGTGGCCCGTTGAATTTGTCCGTTTTCTAATTCGGCAAAAGCTGTTCGTATCTTGTCCAGTAAATCCTGTTGGTTATTTACTGGGGAAGCATAGACTTTAACTTTGATAAATCCCCATAAATAAAAGTATAGCGGTGTTAAATCAGGCGATCGCGGGTGCCATCTCCAAGGGCCATTGGGACCAATCCAGCGATCTTCAAAAATTCGAGATAATTGGAGATAAACTGCAGCGGAATTATGTGCTGGTGCCCCATCTAATTGTTACCAATAATTTTGCAGGTCACCAATAGGAATTTCTTCTATAAATTCAGAAACCGTCCCTCGTAGAATTTCCAAATACTTATCACTGTTTAAATTGTCTTCATAAATACAGTACCGCACCTGAGTATTTAATATCATACCGAAAACATTGAAGCTAAACCTCTCTTGAGAACGCGTTTCGCGTAAAGCGTGCAAATATTCTGCTGCCCAGAAATGTTCGTTTCTTTTATTTGTTATTCCTTCTCTAGAAAATTTCGCTTCATGGGTCCAAAATATTTTTGAAAGTAATTGAGGGTCCTCTTGAATTTTCAAAAACATGAATTCGCAAAATTCTACTCGTCGGAAGTCATCACCAGGTCTCAAGGCTTGCACGTTTTGGAAGGAATAAAGGTGCATATGATGTTCACTCAAGATTCTTTGGACAGACGAAGAGGAAATTCCCAAATCGTTTTCTGCAGACGGTATTGAACTTTGCGGGTTTGCGTGGAAATAAACTAATGTATTTATTACGTTATCCTCGGCATTTGTCACTGGTTTCGGAACATTTTTTGTAACTTTAACCTTGCCAAAACGCAAAAAGTTCGTTTCAATCCTATTGAATTTTGACTTGTTCATTGGCGGCAAATCAGGGTGGCGTTCATTAAACACACGACACGTTCTCTCCAAAATTTTATAACAATCTCCATGAATATAAAATAGATTGAGAAAGAATATCAGCGTTTGAGTATTCTTCCTTTCGATAAATAACGGATACTAATCATCTGTCATATTGGATATTGGACCTCAATTGTTTTTTCATCTCACCATTGGAACACGTAAACATTTAAGCAAATACATACGATCTTTTTATAAAACCCAATTATTTCGAAAATGGTTACGAATAGGTATAGGGAACCTTAATACAGTTCGATAGAAAATGAAATTCTACATTTGGTAGTGTATAAAGTTATAGGGTGTCCCATTTAAAAAAACGGACTTTAGCGGCTTTGAAAATGTGAATGTTTGCCGCTGAATTTAGGACACCCTGTATAAAAATAGACAATTTCAATCAAAAAAATAGAAACCTAAGATTATTTACCGATCGTCTGCAAAATATGAAGATTATATCTTCAAAACTTACAATGATAATATGAGATTTTAAAATTTGGTACCCCGAGGGCTCATTTTTGGTTCAAGGTCAAGTATCTTAAGAACGCTTGAACCTAGGTATAGGACATGCTACATAAAATAGCATTCAAATTCTCCGTAGAATCCAAAAATATCATAAAATACAGGGTGTTCTATTTAAAATAAGCAAGTTGATACTAACTTGCGGTTAAATTTGAAATTTTTATCTAAATGGCATCATCAAAAACTTTTAATGAACGGGTTGCGTGAATAACCCTGTATATATATATATATATATATATATATATATATATATATATATATATATATATATATATATATATATATATATATATATATATATATATATATATATATATATATATATATATATATATATATATATATATATATATATATATATATATATATATATATATATATATATATATATATATATATATATATATATATATATATATATATATATATATATATATATATATATATATATATATATATATATATATATATATATATATATATATATATATATATATATATCTTTAAAAAGGTTAAAAAAGACAAATTTTATAGTCTATAAATATACAGAGTCTTCTATTTGAATATATAAAGTAGCGTCCGAAAAATTTTTGACCTGACACTGTGTACTAATTCTGAAGGCGGAATTGAGTTCTACGGGAAAAGTTATATAACAAACAGTTTTCACATTTTCGATAAGTTATCTGATAGTTAAGATGCAAGGGGTGCCTGAAAATGCAACATTTTCAATTTAGCCCCGTATCTTTAAAACTAAAAAGGCTATGAAAATGTTGTTAACGGCATCTTTAGTTTTACGAATAATGAAAATAACGGAGATACCCCGCAAAATACCCAAAATGGAACACCTGTACGTCAAAAATTGTCATTCTAATAACCTAGGAACCTACCAACTTTCGTTTCTAAGGGCTAAAAAATAACAAAATGGCAGCCGGAAAGCAAAAAAAATACAATAGATACTTTTTCAAATTTTAATATATGTGGATAGTATTTTATATCACAAATATTCAAAAGGACTACAGGAAATGTGGCGATATGTATGTATATTCGCCATACATGAATACATATTCAGGTGCAATGTGGCTTCTTGTAACTCTCTCACGTTTCATCTGCATACTTACAGAATAAACTAAGCCAGTCACGTATGCGTTACTAATGAAAGATGTTTTGTGTGTCATATACTGCGAATTGTGAAATTCGTATAATAAATAATAATTTCTAATTTTGATTTAACCTGTAGATGGAAATATTCTCCCAAAATATAAAATGAGAACCCATATGCGTAGTTCACTTAACAAAATGAGATGTTTGACACTAAAATTCTTCTAAGGAAATTTATATTTGAATAACTGGTAACAGAGGTATCGGAAGTAGGGCGTTTATTGGATAATATTTCAAATTTTACGGCTCCTAAATGGAGAAGTATCTTAGGTTATAGCAACATATAAAAGCTTTTACAATTTTGCATTACAACTATAATAATAATAATAATAATAATAAACAGTTTTTATTTCCAAGATAGAGAATTTACATACAATATATTAATACTTTAATGTATTTGGGACAGGGGCTGCTGAGGCCAATAATGTAGGAACTAATTTCTAGTTACCTCTAAATACAATTAAATAAGTGTATCAGACGATGAAAGGTTGCTTAAGAAAGAAAAAAAAAATGAAAATAATTAGAAATTAAAAGAAAAAAAAAAAGGCATGGACGATAGGGGAAATGTGCCGCAGGTCTAATGTCTTATCAGATATATTGCTAATATATGGGAGAGTCCACAGAATAAACCGAGAATAATAATTTTCTGATTTTTACTCTAAAAGAGGCAGCTGTTTGAGAAAAATCTCTAATTTTATATTTATTTATAGAAGAGGAAATACAATACGAAAATGATTTTTTAAAAAACTCTTTGTTATGAGACGGAATTGTTAAGATATCGCGTCTACGAACATTTAAATTATGCACATTTGTCCGAAATTTTAATTTTTTATGTAAGTATGATGGTGTTTTTAACTTTATGATTTTATAAAAAAAAACAGAGTAAATGGAGAACTCGTCGATTATACATATTTAGCCATCCCAGTTCGGCCAATTTATGAGAGACCCGATTTCTTCTTCTTATACCACTGATAAAGCGAATACAACAATTTTGAAGTTTTTGAATTCTCTTCGTATTAATTACATCTAGAAAGGGTCCATATATAGTATCGCAAAAATTAAAATGAGATAGAACTAGAGAGTCGCATAGGTTCTTTTTTGTTTTTTTTTTGAGAGATAGTGCCTATGAGCGTAAAGCTGTTTAAGCATGGAAAACCCTTTTCGTAGGCAGGATGTTATATGTTCTGTAATTTCAGATTATCTAATATATAAAATTCTCGTGTCACGGTGTTTGTTACCAAACTCCTCCGAAACGGCTAAACCGATTTTCATAAAATTTTCTGTGCTTATTGGGTAGGTCTGAGAATCGGCCAACATCTATTTTTCACACCCCTAAAAATTAAGGGTGGTTCACCCCAAAAATTTTTTTTTTAATTTTTGGACAAAATTGTTGGTTTTTATTTTTTCACGATTCAGCATTAAAAAATACATACAACCCTAAATTTTCACCCTTCTACCATCAACCCCTATTTTTTAATAGCTATTTTTGTATTATTCACGTTATTTACAATTTTTTCGAGTCCCGTTGTAAACTACTTTTTTTTATATTTTCTACCACATTTTTTTTATATTTCCTTAAAAATCGGGTATTACATATTTAGTTTCAGGTTTTTTTTTAAAGAAAATTATTTTTGTTCTTTTATGTTATTAAAAATATTTATTGATTTAGCTGGCGGTCCCGCATAAATAAATCATTTTGAATTGAATTTCCCGTACAGCAACGCAACCGCAACCCCACATACACGGGTTATACGCGCCTGCGCAAGTATCAAATCAACTCTACGGAGTACTCAGACAGGATGAAACCTGTATTGTTTTGTTTTTAATATAGTTTTTTTGTTTTAATTGTGTCTCGACTGATACGCCTCTCAAGTTAATTTACTTCAGTTCAGTTAATAATTAATAATAGACATTTATTTTGTGCCAACAACGCCCTTACTTTAAAGGTATGTAATTTATTATACTTTAACATTTTGTGGAAATAAAGTGATGGACAGTTGTTTTGCTAAATAAAATGTATCCAAATTATCTGTTTTAAACGTTAACTTTTGAAGGAGTTGAGTTACCAAATTGAAAGAGAGGGTTGAAATAAATATATTCTAACAGCGAAAAAAATTAGTAATATATTTTATGAGAGTGTTAATTTTAATTTTAGGACTTACTTTGCAATTGAACAAAAAATTCAAGACATTTAATAAATTTATTTTATGAAGGGGTTTTATGATGTTGAAGTAGCTATTCCATCGACAGCGGTTTTTAGGGTTCCGTACCCAAAGGGTAAAAACGGGAACCCTATTACTAAGAGTCTGCTGTCCGTCCGTCCGTCTGTCACCAGGCTATATCTCATGAACCGTAATAGACGGACTGACCAGAAATATTGTACACTCCATTGCGCTGAGAGAATAATCTTTGGTTATTTTTTAAATGCCATAATAATTAGTAGTAGTGTCAAGCTATCAAAATCTGTAATTTAATATATTTGGTATTTTAATAAAGATTACTATATTAACTTAAATAAAGTATGCTTCAATTGTCTACAACGCTTCATTACTCTTTCAAATTCCCACACACTTATAGTGTCAGATACTTTTAAAAACATTTCCTATTGTGTATGGCAAAACAACGTTTGCCGGGTCAGCTAGTTGTCCATAAAAAGCCCTAAGTTTTTCGCACAAGTTTGAAAGGTAATTACTTCATTATCTAGTTTCAGATTAATTTCGTTTAAGATAAAATTTCTTATATTTTCATTACAGAATAGTAATGCCACCGACTTACTTGGATTGATTTGAAGTAAATGTTTTTTTGATATAGTACTGATTGTTTCAAGGTCACTGTTCAGTTGATAGTTCGCTTCCGCCGCGTTACTAGGTTTAAATGATATATAAAGTTGTGTATCGTCTGCGTAAAGATGATATTGACAAAATTGTAATGCTTCTATGAATGTTGAAGTAAAGATGCTATACAAAAGAGGACCTAAAATACTTCCTTGTGGAACTCCTACGTTGATAGGTAATGATTGTGAAAATTTACCATCGATGACAACCCTTTGCGTTCTGATAGATAAAAATGAGAGAATAAAGTCTGACGCTGTTAATTGAAAGCCAATATATTTAAGTATAACAATAAGAGTTTTATGATTTAACATATCGAAAGCTTTGGTGTAGTCCAATAAGACAAGAATCGTTGCTTTTCCCACATCATGTGCCCCAACAATATCATCCGTTATGTCAGTTAATGCTGTGGAGCAGCCAAACCCTTTTCTAAGACCGGATTGTTTATATGGAATTATATTTTTTTTTAAAACGTATGATGAAATCTGAAAATCTATAACTTTTTCTAAAACTTTAGAAAAGATAGGTAATATTGAAATTGACCTAAGATGTCCGATTTCAGATGGATTTTGTTTTTTGGGAAAAGGTAGAATATTAGCAGCTTTCCACTGTTTTGGAAAATATGATCTTGTGATACAATTAATAATATGTGTTAAGAATGGGATTATAAATGGACAGCAAAGCACAACTAGAGCGATATTTAGGTTATCCTGACCGAATGCTTTACTTTTGAGTTTTAAAATGATATTTGAGATGACATAATCATCAACAGTTTCAAAAGCAAATGCATTTTCATATTTAATATTGCTCTTATAATAATCTAAGATTTCTCTGCAGGGGAGCGCATTACGTTGAAATATCTGGGTAAGATAGTTATTAAGTTCCTCAATTTTTTTCAGATTATCAGGGATTTCTTTTGATTTCTTATTTAGTATGTTTAATTTATTTAATTCAGTCCATTTTTCTTTTAGTGTAGTTACGAAACTTAGTACTTAAATAAATTTTCTTTTCTGTCCTAATAGCCGAGGTTGTTATATTTCTTAATTGTTTGTAATAATTCCAGTGTTCTTGATTACGAGTTCTTCGAAAATGCTTCGTTTCTAATTTGTTTCAAGTATTTTATATTATTAGTAATCCATGGACAGTACTTTTTTTCCTTTTTTTCCTTTGTTGTTAGAGGAGCGTGTAAATCAAACAAATAAAGCAAATTATTCGTTAGAAAGCTTACTTTTTCGTCAATATTATTTATTTCATATAAACTATTCCAAGGTAACCCCTGGGCAATTCCATGATGACTCGCGGGACAATTAGAAAAACAACAATTTTAAAAATATTAATTTTTACCATAGGCATAGTAAGTCTCATGTGATTTATTGCTATTCTATTATGGCAATGATGTCTCTGCTATTAGTACTTGCTCATTTGAAAAAAGGCAAAACCTAATAAATAAAGTTTTTGAAAAATCTATGCTTACTCGCGGGACATCCAAAATGTTTAATCAATATGCGCAAGTTTTAGTTGTTTTTTTTCTCTAAATTTTATAGATATCTAAAAAAAGTAATATTACTATAACTTACCTACTCTTAGTTGAAATTTATGGGACCATACTTAAAATGCCAAAATTCTTTAAGTTCTGTATATATTAACCAATTTAGTGATTACTCGCGGGACAATGCAATTTCAATAAACAAATATTTATTTCAGCTATTACAATACACAATGAAACTAAGAAATTACATAGGAAAACACAAAACAACGTTTGATTCCTTTGAATTACATACATTTTTAACTCCTACATGATAATTATCCAAAAATCGAAAGTTGTGACAGCTTGTTATGTTGGGAAATGGTTTTACCAAGTTCCACTTATCATCTAAAGTTTTTTTTGCTGCTTCAATCTCTTCTGTTTCTACATAAATGACGTTTATCTTGTCCAGTTTTTGAGTACATTGGTAAAATTCTTTCGCATTAGTAATTAAAGACTTTCGACTTTTTATTTCCATCCAGACCTAAAATATAAAATGTGTTATAATTGTCAGAATTCGATTAGTTTGGCATTAAATACTTTTCTTTTTACTGTAGCCCCTATACCATCCACAGCACCCTTTCCATGTGATGACGCGAAGAAATTCCATTCCATTGCTCTTAAATTCATTTCTGCTGGTAAGAAGCACAACGAAGACATCGTATAACGGTTTTTGAACTGCGCAGCGCATCCGTCGCTAAAAACGCATAATTTTTCAAAATTTAATACTTTCAGTTTCAGAAATTCTATGATTTTTTTTAAAAAAACATTGACAGCGTATCTACCATGTGAAAGATAGTTAGACACGATAGCAAACGAAAGTATATTGTTTGGACCCCAAGCGATGGCAGTATAGATTGTTACTTGGTTATGCGACCAATGCGCACTTTGAATTTCATCTTGTGCTGTAATTGAAAAGTTTTCCGCAAAGTCCATTTGCAATATGATTTCTTTTTCGCCAACGGTGCTTCTTTTCGAATCAAAATACTTTTGTTGGCTGTTTTTGATAAATACATGTTTTTTGAAAAAAGGCAGTTGATTTTCTAAGGTGGAAATAATCGTTTCGATGGACTTTTCAATACTTATTATTTCTACTTTTCCATTGTTTAAAAATTAATTCCACAGACTCATCATATTTCAGAGGCAGAACTGAATATTTTAAGTCAATGTCTTTACAATTCTGACAAATCCCCATCATACAATCTTCGCTTTCTAAGTAGCAAACGATTTCTTGAAGAAGCTCTCTGTGTGTTTTTGGGAACTTTACAGTTTTGTGCAATATATCAATTAAATAAAAGACATTAACATGATACCTGCAGACACATACGTCATGAGGCATATCTGACAAAAGCATGACAAATTTAGGTCTTAGTTCATAAAATTTACTAATTTTTATCGTTTCCCCCGGATTCTCTTCTTTAAAAATACTAAAAGCTTCTAACACTGTATACATCATATGTCTTTTTTGTGCGTATTCTGTGCCATTTTCAGATTTTATTTTGATTTTATCCTTAACATTTGGCGAAACCCTGCTTATATCTTCTCTACAGAAAAAAATCTCAACTTTCCTTACTGTTTCCATATTCAGCTGGTTATACTTATTATTTGTTGTGACAGACTCAAAACACTCTGGATTATTTTGACCAATATCAAAACTTATGGTTAAATTCTTATCAATCGTGTTCAAAACCCTTCTAATGACCTCTATTTTCTTCTCTTTATGTTCTGGAAGGACATTCTTGATTTTTTTCAAATATTTCCCCATAGTTTGAGGGGTCTTATAGGCACTATTCCCTTTTTTATCCAACCTTTGAGCATCTTTTTTTGCACGGTATTTTCTTTTTCTTTCTCGTTCCTGTTTTCTGTTCAACTCTATCAAATCTGTCGAGGACAACATTTTTTGTTTCATTTTTTCTCGGTATTTTTTGCAACATTCAGCATGTCGTTTACGGTATATCGACTTAAGGTTCTCATTTGCATTTATTTTCTCTCTATGCTTTCTGACATACTCTTTCACTTTCATTTTCCTCTTTTCATTTTGTATTTTCGGCATCCTAAAAATGGATAACTTCCTATCATTTCTTTCTTTTTTTTAATCCAAAAATCAATACAACTAAATCGCTCTGTAACCTTCCGTAGCTAGCAGTATTTTTAAAAAATAAAAAAAAAACATAAAAAATTACCTAAATACCGATAACACTACAAATAATTTGATGCTACTAAAAGCAGTTTTATTAAAATCTCAACTTTCTTTTGAAAACACTTTTATGAGCGTTGAAAATAAAAAATAAATATTTCTAGGCTATTAAAGATTACTCGGGGGACAAAAAGAAAATTATATTAAAAATATATTCTAGGCTTCTTAATATTTATCTATCATACTGTTATAACGAGCAAGTCAAAGGTTAGGAAATATCATGTTTTTTTCCAGAGTTTCTATTACGGTCTAATTAAAAATTAAAAAAAGTATTGGATTCAGCTTACTCGCGGGACAAAATTTTGGAATATAAATAAGCAATTTTTAATCAAGTTCTACTTACTTTTTGCAAAAAATAATTCACTATTTAAAAGCTTGACAGCACAACAGTTTTTGACGGGCACCAGTTTCCAAGCACTGCTTTTGTTTTTACATAGCCACCTGTGATAAACAATGCTTTTGTAATGCAGTGTGATGCGGGAACGGATTCCTGCAGTTTTTCGTAACATTTTAAAGTCACTAGGTAAAATTAGGAATATTTATCTAACATTTCATAAACTTTAACTCAATTGTAAACAATTATTCAGGTTTTTTGAATGAATGAATTTTTGAATTTTACTAAAAAGAGTAAGCATCGATCATGAAATTGCCCCCCTCCAAATCTGCTTGAAAATTTACCATTTTGATTCCGTTTAACGCCCTGTACGTATAGCTTATTTTTTTTACAGATTTTCTTCCAAAATTAAGACAACAATATACAAAAGTAAATGATCAGAGACATTAATATCTTTTACTCCACTTTCTTTTATGTTATCTGAGTTATAGCATATTAAATCTATAAGGTTTGCAGATGTATTAGAAATTCTTGTCGGTTCGCTTACTAGCTGAGTCATCTTAAAGGTTTCTAAAATGTTTAACAAACATATAACTGTGTTTGAGTCAAGGTTCAGCAAATTAACATTGAAATCGCCAAAACATAACAATTTATCACACTTTTTGTAACACTGAATTAGAATATCTTCGAACTTTCCCAGAAAGTCGTTATAGACACCCCTAGGTGGTCTGTAAATGTTGCCTATTATAACTGTTTCATTATTAACTTTAATTTTAACCCAAATATGTTCAATACATTCCACACATTCTTTGTATACTATTGAACTGGTGAACTTCCCATCTATGTAAATCCCCACTCCCCCTCCTCTCCCATACCTATCCTGTCTAACAAGATTATAATTTTCTATGCTGACAACATCGTCACTTATATTTGGTGAAAGCCAATTTTAGTTACACCTACTACACTATAATGCGAATTTAAAACATGCTCCTTAAAATTATCAAAGTTATTTAATAACGATTTGACATTAATATGTGCACACTGAAACATGAAGATATATAGTAAGAAAGAACGATAAAAAAGCAGAGTAGGGAACAGAATAGAGTTAAAAAAAAGGGTCAAGCAACCTTCCCGTAGTCACTTATAGTCAACAAGGATGACAACAAGAAGCAAGTACGAAAAAAACAAGAGAAAGAAAAAAAAATCTCACGCGCCAAACACCGGCCAAATTATATAAATTTGTTTTTTATAAATATTAGATTATGTTATTATGCTCAGAAAGCAATCATTTAACTACTTTTACATGGCACTGAAAGTTTTGTGCAACAAAATTTTCATTTAATTGGTAGGTGGGTTTTTTCAATTTTCTCAGATATCTTTAAAAATAGAGAGAAAAGCCTATTTAGTGCAATAATCATATAGTGTTAGAATTACTTATAATCAACAGCAGAAGTTATGGTACGAGCGGGGATCGAACCCGCACCTTTGGATCTCTACCCCATTGCTCTAACCAATTGCGCTATCGTACCACTGATAAGCAATTCGTTATAACGTGTACATATTCGCACCCACCAGTATTAGAACCATTGTTAATCCTGTCAAATATTCTTCCTGACTGGACAAATTATAAATTTACTAATATGGACACAGGGCCATCTTTGACCTATTGGGGGCCCTGGGCACTTTAGGGTAATGGGGCCCCTATCACATTGGTCAATGCAAACAAAAACTGTAGTAGAAACGTTAATAAATATAGAATTATTGAATTTTAAATAAATATATGTATTTATTTTTTATAAAAATTTTTCTAATATAACAAAAACATTATAAAACAGAAACAGAAATCAGAAACTCTATTTATATTCACCTAAAACTACACAAACTGACACAAATTATACTACTATAAAGTTTACAATAATTGAAGTGGAACTTTTCTGGCCTTAAGATGAGCAAAATCATTAATTACTTCGTCAAAGTCTAATTCTTTTAACACATCCGATTCTATGGACATCAGCGACAAACTACTCAATCTTTCTTGAAGCATTCTGGTTCTTAATTCATTTTTTATTATTTTTAATTTTGAGAATGACCGTTCACCACTACAATTAGTCACCATCATGCTCAAAAATATTCTTAGTGCTATTTCTATATTTGGAAATGTTTCTTCCATTTTATTTTCTTTCAGCAGACGACATATTGCTGAAATACTGTTAGTATCCTTATTTTCACTGGACTGAGCGGTTTTTAGGTATTCTTTGAAATGTAAACATTCTGTCTCCAGCTCTTTTTCGTTAACGTCTTCATGATAGAAGTCAGCAAATTCTTTGCATTTTTTTTCAAATCTTCGGGGTTTAAAGTTTCCAGTTGTGAAAATACACCAAATCGTTAATGTCCTTATACGAATTTAGTCGCTGTTTTAGCTGCAAGCTTAGGGTATCTATTATGGGAAAAAAGGTTTCTACTTCAAATTTCTTTTTCCCACTTAGTTGAACTGACGGGGCCGGGCCATCAAAAAATGTTTCGCGAGAGCTTCTGCTTTTTGTTCTTTTAGATAAGTCTTTGTAGTCAGATTCCGGATTTTTTCTTTTGGCAGACGATTCGAACTCATCAAATTTATCTCTGAGATTATTTATATAAGAATCAAAAGAAATAAATAAATTAGTTGCAACGTCCATTGTTGCTGTTTCTTTCTGAAGATATTTGCTTGTTTTGTCAATTCTTTCTAATATAGAGCTCCAAATTTCGGTCATTAGAATAAATTCTAGATTTTTCATTATTTTAAAAAGACTAAGGGCTTCGTGTCTAGTCTCACGTGGCTGTTCCGTATCATCTGCCAGAGACATTAAAGCTTCAATAATTTGTTTATATCCTTCCTGTAAGGCGCTTACTGCATCAGCTCGTGCAGACCATCTTGTTTGTGAAAGATTTTTAATGACTCTTTTGAAACCTAAGTGTTTAGTCAAAATATTCCATCGGTAGGTAGAACCCGAAAAAAAATTGTACAGTTTTTGAACCATTTGAAAATAATTTGTTGCTTCCAATACGCACCCAACGGCTTGGACCCCAACCAAATTAAGAGAATGTCCCGCACATGGTACGAAGGTAGCAAACTCACATTTCTCTTTAATTCTGGCTTGTAGACCAGTATACTTCCCCGACATATTTGAAGCATTATCATAGCTTTGTCCTCTGCAATCTTTTATAGGTATATCATGATTCTCTAAAAAATTTAGGATGGTGTCAGCTAAATATTCCGATTTATGCCCTTTAATAGGAATAAACTTTAGAAACCTTTCAACAGGACCATGGCCTTTTACATATCGAATTACAAAAGTTAACTGATCAACATGAGACAGATCGGGCGTACTGTCAACGCTAATGGAAAAATATTTTGCTAATTTAACTTCATTTATAATTTTGTTTAGGACCTGTTTTCCCATTACATCAATAAACTCATTACAGATATTTGCTGATAGATAGGAAGTGTTTCCTTTTCCAGGATTACCGTATTTTTTTAAGTGATCTGCAAGAAAAGGATCAAATTCACTTAATAACTCGACACATCCTAAATAATTTCCATTGTTGGCAGATCCAAGGATTTCATTGTCACCACGAAACGAAAGACCTCTCGATGACAAAAATTTTACGACTGCAACAATTCGTTTAAGTACATTTCGCCAGTAATCCACTTCCTTTTGATACTGAGATAATAATTCTGTATCTATTCTACCAACCGTTTGACTTCGTGCCAGATAACTCATCATTAATTTTGTATGTGCTGGGCTTTTTTCATGTGTTAAAACAATCTTATTAATGTGTTTCCAATCATTACATCCACTTAAAGAGCATAAGCTAACATCAAAAGTAAAGCAACCATTTTCTTTCGACGCACTCATTGTTTTTTAATTTACGACTAAATAATGTTTTATTAAAATACCTAGTTACTGATTTACCATCTGCTTCTGTGTAGATTCTAGATGATTTAGAAAAATCATGATCTTTATTTTAAAAATAAGTAGGTCCTTTTCGAATCCAAATTTCGCGATTTGCTTCCGTAAAATTGTAAGAAAAATAATCGGCAGGGTCGTGTGAAAGGTTTTCTGGATTAAGAAACGTTCGTGGTTGGACTGCCACAGTTCTAGGTGAACTATCCGACGTTTCTTCTTTATTTTCGCCATAGGACCAGTCATTTTCTACAAAATCTGATTTGATCTCTTCCCTCCTTAAATGAATAGAAGCTGAAGTTATCGTAGAAGAGCATTCTGAAGTTTTTGCTATCGATGGTTGCCGAGTCGACTTATCGTGTGGGGAATTTAATATTTGATTGCTACCCTGAAAATAAAATATTAAGGTTTCACTTTTTAGTTTAAAATTATATTCTAAATTTATTGTTGTTAAACACTACCACACAATAAAATAATTGTATAATACCGAAAATACCGTTTACTTTCCATAAAGTAAAAAGTTTGCATTAAACACTTATGAATGAAAATGTTAGCTGATTTTTTAACAGACAGTGAATTTTTAGATCATTACTTTCCACATTAACCTTCTCAGCATTTGATTTTTTAAATTTAATTTAATTTTCACCCTATTCTCTTTTAATCTTGTATTTTCACTAAAACATCAAACAAACATTAGAATTTAAATCCCCATGCTCAAAACCCCATGAAGACATTACACGATTTTTTTAATTAATTTTAAATAAATTTAGATTTTTACCCAATTTTGGGGATTCTGAAGTAAAACAATAATATTAGTTAGGCACATTTAAATTAAATTGGTACAAAACAATACGATAATAAAAATATTTTAGTATTTATTTTAATGTACTTACAGAGGCTCCTGATGTAAAAAAGGAGGTTAATTTTGGAATTTTTTCAATTACTTCTTTCTGTTGGGAAGCTCTTTTTCTTTTTTCATGTCCGCTAAGATACAGCCGTTTCGACATTTTATTTTAACTAGTCACGAGCATAAAAAACAACACAACCTCGTTTATAAATATTATCAGTTTCGAGTTTCGACTTTTACTTTCCGAGCAAAAACTGGAAGAATAAAGGAATAAAGCACACGTAAAGCCAAAATAATCCCAGCTGATCGAATGTCATATTCGGGGAAGTACCTACTATCGAGCATCGAGTCGGTTTACGTGGATGAACCTCGTTTAATAATTTTTACACAACAAAAAGGTAGGCAACCAGTAAAAGTGGCGTGCTACTGGTTGCCTGCCTATGCTAATAATTAAATAGGTAAAAATTACTGTTTGATTTATAAAATAAAGATATAAATAATTATTATTTATCGGTAATATCGGTTGGCAATCTGGCATACATTAGGAAGCTTCGGGGGCCCCATCGATCGCGGGGCCCTGGGCAGTTGCCCAAAGTGCTCAATGGCAAAGATGGCCCTGTATGGACAGTACCTAATAGCGATGTCAGATTTGATGTTCAGTCGGGACCGCCGGGCCATAAGGCTAGAATATTTGGCAGGATTAACAATGGCTATGATACTGGTGGGTTAGAATATATACAAGTTCTAACGAATTGCTTATCAGTGGTACGATAGCGCAATAGTGATCCAGAGGTGCGGGTTCGATCCCCGCTCGTACCATAACTTCTGCTGTCGATTATAACTATTTTTTAAAATATGTTTCACATTTCAAAAATAAACTGATAACATACTTGTATTCAATAATATAGTGGTTGTTCCATTTTCCAATGCATTTGAAAACGTTTTGATGTTCTTACAAGATCATACAAGAAAAATCCTATAAAATGTAATGCACAAATGTGAATAAAACAGAACATATTGATGCTATTAAGGGGAAAAATTGACGCCGCTGGCTGTTATTCATTTATAGATAAGATTTATCATTTAAGGTAAAATTTAATAATAAGTAATACAAAAGGTTGAATAAAACATTGCAAACTCAAACATGGCACAACTTAAAATTTAGTTTTTATTCACGTATTGAGAAGATTTAGCTTTTGAAGTAAAACCTAAAGATTCATTTTTATCATTCATCTAGCAGTCTATTAAAGTAATATTTTTCGATTCATAATTTACAAGTATTATCTCCACCCAAACACATCGTTATATTTTATATAAAATTTAAATTTGCATGTACAGGGTGTTCCAGCGAGGACTGAACAGGGACCTATTTTCGACCTTCCTTGTATTTTGGAAAAATTCAAAATAGCCAATAGATGTATTTTTTCTTGTAGAATCCAAAAATATTATCGAAAAAATATTTGAACCAGAAACAAAAGAGTTACGCTATGCATCAGGTGTTTTTTAATATCGTTTTTTATACGATTTTTGGAAAGAGTGATTTTTTTTATGTCCGTTCTGATTAAAAGATTTGATTTTGCGATAGATGTTTATATTACATTTTAATGTTTTACAAACTAAAATTTTAGCTTTACCTGTTTAAAATATACGATATAGTTTGAATGCTTTGTCAATAAAAATTGACATTATTTTAATTATTATCGATATAGTTTGAATGCTTTGTCAATAAAAATTGACATTATTTTAATTATTGTCGAAGTCTTCACCTAAAAAATATATATTTGACTCTGATCGAAATGAAATACTCTTTGGACGAGAGACTACAGATTGTTATGCTATTTTACAAGTGCCAAGAAAATGCAAGAGAAGCAAGAAGAAGATTTATTGCAAATTTTCATAGAAATATATCCATCAATACAATTCTAAGGATAAAAAAACTATTTGAGGAAAATAAAACTTTACATGATAGAAAAAGAAATTCAATAAAAAATAATTATTAAATAATAAAATAAAACTACTAATAACATAAGTTTTCAATGTGACCGCCGTTTTTCTCGAAATAACATCGATAACCCCTTTGTAGCCTTTCTAAACTTGCTGTTACAATATGATTTTCCTGGTTAAGGCGGTTTATTTCATCGACAATTTTTCCCATGTCTCTTGAATATTTTCGTTTCGTTGTCTGTATACGACGTTCTTCAAATGGCCCCAAAGAAATGTATCCAAAACTGAGAGGTCGGGGCTATTGGGCGGCCAAGCATATGTTCCATTTCGCCCTATCCATTCGTTATGGCGCCGATTTAAAAATTGAACCACATCATGCACGGCATGAGGAGGCGCCCCATCATGTTGCCAAATTAAATTCTGATATTCTGCCAATGGTAAGCCTTCCAAAAAATTTTCAATTTCGTTTTCTAAAAACTCATAATATCTGTGCCCATTTAAAGTCCCGTTAAAAAAATTGGTCTCAAAATTTTATTGTTTTTTATCCCACACCAAACATGAATAGAATTCCTCCCTTGAAATTTAATAGTCTGGAACTTTTTTGGATTTTCAACGGCCCAGTGGTGACTATTATGTCTGTTGAATACTCCCGATGTTGTGAAAGTAGCTTCGTCGGTCCACACAATATTTTTGAATAAATCAGGGTCTTCGTTTTCTTGCCGAATTACCATTTGAGAAACAAATTGGAAGCGAAGTTCTTTTTGTGCCGGTGTTAGGTGCTGAAGTGGAAGGATACGAAAAGGCCTAAATTTATGAATTTTCAGAGTCCTGTGAACAGTCCCTCGGGTAACTCTTCTGCGCCTTACACCGCCACCGTACTGAACTTCCCGAACTGCATCCGAAATAGATTTGGTTGGATTAACTTGAAAATAATTTATATTTCTTCTTCTTTGTATATTTCTTTTTCTATCATGTAAAGTTTTATTTTCCTCAAATAGGTTTTTTATCCTTAGAATTGTATTGATGGATATATTTCTATGAAAATTTGCAATAAATCTTCTTCTTGCTTCTCTTGCATTTTCTTGGCACTTGTAAAATAGCATAACAATCTGTAGTCTCTCGTCCAAAGAGCATTTCATTTCGATCAGAGTCAAATATATATTTTTTAGGTGAAGACTTCGACAATAATTAAAATAATGTCAATTTTTATTGACAAAGCATTCAAACGTCATTTTACCTTGATCACCTATACCAACCTATCATATATTTTAAACAGGTGAAGCTAAAATTTTAGTTTGTAAAACATTAAAATGTAATATAAACAGTTATCGCAAAATCAAATCTTTTAATCAGAACGGACATAAAAAAAATCACTCTTTCCAAAAATCGTATAAAAAACGATACATTCCATTTAAAAAACACCTGATGCATAGCGTAACTCTTTTGTTTCTGGTTCAAATATTTTTTCGATGATATTTTTGGATTCTACAAGAAAAAATACATCGATTGGCTATTTTGAATTTTTCCAAAATACAAGGAAGGTCGAAAATAGGTCCCTGTTCAGTCCTCGCTGGAACACCCTGTACAGGTTTTTCGGTTATATTTTGAACGGGGTCTACACCCTTTATTCATTCTTAGAGATAGAAAAAGTGTTAAATAGAAAAGGTGTCGGGTTCTGTCTGAACCGCCAGAATTTGCTAAAAAGATTAACAAATGACAAGTGCAAATTAAAAAATTGAGCATTGACTTTGTTATTTTAAATGAGACACTCTTTATATTTTTTAATTGTTGGAAAGAACATGTTTTCTGATTTCAAAAATATTACCTTTGTCTATGCTCAGACTAACGGTTATCGCATAAATATGGTCTAAAACGTGGAAAAAACAAGTGCTCTGGCTTATAGTAAATTTAACATCGGCGGCTTTGATTTCAATTGTTTTTATTTTAACATGGTCATTTTGTCACTGGTTTTCGGCACCTGATTTACTTAATTTCTTAATTATGGGGGTATTCTGACGAAGAAAAAGCAAATATTTTGAAAATATACTTTCGGGTAAATAATTACCGTGAAACAAGAAACCAACACAGAATGGCGTATCCTAATTAATTTAGTTGCTCCATTAACATCTGCAATCTACAATATTGTGAAACATTTTTAAAACAGAAAGACTGTGACAAGAAAGAAGCGAACAGTCACTAGAAATGAAGAGATATGCAAATTTTGTTATATTTTGAAAGTAATTTTTAATTATTAATAATTTTAAAGTAAGTTTATATTAAAAGTATATTTTATAGAGGATGCAGAACAATCAATCCCCGATGATGTATTAAATTTGAATGAGAAAGTATGGAAAGTTCACGAAACTGTAAAACATTACAAGTATAGAGATTATAAGTTTAGACCGATTCAGAACTTAACAGACCTAAACAAAATACAAATTCTTTTTACAGGTGATGTTCAATAAGAGAAACACTTTTGGGCAACTACCAATCCTCAGAAGCAACAAATTGTAAAAATTCAGGGCCGAAAGTCTATTTTGGTTTGGTGCGATATTATAGAAAACAAAGTTTTGGGGCCTATAGTCTATATATTTAAATTTATTACGAAATGAGATAGAACAAGCTCTGGAAGAGTTACTCTCGAGCTTTATAATAATATTATTTTCCACTACCATGGGGCCCCTTGTCTTAAAATTATTGAAGCTAGAGAACACCTTAATAACAAAAATGATTTATGGATAGGGAGACACGGAGTTATAACTTGGACTGCGAATATCGCAGACCTTTCGCCTCTGGATTTCTTTCTTTGGGGACATCTTAAAAATAAACTTCACTATAATATACCACCAATGATTCGGGAATTGATTTTAAAATTGCAAGGCGAAATAAATAGTTTAATCGAAAATAATTCAGAGTTTACAAATCAAGATATAACTGGTAGATTTAGAGACAACTTAGAAAAATGTCTCAGAAATAAGGGGGGTTGAATAGACTAAATGAAATCTATTCTATAAATAATATTGTTTTTTTTTATTCGTTGTTACTTCATATTTAATATCCTTGTATCAAACTGTTTAAATAAAAATAAACATCTTGCTTCATTTTCTTCCCGGTATCAATATTAAAACATCTATTATTATTCGAATAATTGTTTCATATAGATAACTCATGAAACTTAATTTAAATAATTTAATATTTATAAATACGTCCAGACAAAATAAAGAGTAAGTATGTGTTAAATTATAAACATTTAGAAACTATTTTATTATTGTTATTTATTAATAAAATTGAATTAAATTACGTCTATGAAGTAAAATAATTGCTTTTTCTTTGATAGAATACTCTATAATTAAGAAATTAATTAAATCAGGTATCAAAATGGTCATATTAAAATAAAATCAACTGAAATCAAAGCCGCCTATGTTAAATTTACTATGAGCCAGAGCACTTGATTTTTCCAGGTTTTAGGCCAAATTTATGCGATAACCGTTAGTCTGAACATAGACAAAGTATATATTTTTGAAATCAGAAAAAACATTTCTTTCCAACAAATTAAAAATATACAGGGTGTCTCATTTAAAATAACAAAGTCGATGCCCAATATTTTAATTTGCAATTATCATTTGTTTATCTTTTTAGCAAATTTTGGCAGTTGTTCAATTAGACCCCAACAACTTTCGAATTTAACATTTTTTTCTATCTCTAAAAATAAAGCGTGTAGACGCACAGGGTTTTCCCGTATATTTTTCCACCCACGTAGAGAGTTTATTATTTTTTATTATATGAATCGATACGGAAATGTCGTAAATACAAAAGTTGTTGGGTTTTTTATGAAGATTAAGTATATTATATCGTAAGTGCGAAAATGTTATTAGAAATGTCAAATTTTGACAGGTTGTCAGTTTTTTTAAACGAAACACCCTGTATATTAAATCACATTCTTAAAGATCATTTTTTTTATTTCAAATATATATACTTTTAATATATTCTGTCAATTGGTATTGGATATATAAGCGTTTAAACATTAAAGAAATGGTAAGGTAATTTGCGCTAAAACATAGTGAGCCATGGTCAAGGCAATTGCAATGAACGACGCCTTTTTAACGTTTACCGGTCAGAAGTAATTATTTACGAGCATTTTTAACATCTAATACGTTGGACGATGGGTTATTCGGAAGAAGAGAAACTCGACATCGATAGCTCGTAACGAATATCATAGACGATTTCCAGATAGACCAACATCGACTTGTAGGACAATATTAGACATCGCTAAACAATTGAATGAAAGAAAAACACTTAAGCGAAATGTTAGAATAGTGGAAAGAAACGCTGAAGAAGATTTAAATATTTTATTATATTCTGAAGGTAATTTCACTTAACCGATCAAAATAAAATAGACCGATTACACTTCTGCCAAGAAATAGAAAGACGTGTTATGATGAACCAACTAAATCTGTTAAACATAATTTTTACTGGCGAGGCAACATTTACCAATGGAAGCATGTTTAACCGGAAAAATAAGCATTTTTGGTCAAAAGAAAACCCGCGAGCTCTTCAGGCGGTCAAAATTCAGGGAAGAAGATCCCCTACATGTTTGGTGTGGCCTTCTTAACAATCGTGTTATTGGACCTATATTTTTAAATGGGAATTTAACCGGACAAAGTCATCAAGAGTTATTAGAAAGCGAAATCGAGGGGCAATTAGGACAACTACCGATTAATTCATAGCTTAATTTGATATGGCAACAAGATGGTGCCCCTTCTCATAATGTCCAGCCGGTCAATATTTTTTTAAATGACAGGTATCCATTTTGGATTGGAAGACATAGACGATTAAAACGGCCAGCAAACAGTCCCGATCTCTCTCCACTGGACTCATTTTTGTGGGGTTATCTGAAAAACAAGATATACTACAACAGGCTAAGAACCATCCAAGCTTTAGAGCAAAATATAGTCCAAACAATCGACGATTTAAACACCCAATCACCTCATTTTATCTACGCATCCATACACAGAAAATTTAGAAGAAATATTTAGTAATGCATTATAAACCACGGAGGCTATATAGAAAACCAAAACTTAGATCTTTAAGCTAATATTATTATTTACCTACTTTATATTAAAGATTTTTATGGTATTGTTTCTTTTCACTATTCTAACTTTTCGCTCTTAAGTGTTTTTCTTTCATTCAATTGTTTAACGATGTTTAATATTATGCTAGGAGTCGGTGTTGGTCTATCTGGAAACCGTCTATGATATTCGTTACGAGCTATCGATGCATTTTTACCATGTACATAAAATAATTCTATCATGTCGAGTTTCTCTTTTTCTGAATAACCCATCGTCCAACGTATTAGATATTAAAAATGCTCGTAAATAAATACTTCTGACCGGTAAACGTCAAAAAGGCGTCGTTCACTGCAATTGTCTTGACCATGGCTCTCTATGTTTTAGCGCAAATTACCTTACCATTTCTTTAATGTTTAAACGCTTATATATCCAAAACTAACTGACAGAATATATTAAAAGTATATATATTTGAAATTAGAAAAAAAGATCTTCAAGAATATGATTTAATATACAGGATGTTTCATTTAAAAAACTGACAACCTGTCAAAATTTGACATTTCCAATAATATTTTCGCACTAATGATATAATATTCTAAATCTTCATAAAAAACCCAACAACTTCTGTATTTACGACATTTCCGTATCTATTCAAATAAACTCCCTAGGTGGGTGGAAAAATATACGGGAAAACCCTGTACATCAAAGCAGAACATTCATTAAAGCGAAATACCGTTCATATTAATTATTACAGGGCAGTTTTCTGTGTGAAACTAATAAAAATTATATTAAAAGGACTAGTAAGAGGTAAAAGTAGGAATAGAAATAGTAATGGTTCGTATTTTATTTTGAACTTGAACTGATTGATTTACATTTTTCACTTTACATATTCATCATAGCAAAACATTCAGTTAAGCTACTTCCTTACGAAAACTTCCTCCGTGGTCTAAGCTATTAGAGAAATATCTTAAAAATCGAGTTTGCTATTCAAAGCATTTCTGAGGAGCAGTTTAGACCTATAGCTTACACGAGATGACTGATAACGTTTATAGAAAAATAGAACGAAAACTACAATTTTCGCTGTACTGGAATAAAGAAAATTATTTTTATATACAGGGTGTCCCGAATTGCAGTGTCCAAACTTTAACAGCGCATTCTGCATTCAAAATAAGCCCTAATTTTCTATATGAACATATATCGGCAAATGCTTCGTTTTCGAAATACAGGGTGTTAAAGTTTTAAGAAAAAAATTGTTTTTTAGTCATAACTTTTTTATTACTTGAGATATTGTTATTAAATTTGGTAAACAGCCTTGGAGTAACAAAAGGCATTTTTTGATTTGAAATATTTTTTAATTTTTCATCATTCAGAATATTCTTGAAGAAAAAATGGTACTCTACTACTTTTTCTGAAAACAAAAATCATTCCTAAAATCCCCACTCAGTTTGGAGCAAATTTGATCCCTTGTCTTTTTTTCGTGCGGTGTAAGGATTTCGAGTAAAAAACTAAAAATCATTTTTATGTATTGCATAGTTAAAATTTCCATTATTGTTAATTTCAGTAGCAAAACCTTTAAGGTGGAATTGTAACAGCAAGTTTTTAAAATTATTTGGTTTCCGATATTTATTTCATGCATTCCGGGTGAGTTCATAATTTCTGAACAACGTATGTAGGGTTTCTAAAATAAACGCTTGTCTGACAACTAAGGAGAGATGACGTCATCGACCCGTTGTAATGGAGATTTGCATTATGTTTGGGTTATCAGGATGACATCGCAGAAGTTAGCAGGCAACCTATTAAAATCTAATGTCCTTGGTACTTACCACCATTCCTTCATTGTCGACCCTTGGTATGCCATGATTGCATTTTTGTGATAATTGAACAATTGCTAGGTTCGTCTTTAAAAACTTGTAAAACGGTAATTAGAATTAATTCAATTTTGAAGATGATACTTCATTTTACAGAAACTACTCTTTATTAACTAAGTTCGTAATTAATTTCACAAAAACTAGAATTCATAACTTTTATTAACTTAGATCGTGAAAAAAATTTATAGAGCACTTTAAACATCATTAAGGATTAATGTGGGCCTTAAAATTCACAATAATTGCTCAAAATGAGCTCCTTTAACTTCGACACATTTTCGGCATCTGCTGTTAACTGTGTCAGTGGCATGGCGTATAAAATTCGTATTGGCTCGCAAAGTTTCACAGGCTTGCTCTATCCTTAGAATCAGTTCTTCTCTTGTATGAACTGGTCTGAAATAAACTAAATTTTTCAAATAACCCCAGACAAAAAAGTCGACAGGTGTGAGGTCAGGGGAACGTGGTAGCCAGGCTGCAGCTCCTAATCGTCCAATCCACCGTTCTGGATAATTATTATTTAACCACTCGCGATTTACAAGTGCGAAATGCGCGGGAGCCCCGTCTATTTGAATCCAGAATTCGTTTCTAAGATTTAGAGGAATATTTTCTAGATATTGAAATAACTCATTTTGCAGAAAATCATTAAATAACTGTCCATCTAGGCGTGGTGGTAGAATACGGGGCCCGCAAAAAATTTCATTTATTACACCACATCAAACATTAACAGAAAATTGAGCCGCCCCGGGTAAGTGTGGCTTCATCAGTCCATAAAATTTTTTTTGAGAAGTTCTCGTCTTCTTCTATTTGGCGCAAAAACGAATTGCAAACACTGACACGTTTTTCGGCATCACCAGGTTGTAAGTTTTGAACTGGCTGCATCTGAAAAGGCTTCCTGTGATCTTTCCTCAAAACGCGATGAACCTTATTTTTAGAAACAATAACTACGTTGCCTTGTAAATTATGAGCTGCTTTTCGTAGGCTTAATGTCCTATCGTAGTCAAACTTATTTAAAATTACGTTTCGATATTGTTCATTTCTCCTACCTTCGTTTCTCGGATTCTTTTTGAGTCCAAAATTCCTAAACATTAAATGCGTTTTAATGAAAACTTGTTTGCAAGGTAATCTTCTATTTGGAAATCTTCGTTGGTATTTCCGTACTGCTGCATTTGCATTTCCCTTACAAAAACCATAAACGAAATGAATATCAGCATACTCAAAGTTACTGAATAACACCATTTTGAAATCACTAGTTAGACTGATAATTACCTTTTTGTGTAAACTGTAATGTACCTGACATTTATTTACTCTAAAAACTCAAATGTTACACTTTAAAGACGAAACTAGCAATTGTTCAATTGTCACAAAAATGCAATCATGGCATACCAAGATGTTAAAGGTTTTGCCACTGAAATAATTAACAATAATGGAAATTTTAACTACGCCATACATAAAAATAGTTTTTAGTTTTTAACTCGAAATCCTTGCATCGCACGAAAAAAAGGCAAGGGATCAAATTTACTCCAAACTGAGTGGGGATTTTAGGAATGATTTTTGTTTTCAGAAAAAGCAGTAGCGTACCATTTTTTCTTCAAGAATATTCAATAAAAAATCCTGTACGGACGCCACTGATAAAGAATTAAAAAATATTTCAAATCAAAAAATGCGTTTTGTTACTCAACTGCTGTTTACCAAATTTAATAACAATATCTCAAGTACTAAAAAAGTTATGACTAAATAACAATTTTTTTTTTAAAACTTTAACACCCTGTATTTCGAAAACGAAGCATTTGCCGATATATGTTTATATAGAAAATTAGGGCTTATTTTGAATGCAGAATGCGCTGTTAAAGTTTGGACACTGCAATTCGGGACACCCTGTATATAAAGTTGTTAAACTCTCAGTTAAATCAAACTTCGTTACCAATGAAATGTTCACTGTAAAATATATTGTTTCAGCTAAAGCAAGGTTAATTTGCCGAAGTAAACAAATAAAGCGTTTGCGATATGGGAATACTAACTCGCGTACCGACGCAACGATGTTTTGCGTAATATTGTCACGTTATTTCCGCAAAGCTGTCTAATATAATAGGCGTCTCACGTAGGACACAGCAAAGCTATTTTGTGCACGTTACATTTCAAATAGTGAAAACCTGCATCAAGCACTATCAACTATCTAACTTGCTGCCATTTGAATTTGTACATGCAAAAATTTCAGATGACAGCTACTAAACGTGGAGGCAAATATTTCGGTCATTCCCTGCGTAAATTATGTATATTATGGGAAGCCGAAACTTATTTCCTTAATAATTTTTCACAAACAAAACACTTTTTTTATATTATTTGAATAGAATAAATAACTGTTTTTTTTGTTAATACAAAAAACTTTTCACTTTTCAAGTACCGAAATACTTAGAGAGCAATGTTGTAATATTGTAAACAATATTGTTTTTCGGTTCTTTTTTTCGAGATTAATTTTTTTTTCTTTACCTTTTCGGCGACTTTGGTTGTCAAGGGCATCTTGATAAGTTTTGTAAGCATTTTTAACACATACCCTCATTTTGTCGGAAATATTAACATTTAATGCTACACCTATTTGATAAATTGTGTTATATACTTGTCTCTGGCAGGTAATGGACTCCTCCAACAGATTTTCAACTAAAATATTTTTATTTCAAACTCAAACTCAAAACTAAATTATTTTTAAATGTGAGATTATCCCATTTCCCAATTTACCAGTTGTCATGGGTTTTGAATACCTATGGATTCGAATCAAAGTGATTAATAAAGTGACTGTGGCAGTCGGTGTTATGTACCGAACAGGTAATAATGTTCTCGATTGTGTAAATGTGTTGGATACCCTGCTCCCTGAAATTTTGCCAATGGATAATTATATTGTGGCCCTTGGTGATCTCAATATAAATATGTTAAACATTATGAATCCTGCCAGCAGATTATTTGATAGTTATGGTTTTGTTCAAGTGATAGATGAGCCAACAAGGGTGACGGATCGAACAGCTACTCAGTTAGACCCAATCTTTGTGTATACAAAAGACATTGTAGTTGATAGTGGCATTATAGATGCTAGTGTAATTAGTGATCATATGATGACATTTTGTAAAGTAGAAGTCCCATTGAATAAAAAAATTGCCAAGTATGTCACCTTTAGAAATTTTAAAGACTTTAATGAAAATCATTTTTTACAAGATCTTGCAGGTATTCCATGGGACAATATATTTTACATTAATGATATAGATGATAAAATTAGCTTTTTAACTAATAATTTGAAATTTTTATTTGAAATTCATGCTCCATTTAGAACTGTAAGGGTAAATAAACCTCGTGCACCTTGGTTAACCGCAGCAATTAAAAATTTAATGAAAGAAAGAGATAAAGCTAGGGTTAGAGTAAGACAGGAAAACACTGCAGAAAGTCGAGAACAATATAAAACTCTTAGAAATGTTGTAAAAGCTGCTATACGTCAAGAAAAGACTGCATATTTAGCTTATGTTTCAAATCAAAAAGGTCAACGTCAGCTATGGAGGACATTGCAAGATTTTAATGTATATTCTTCCAAAACAAATAACAATGACCTTCCTGCAGTTTTTTCCAATCCAGACACCATTAACGATTATTTCTGTAGTGTTTTTCAGAAAACTATTAACTGTGATAATAAGATAAGGTTCTATAATAATACCAAATTCAACGAAGATTTAAATTTTTCCTTTAAACTGGTTAGCCCATTTGATATTTATAATTGTGTTAACAGTATTAAATCCAATGCAGCTGGGAATGATGATTTGACACTTTTCATGTTAAAACTAAGCTTGCCAACTGTAATTAATCATGTCACTAACATAATTAACAGTTGCTTAGAGAAAGGATATTTTCCACGGTGCTGGAAAAATTCAGTTGTTACCCCAATTTCTAAAGTAAAAACTCCTGTAAATGTCAGTGATTTGCGTCCAGTCAGCTTGTTGCCTGTTTTGTCTAAGGTGCTGGAAAGAGTGGTCCACACACAAATATTCCAATATTTTCAGCAAAATAATTTGATTCCGATTCATCAATCAGGGTTTATCAAAGGGCACAGCACAATCTCTGCTTTGTTGAATATTACGGACAATATCACAAGGGCTCTTGATGCAGGGATGAGGGCAATCTTGACACTCCTTGATTATTCAAAAGCTTTTGATATGATTGATCATGATCTCATGTGCTCTAAATTATATTACTATGGATTTGATGACATTCCAATAACATTTTTCAAGTCATATCTGTCTAACAGATGTCAATCAGTTCGGCTAAAGAATGGTCAGTCAGAGTCGAGAACAGTTGTGTCAGGAGTGCCACAGGGATCTATCCTTGGACCTTTGCTCTTTGTAATTTATACTGCAGATATATTCTCAGTGGTTTCAAATACTCATTTACAGACATATGCTGATGCTGGTCAGGTTTTGTTAATATTTGATCCTTCAGATCCTGAAAGAGCATCGGAGTTATTAAATGATGATCTAGATGCCATTTTGCGATATTCGCGAGAACATAATTTAAAAATTAACCCTAATAAAACAGAGGTACTTCTCTTTTGTTCAGAGAAGCAAAGAAATGTGCTTATGGACAGACTTCGGCTAATTATAGTTAATAGTTATTTGGAATTTTCAGATTGTGCAAAAAATTTGGGCCTTTATTTGGATGTTAATTTAAGATTTTATAAGCATGTGCAAAGTCTCTTACAAAGAAGTTATATAAAAATGAAACTGTTATACTCCAATAGATATATATTAAATTTTAAAATGAGAAAAAAGTTGTGTGAAAGCCTTGTTATATCAATTTATAATTATTGCTGTATTGTATATTTTCCATTCCTTGATGTCATTACAAAGAATAGAATACAGTATGTGCAAAATACATGTTGTAGATTTATATTTAATTTAAGGAAATATGACTGTGTATCCAACAATATCAGGCAAATTGGCTGGTTAAGATGTGATCGTATGTACAAATTCTGTTCTATGATATTTTTTAAAAAACTACTAGTCAACAGGCAACCTTTGTATTTGTACCAAAAATTAGAGTTTAGAAATAATGCACATAACTTAAATTTAAGAGATATGAACTATCTTTCAATACCAAAGCACAGAACATCGTTGTTCCAAAAATGTTTTCCTTATAGTTTTGTTATAACTTTATAATACTCTTCCGTCACAGTTTAGGCAATGTAGTATAAGAAGACTCAGAATAGATTATAAGAACTTATTACTATGTAATTAGATACACATTTTTACTTTAGTCTAGTCTGTTATACTTTTGTGCTAAAGAAGTTTGCAATTTGTATTTTTTTTTTTTTATCGTAGGCCACATAAGGGTCACAGGTCATGGTTAAGTGGAGGAATGGCCAACGGCCAAACTTCGCCATCTGTGTCCTAAGTGTGTGTATATATTGTATATGATGCATATGCTTAATAAAGACGTTTATTATTATTATTATTATTATTATTATTTATCAAATTAACAATATCAAAACAATTAAATTACATTTTTCCTCTTTATAGAATATTGATAAATTGGACAATGCCGAGATTATAAAAACCGATTGCACGATGCACAAAAAACTGTGCATGTGTGGCACGACCCATAAAAAAATAATTAAAAAAAAATAATTTAAAAATTTAACTATTAACGCTATTTAACGGCACGCCGCCAGTTAACAAATTATAAACGCAACAAAGCAAAGACCCGTCCAGGCGCAAGGGAGAAAGAGAGGACAAGCTATAAATGGCATGACAATACTCAAAAAATAATATAATATAACGGCAAACGATAGAATTAATGAATGCAGGCAGCACAACCTAAACACACTCGTTTATTTAAACAATGGAAGAGCGTACAAAAATTAATTATTAGAAATTTGTATTTCACGAAGATGATTTCTTATATATCTATTAAATTTAAAAGGTGAAAATTCCTTCACATTTGTACCGATACAAACGCAAATGATTTTTGAAAATTTGCAGTTCTATGTTGAGGTATTCTAAAATTATTTATATATCTAGTTAGATGATTATTATTATAAAAATTAAAATATTTTCTAAGATACGGAGGTTTCCCACTTTTTAAAATTCTATATACAAATGAATACATATGATATTTTCTCCGATTTTTCATATTCAAAATACAATTATTATTTAAGTATGGAGTTATGTGATTTCTAAATGGTATATTAAATGAAAATCGCCTACAAGAGTTCTGGATTTTTTGTATACTATGAGACAAACTGTCAAGGAGTCACTGTAAACAACATCACCATAGTCAAACAAAGATAGAACAAGGGTATTACATAAATAATATTTAGTCGCTGAAGGTAAATAATTTTTTAAAGTATAAAGTCTTTTTAGGCGCATACATGCTATTTTAAGCTTATTTTTTATATGGGTTTGAAACGTCAAGCCTGTATCAAAATAAACTCCTAAATTTTTCGATTAATTGACTATTGGTAAAGGAATATTATTAATGTTTATATTAATATTATTCAATTCAAAAAAATCATTATTTCTGTTTCCAATTCCAAAAAAGAGAATACAAGATTTATTGGCATTTAATTTTAAATTGTGTTGTTCTGCGTAAATATGTATTTTATCCAAATCTGAGTTAAGCTGTGTTTGAACGATTTCAAAATTTTCTGTTGAAAATGATATGTATAATTGAGAGTCATCAGTGTATTGCTGTATTTTTGAGTATTGTACGATATTGTTTCCATATCGTTGGAAAAACATTTTCCAAAATACAAGTGTTAATTATATTTATAAAAGGTTTTATACAAAAAGGCAAACATATCTTCACATCTTTTATGGATAAATTGTCCTCACCAACGGTATTTGTATGTATAGTATTAATAATTTTCATTACATTTTCTTCCTTTATCAATTCAAAATTCAGTTCAGACCTTACATTTATGTGCTTATTTAATTTATAAAATTCAATTTTTTGCTTCGACCTAGTATCTTGTACGTTATTACAGCTGGAAAAATAATTATTGAGAACTGTTGCATCATTAAACTTTGTAGGCAAATTATTATCTACATTTTGAATTAAGTTTAATTTTTTCGCATTATTCCAAAAATCTTTTCCCTTCTTTTCAGACACTAATTTAAAATTAGGTTATTTTTTCCCGAATAATGGCATGTTTTATGAAATTCCGAAGTTCTCTATAATATTGTAGATGTCTTGCAGTTTTTTGTTTTAAATATTTTCGATAAGCTTTGTCTCTTAGTTTCATTAACAATTTTATATTAGTAGTAATCTACGGTGTATAGGGTTTTTCTTTAATTTTTTTCTGTTTTAGAGGTGCATGTTTATTTATTAGAAATAATATTTTATCATTTAATGACCTTAATTTATCATCAATATTTTGTGTGTAATATATTTGTTCCCATTGCAATTCTTGAGCGTCTTGCTCCAGATTATGAATATTAATACCATTATAATCTCAAAACTGAAAAAAAACGCACTATTTTCCTTTTTGGGCAAATTTAAAACAAAGTATACTAAATTGTGATCGGACATTTCAGATATATTTATCTTTATCTTTAGAAACTAAATTACTACTTGCGATTATAACATCGATGAGACTAGAACTATTTGTAGAAGGGTTTATTCGTGTTGGAGCATTAATTAGCTGATTAAGGTTAAAAGTTTCAAGAAGTTTTTCAACCCTTGTCCTAGATAAAGAATTTTTTAAAAAGTTTATATTTAGATCCCCTGTAAATATTACATAATCATACATTGGTACCGTTAGCCCAAATATGTCCTCTAACCAGTTAGTAAAATTGTCTATATCTGAAGAGGGAGAGCGATAAATTCTCGTAAACAAGATACTTTTATTCTTAATTGTACATTTTATACTGATACTTTCATAATCATAAGTAGTTACTTCAAATTCAACTATATTAAATTAAATAAAAAAAAAATAAATATAAAAAATCTTTTTCTTAATGTAGAGACCTACTCCACCTCCTCTGGTACCCCTGTCTTTCCTTACGAAATTATAACCAGGAACTTTAAACATACTATTGTCATATTCAGACGTCAACCAGATTTCCGAAAGACCCAAAACATCAAAATTATAATCGCTTACGTAATTTACAAATTCGTCAAAACCGGTAACAATGGAGCGTATGTTGAGATGTGCAGCAAGAAAGTTGTCACCATTTTTATAGCTTTTAATAACAAGATTAGCTCGCTGGCCAGCTGCCCACATATCACCATGATCATCCACCGTCATTTTTCAAGTTGTACCCCCCATCTCCTCCCCAGCGCCTACACTGATCAGTACTCCGCCGCAACATAAGAAATATACATAAGAAATAGTGGATAGAAAAAATAAAAATTATACTAATTAACCTAATAACAAAATAAAATTCCATCTACATAAAGGCTGTCGATCCGACGTTACGTTTTAAATGAAAACAAGGATCCATATTAGCAACACTCAAAAGCAAAAGTTAGAAGTTACATAAATTGAAACTCAAAAATAGATTTTTTTTCTTCTCTTTTTAAATTTTGTACATAAACACTCTTGGTATATCATAACTTTTTGACGTTTGAAAAGTATCAAAGTTCCAGGGCCGTATCCAGCCAATTCACACAGGGGAGGGGGGCTAGTTTTGAGACACCCTGTACATCGGAATTCGGTATTTTTGAATTTTTTTCTTAAACTACATTCATTTGTGAACAATAATATGCCACCATCTTGAATGGCACACTAAAGGTTATGTACGAAATTTAAATCTTTAGATAGTACATACCCCTTTTTTTAGCGGTATCTGTATTAAAGCTTTTAACTAAGTATAAAATTATTTCATTGACTGACTTTAAAAAAAAATTAAACTATCTCTACTAATAAAACACAGCTTTGTCGAATTATTTTTAATTTTTAGTGGCCCAAAAATACCAAAATCTACCCTAACACAATAACGCCTGTCTAACGGTATCTCTACATTTTTGTGCACGCTTTTGTGAATTGCAATTGAGCGTTGAATCATTTACATTTGAGGTTTTTGTCTAAATGCTTGACTTTTAAAAAAATTAAACTATCTCTACTAATAAACCAGTTAATTTCTGTTTCAGTCTTTTTCGCCTCATCTCTTATCTAATGCTCGAGATCGTGATCATTTATCGGCTACCGTAAAAATTTATCTTTTTTTATTTTTGTTATTGCATACAAATTACGTGTAAGAGCTTGTTTTTTTTTAATTTTTTTATTTACCTTTATTTTTTTCGTAACCTTAAAACCTACAAAAAAATACAAATTCAATAAATTTTAATACCTAAAAATAATAAAGTAAGCCTTGGAATTTAGACAGATATTTTAAAAATGACATTACGTTCATACAATTCAATCATTTGTGTTTGACATTGTTAATTAAAGATTTTTTATTTGAATTTTCTCTTTGCAAAAAGTTTGTACGTTTCAATAATTGTAAAAATGCCGTTATTTACAAATGCTGAGTACGCAGACATCGTATTTGTGTACGGATTTTGTAATGGTAACGGAAGGGCTGCTACAGAAGAATACAGAAGACGATTTCCGGATCGAAGAATTCCAAATCGCCAAACGTTTGCCGCAACCTTTAATACATTGCGTGAAAAGGGTAAGTTTCCCTCAACCGATCTTCATGTTGAAAGAGTGGGTGCTAATAACGTGGTCCAAGAAGAGAATATTCTCAACCTTGTGAGGGAAGATCCAACCACAAGCACTAGGCGAAATTTCGCCCAATTAGCGATACTGCAGACAAGAGTATGGAGAACTATAAAAAATGAAAACTTATACCCTTTCCATGTACAAGAGGTACAAAGATTAGAAGAAGGCGACTACTTGACTAGATTAGCATTTGCTAGGTGGGTAATAAATCATCGAAGAACTATTTTTAGAGCACTATTCACTGATGAAGCCCAATTTACAAGGGACGGAGTCTTTAATTCTAGAAACTCTCATGTATGGGCAGATGAAAACCCTCATTCGTTGCGATTGGCCAATTCTCAACGAAAGTTTTCAGTGAATGTTTGGTGCGGCTTAATAAATAATCATTTAATTGGACCACATATTTTCCCTCAACGACTAACGGCTGTTGTGTATTTGGACTTTCTACAAAACATTTTACCGGGCTTATTAGAAAATGTAAATTTAAGAGGCATATGGTTTCAACACGATGGGGTACCTGCACATTTTGGAATTGATGTTCAAAATTTTCATAATCAACAACTTGCTGATCGGTGGATGGACGCGGAGGACCACATACTTGGCCAGGTAGGTCGCCAGACTTTAATCCAGCCGACTACTTTTTGTGGGGGCATCTAAAACAAAAAGTTTACAGTGTTCCAATCGAAACTAGGAATCAATTAATAAACAGGATACATTTTTATTGCGACGAGGTTAGACAAAACCTTCAAATAATTCACCGCTCAATTGCAAACCTACAAAAGCGTGCACAAAAATGTAGAGACACCGGTGGTATGCATTTTGAAAACATTTTGTTGTTTTTAAAACGTTATTGTGTTAGGGTAGATTTTAGTTTTTTTTGGGCTACTGAAAATAAAAATTAATTCGACAAGGCTGTGTTTTATTAGTAGAGATAGTTTAATTTTTTTTTAAAGTCAATCATTGAAATAATTTTATACTTAGTTAAAAGCTTTAATACAGATACCGCTAAAAAAAGGGTTATGTACTATCTAAAGATTTAAATTTTCTACATAACCTTTAGTGTGCCATTCAAGATGGTGGCATATTTTTGTTCACAAATGAATGTAGTTTAAGAAAAAAATTCAAAAATACCGAATTCTGATGTACAGGGTGTCTCAAAACTAACCCCCCTCCCTGTGTGAATTGGCTGGATACGGCCCCGGAACTTTGCTACTTTTCAACGTCAAAAAGTTATGATATACCAAGAGTGTTTGTGTACAAAATTTTAAAAACATCTATTAAGCAGTTTAGGAGATACAGGGTGAACAAATTTTTACCAAAATACGAAAATCACCCTGTATCTTGGTAATAAAGCCGAATTAATCAATTTAAATATCCATTTCGATATACCCTAGGGATACCCTATACACCACATAAGTATGTACAGTGGGTCGTGAATCACCCAGTATATGCGCTAATGTGTTCTTACAAAATTCAAAACAAAGTGTGAAATTTGACAACAGTGTACAGTAGCCAAATTTATACAAAACAAAATAAAAATAAAAAGTACCAGTAGTATGAGTAGCGATAGAATAAATTATATAACAGAGAGTGTCACAGACATTTTTTTAAAGAACTTAAAATAAATAAATGTTTTTTCTCCCTAATCATAATTATACTTTGAATACCCAACGTAAACGAAAACCTAAGGTTCTTTTTTTCCAATCCCTGGTTTTTATCCTATATTAAAAATAACATCATTTACATACATTACTACCCTAAGAATCGGACTCATCATCGGTAGCACTCGAGGCCTGGGAAAGCTTGTTACGCGAGTTCACAAACACTTTAACCCGATCACTAAGCACTGAAACTCTGCCACTCACTGTCCAACACGAATTTTTAAAATGTCTCTTACCATCTTTAAACAACTTAAGGTTTTCCGGCGTAAGCATTTCGGTAAACAGTATATTAGTATCTTTTAGCAATTTTTTTACTATAGAAAATTTTGTCTCGTAGCCAACGCTGACAAAAGGAGACCACTACGGTTCTCGGATTTTTTACATCGGAATTTTTAGCACCCAAACGATAGCAGAAGTTTAAATCTCGTTTGCATATTTGAACATTTATTTTTGTTGTTACTAAAGTGACAATACTTTCGTGAATATCGACATTTTGGTTTTCGCCGACTCTATGAATTAAGAGGAGGTTAACTTAACTTGCTTTGACGCTTCGGCTTTTATCTGAGATATTTCCTGTTTAATGCTCTGAATGTTCTCTAAAATAGACTTTTCAAATTCGAAAAACTAAGTCGTCAACTCAGAAACATCCTCGTTAGGTCCACTTGGGCACTTAAAACTAGATTTAACTTTATCTTGAAGATTCATCTTAAAGCTGTGTATTTATGGAAAACCCCTACTCAGCGGTGGCATTTCCATGAGAAAGGATCAAAATTAACTTAATAACATGCTACAACTTTTTAAGTAGTCATTTTGTCCCAAGAAATTGTAAAAAAACGCATTCAATGAAGTAGTTTGATTATATGTTTTGCAAAAATTTATAAATTCGATATTTATTAGAAGCTGGCTATACTGTTAACGACTTTTTTCTGCAATTTCTGCGGAAATTATTTCTTTTTCATACAAATACTCTAATATATTTTGAGCTCTTATATTTGAAACTCCTTGATCACGCATGATGTTTGGTTTTAAGCATGTTACATATTTAATAATCTTAGATTTAAGACAACAATGTTCTATTACCTTCTTTGTTTGATTTATAAAAAATGCCTGACATTCCCACAAAAAATAAGTTTATTTTTTTCAGGAACATTTAGGTCTTTTAATGCTTTTTTAGTGGCAAAACCAACATCAGTATTATTAGATGGTACAAGAATATCTTTATTATTAAAATTTAATTTTAAAATTTGTTCTAGATCTTTATCCATAACTTGTGTTTTTAAGATATTTATGATTAATTTGTTTAGTATTTGTGATAGATCATCATACAATAGAGAAACCATAGGTTTATCACTTTTAATTTTTTTTTAAAAATGGTTCTAAAATGGTGCCAATGTGTGAAAAAAAATATGAGCCTTGGTCTTAAAAACGTATCTTTTAAAGCCCTTTTTTGCCTTGAAACAAAACCTTATCACAGGGAAAAGTGCCACTTAACTTTGTGTTTCTTTGAATAAAATTAAGTTAGTTTTTAGTGAATAATAATTCTCGCTTAAATTTATTATAAAAACTAATTATAGGCACTAAATATATTACTGAAAATTTGTATGGAATTTATGTAAAAATACCTGCTTTCTCAGGTAAAATGATGGAAAAGAACAATACTTTAAATATGTTATGCAAAACTAAAAATAATAAACTTTACGTTAAAGTCACGTTAACTTAAAATGTTATTAAAAATCTCATTCTACGTTCATTTTTTTAATGATACAAATAAAGATCGGTAACGGCGTTATAACGTAAGCATTTTAGTCGTATGATTAAAGTTATTGCTAAAATATGCTGCTTATGTTTGGTTTCAGTTTTAATTTTCCATTTGTAACAAATTTAAATAACAAATATGCCAAATATACAGCTTGAAAATGAAGATGGCTTTTACACAAACATAAAAGAGCATGCTGTTAGCAACAACAGTAAGTAGGTATGGTTTATTCGAAAAAAAAACACACAATACAGTAGTAGTTCAGCATGTCTGGCGTTGTTCGGACGTGTGCTGTGTGCTCTGACAACTTTATAGTGAACAGTAAACAGATATCATGTAGAAATTGCGGTAAATATTACCATTCAGTTTGTGTTAAAATAAAAGATACTGTTGCAAAGTGTATTAGTGACTGCAAGAATCTTTTTTGGTTCTGTGAAGGATGCTGTGATTCGGTGGCGTCAAACTTAAAACTATCAGCACGGTTATCTTGCATTGAAAAAAAGACTGAAGAGGTTCTCAGTCAAACTAGGGATTGTGTCAATATCCAAACAAATAAACACAAATGGAGACCCAAACAGAAATACACAAAAATATATCTGTCAGCAAAAATAAAAGGTCTCCATAAATATAATAAAACCTGCGGCAAAAGGTGGTATTCAAATTGAGTGCGAGAATGACGAATCGATGCAAAAACATCAGGAAGCCGCTCAAATCGCGTTGTCGAGCGAATACAATATTCAAATTCCTAAACACAAAAAACCGAAAATAATTATTGTTGGCGTGTTTGATAAATACCTGGCGGACATCGATATGTTTATAGACAGGTTAAAAAATGTAAACAAAAATAATTTGGAGATCACGTTTGTTAAAAAATTCAAGCCACGGAAAAGCAAACATTTTAATGTTATTTTGGAAACGTCACCAGAAACCTTTAAATATTTAATTAAGCAGGCAAAAATACGATTTGAATGGGATTGTTTCGCGGTACGTGAGTTTTTCAGCATTTTACGATGTTTTAAGTGTTGGAAATAGGGGCACATCGCGAAGGAAAGAAAATTTTACTTGTCCAAAATGGAGTAAAGATCATAAGGCGGAGCAGTGTACGGCACACGAGTGTTGTGTCAATTGTAAATATATTAGTACGGTACTAAATGTACCGAATATTCAATATAGCCACACAGTGTTTGATCGCAACTGCACGTCATATAAAAATCAGATAGAAAAAATTAAATCAAGAACACTGTATGAATAGCAACTAAGGAAATCAAAAGCCCTACTTTTGTCGATCAATATACAGGGACTAAGTAATAAGATTGATGAATTGCGATAGTTATTGCTGCAAAAAAATCCATTGATCATTTGTGTCCATGAGACTCATATTACGGAAGACTTTCAGGATAGCGAAATATCAATTGCAGGTTATACTCATTTTGCGTATTATACACAAGTCGGCATACAGGAAATGTGATAATTTACATAAAAAACTATATCACCTCTGTGATCGTGTGGAATGTTGTCTCCCCGGATAACTATTGGGCAGTGTGTATCAAAATTAAGTTGGAGGCGGAAAATATTATTGTTGGCTCACTTTACAGATCGCCAAACGGAAATTTGGAACTGTTCATGACATTTTTTGAGGATCTTCTGGATGAGGCATTAATTTCTAGTAACCGTTCCAAATAGAAGCAGACTAATTAATATTGCAACGGACGGTTTCACACAGATTGTCCGAGAGTGTACAAGAGTGACAAACGTATCAGCTTCATTAATCGATCTGATTGTCTCCAATGATTTTGATTTACTGGAAGCGCCAAGGGAGTTTCCGCAAATTTCGGATCATATGACCATTAGATGTTATTTGGAAACACCTTCTATAGGTAAAAAACATGAGTTTATAAGCAAGCGCAATTTGAATTCAGACAATATGGATAAAATAGTACTTGAATTGTTTGGTAAATCTTGGAATTACGACTCTACAGATGTTGATGTTTTGTACAGGGGCCTTATAAGTAACATTACGGATGGAGTAGATAATATTACACCACTGAAGAAAATAAAATGCTATGATACACCATGGATGAATTAATTAGTACGTCAAGCGCAGAAAGATAGGGATATTGCCTATAAAAAATTTAGAATCACTAAGCTTAATTCAGATTGGGATTCTTATAAATTAAAAAGGAATAAATTGATAAGAGTATCTACAATTGAAAAGAAAAAACACTATGAGAAAAATATAGATCGATGTAAAGGGGACAGCAAAACAATGTGGAGAACATTAAAACAACTTATTAGTAAAAAAGATAGGGGCTCATCGGCTAATTTTAACAATCTTGAATTTGTTGATGTTACAGGTGGAGTTGAAGAAAAATTTAATAAATTTTATTTAAAAAGTATTATTGACATCGCTGCTAATATACCTATTCTAACACCAATGTTTACAGAAATTATACAGTTACAGTTTAAAGAAATTTGGAAGCTTTCGAAAATTAAGTATTGCTGAGCTAAAGCATATTGTTATGAAGCTAAAAAACAAATCTACATCTGATACTGTCTGTAACGTAAAATTTGTGAAGTCTGCATTCTGTGTGATTGGGTACCCTCTGTTACATCTGATTAATACATGCCTAGCAACAGGAAAAATCCCTAAAGATGTCAAGACAAGTGTTTTAGTGCCCATTCCTAAAGTATCACGTCCAAGTAAACCAGCCGAATATAGACCAATTAATTTGTTATCGGTAATAGACAAAATCTTAGAGACTATTGTATGTGACCAGCTACGAGAGTTTTTAGAAAAAAAACAATATACTTTATAAAGGCCAATCGGGATTTCGTGAAAAGCATTCGTGTGAAACAGCTTTGCAGTATGTGTGCTCTAAGTGGCGTTCTGATATACACGATGGAAATATTGTACTTACTGTGTTTATCGATCTGCAGCGAGCTTTTGAGACAATAGACAGGGACCGACTTATTAAAAAACTAATGACTTATGGAATAAGAGACTGTGTTCTACAATATTGTATAGACTATCTTAGTGATCAATCGCATGTGACTAAAATAAACGGTGTACTGTCCAGCAAGGTAGAGAGTTGTATAGGTGTGCCTCAAGGTAGCGTACTCGGGCCGCTGTTGTTTATACTCTACATCAATGACATTGATAAAGTTTTAAAAAAGTCTTTTGTAAATCTGTTTGCGGATGACACTTTGTTGTCTGTGTCAGGTAAGAATTATGATGAACTCGTTGATAAAATGAACTATGAACTAAATTTACTTTATAACTGGTTGTGCGTTAACAAATTGAAATTAAATGTAAGCAAAACAAAGTATATGGTTTTTGGTTCTAAACAAAATGTAAACAATTTTTAGAAAAAAAATATAATATTTGTATCGACAATGATCGAATCGAAAATACAAATCAAATAAAGTACTTAGGGGTAGTATTGGACTCGCAGCTTAATTTTTCACTGCATGTCAATTTCGTATGTAAAAAAATTGGTAAGAAATTGGGATTTTTTAGAAGAATCTCTCGTAATCGCAGCCACTGGAGTAGGCTTCTTGTGTTTAATACAATAGTTTATCCGCATTTTAGTTATTGTAATTCATTATTAATATCTTGTAGAGACAGTGATATTCAAAGACTTCAATTGTTACAAACTAAGGCCATGCGTACAATTTTGTCTTGTGGTCGATATACCCCAATTCGTGCGATGCTTGGATCTCTTGGTGGGCTGCCTGTTTCGCGGATTATTGAGTGGTCTAATGTTCTCTTTATTTATAAAGTAATTCATAAATTATTGCCTGCATATCTTCAAGAATTTGTAACACAAAGGTCTGAAAGACACTCGCACGAAGTTAGATCTAGGGGTGACCTCGATATCCAGTTTGCTAGAACAACACATATGCAAAAATGCCTTTTTAGTAACGGGTTAAGACTTTACAATAGTCTAGCACCAGAGATCCGAGACTCGCCAAATGTAAAAGTTTTTATGAATAGGTTTAAGAAAAGTTACCGCACATAATTTTAACATTTTTTATTTTTTTTTCTTTTTGTTGTGATAATATATTACAGAAATATTCATTTTTTATTCAATTCAATATTGATAGTAATGTAAAGGGCTGTTTTTAATGTGTAATGATTATATTACTTATATTATGGTTAACATTATAATTTTACAATTTACTGTATCTTCGTTTATTATAAAGTGTAATGTTTGTTCAAATAGCAAATAAGCTAAGAATAAATAAATTTCATTTAATTTCACAATTAGCTTTAAAAAAATTATTTTATGATATAAAACTAAACAAAAACAGATGATAATTAAAATTATTGAAATCAAGTATTTTTATGGAAATCGTATAGAATAGTGAATAATAATTAGAATAAACACGTAATAATTCTCTAAATTCTTATCTAATATTTACACAAATACCTCACTTGAACTCAAATATTACTATCACCGCCCATTATTTTTTAAGATATCTAGTTTTACAAGATATATTGTTTTTTACACTAAAACGCGCACTGAAACACTTTAAACCTAAAAATTGCCATGCTTCTTTTTTTATTTTTCTCTTGCTTTTGACCAGCGTTAGGTGCCACGTAGGGTAAAATTACGACAACTCATGAAACATACACCAAACTTTTAGCAAAATTTGGATGCATAATGAATTTTCACGAATGTTTGGTAAATTCACGAAATATTTTCACAGAACTTTGGTAAACTAAGTAAAGTAAGTACTCATACATTTACATTATTAAAATGTTTTCTTACATGTAATAGTGTAAAAACACATTTTAATAGTAAAACATTGCTAACAATTAAGTAAAATTTTAACTAAGGTAGAATAAGAGAACTCATTTATTATTTTTATAGTTAAATTTATGTAATTTTAAGCCATTTTTTAACAGTGTATGACCCTTTTATCACACCTTTAATGAAATTCATAAGTATCCATAAAACTTACCATGACTCCGCCGACTCCGATAACGTAGAGAAGTTGGGTCATGAATAAAGCCGATAACAAATTCATGAGCGTCGTCCCAGACAGATTACGAAGATCGGAGAAGAGGCTGAAAAAAAAATTTTATTACTCATTTTTAATAGGTTTCTTAAAATAAAAAGGCCGAAATTTCCTTCATATACAGCGCGATTAAAAACTAAACATTGAACTTAAAAAGGTTTATCTTTTTTATACATTGAAGGCCATAATGTTTGTAACAACTTCCCAGCTAGCACTAAAGTAGCTACAACTGTTTCCACTACTGCTCTTTAAGAGTTTTTACGTATTTATTACTAATAATCCTACTATATATCAACAAATACTTTGGATTACACGTTTTTAATTATTATATATGTATTTGTTACTGCAAATAATACTTTATAGTAATTTTCCGTGTAAAGTAATTATATAATAACTACTGCCAAGCCACTACATAAGGAATTGACTCCAAGGTCGTCATTTCTTTTCCGTGACATAATAGTAATTATTTAAAGTTACTGTTTCTAATCTGTTTACTAAATTACAACTCTTAAGTATCAGTACCTTTTTGAACTTTGCAGAGTCTACCCCATTACGTTCAAATGTACTCCTATAACGTATTACTATAAAGTAAAACGAGTCGTTGCAGAGTAGAAAAAGATATCGTCTACCGCTACGTTATACTGGCTATTACCAGTCGTTATTCTACAGTTGCAACTTAGAAGTAAGAATTACAGTAATTATTTACTACAAGTAAACTATTACCTCTTGTACTTGATGTTGCAGAGATAGGGGGCGCTGGTACGAGATTCGGTCGGTGATTTTATAAGGACAGTGGCAACAATAGAGTAACCAATTTTTGATTGGTTCGGTCATATTGCTGCTAAAATCGGTTTGTTTACTTGTCGCCTACGTGGGTTTCTTATGAGGTTTCTTGTTTTAGTGACTAATTTTATTGGTTTTTGTGATTATTAAAATGAATATTGATTCAAAGTTCTCAGCCATTGGCCATATAAAGAAATGTATTTAAGCCTGGTTCACCTGTTTTTTGCTTGTAATTATAAAGCGTTTGTGATGAACGTGTAAGTGACTATGACCGTAAATGTCTTAAATTTAAGTTTACTCCAAGAAAAGTTATTAAATATTGCACATTATCATATTTTGGTTTTATTTTGCAGTAAACGACAATATTGTTTCATGTCTTAGTGTATGTTTTACTTCATTCAGCACCTCAACTTGAGGTAGAAGCTCTCTAAGATTAGCATAAAAGAAACTTTATTTTGTAGGCCTTCTTCAGTACATATTACATTACTAAATTCACTTGGCTGTGCACAAACATTGTTATTTGTTAAAAATCTAAATGGAAAAGTAAGTTTGTACTAGATAGTTCAAATAGATTATTAAAGTAAAACATTAACATAACCCCACATTTACAAATGACGCTGACAAAGGTTGTCAATATAAATGTATATTAATATATATATTTTGCGAAAAACCAGCGATAATATGGGTGTCCCCATTTAAACCTTTAGAAATTTTGCATCAATTTGGAGAATGGGCTTCTATTGTCGCCACTGTCCTTATAAAGTCAGGTCTACAGATATTAATTAGTTGTGTATGTGTTGTGTAATTATCAACGAGTAACAAGTTAAAATGGTTCACAATGGCTTCACATGCCATAAGAAAAAAAATAGCTCTTGTCACTCACCCACATTTTGACTTGACTTCCCTGTTTATCCTGTTACATAACAAGACATATTGGCTTTGCAGTCGCCAGATTGCTCTCCGCCCGGGGCTTAGTCAGTGCTGAGGCAACCCTCGCAGATGATTTACACCTTATTCCAATTTGGAGACGTTATCGGTAGGATGTCCGGATGGCGAGTTCTAAACTCCCGGACACCCTGAATCTTTAAAATACTTCTTGATTTTTCCTCTTTTAATTTATGAAATCTTGGCTTCCACTAGGTGAGAGTACTACTGATATCACGAGATGACCCTTTCTTTCAAGCTATCCCTTTACCCCTCCCTCTCCCGCCACATCGCGGCTATTACGCTAATATTCTTTGTAGAACTGCGGAGACGAACGGGATAGAATGCAGGAACAACTAGGCCTCACACGTTCACAGTGTCTGCTCCCTTTCTAGCGGGGTCGTTAGTTTCCACACTGAGCGATTGAGTCTCCCGTTTCCTCCCGAAATAAAGCAGCAGAACCGAACACATGGAACCACTTATGTTAATAACACAGAGGTCTGCCTTCGACGAGACCAACTGGAAGACTAAGCTACATTTTATAGAAAATTAAAAATATCACTACTTGGTTATGTCATACCTGAGTAAAACAACCTAAAGCGGTATTTTAAGTAAGTTAAAAAATGTAAAAACGAAACAATGGGTTATGGTCATGATAGATGGCAGAATTAAAGTAGTGACTCAAGTAACGCAACTCTCCGCATGCTACGACACAAGGCATTAAATTTTAAAGAACCGGCGGAATGTTCGGAAATCGTAACCGCTTGGTAATAATATACAGTATAGGTTTGATGGACTGTGTAGATAACTTTATTCGTACCACCTTAGTGTTCAAAACTTCAGTGTAATTGAGTATAAGTGACAGTTGCGTATTTAAAGAATCCAAAACTATAAAAGCCTATGGAGCAGTCGTAGACACTTGATGTTAAGTAATTTCCTCAGTAAAGAATTGCAGCCAACTTAAAAGTAAAAGCCCAATCGAACGCTATTGTTTATTTTCATCTCCCCATTAAATATTAAGCTATGATGTTTGTTTTTCTGAGTATAAAGATTAAAAATGCAAACAAATTAAACATTACGTTAAAAAAAGAATCACTCGTTATAATAAGATATTTAATGACCATTACTATGTAAACCAAAGTTCAAAATTACATTTTTGAGATTAAAGTTGGCTAATATATTTGACCAAATGTATTGAAAATTAACGAAATTTAAAGGCGCGAAACTATCATCAGCATATTCACCAAAGAAATTGCCTGCGTTTTAATTTTACGTTCTTAGTATAGCCAGAAAACTAAGTGAAACGCATGTATCCTACCTCAAATACCAATAACGTATTCTATACGTTCTACACCATATTCCTAATTTGAGTGTTTGTAGTCGCCATAACTGTTTTGTTTGTATTTAAACGAACCATACATATTTTTAAAACGGATTAAATAAAGACAGAAATAAGGACACCAAGTTCCGGTTATTTCAATGAAAATACTTGCGATAACAATGACGTATTCATTACTAAAACTGCTTGTTTATTATTGATTTTTTAATAGATTTTATTCTTGTTAACAACTTTCAACAAGCACAAAGAAATAAAATATTGTTTTACTTAAAAAAAAGTTTTTATTTATAAACTATTGAACTTAAAAGTAAAAAATAGCTAAACACAGAACTTTTAAAAATTAAAATATTTTCTTAATATCATTGAAAGTGGTCCAGATTTTTTTAAATTTCTAAACTGTAAAGGACTAAGTAATAAAATGCATAAATTTTCCGAGTGTTAAATATTGTGTATCCGATATGTTTACTAAATCCGCTTCGAATTTATAACACCCTACCCAAGCAGCACTTTTAGTCATGAATACGTTATATGTAGTATTGTCGATGAAGTAACCGGAACTTGGTGTCGCCACGTTCTGTTTAAGCTGAGACTACGTAGTCATTACCAAAATAGGAAAAATTTTAGTACTGTTTCGCGAAAAACATGTAACTGTGACTGTGACTATTAGGTAGATAGTACGGAATTGTGTAGTTCCATTTAAGTAGCCGAATGGTAATAATTCACCCTATTTGTAGTAACAAATAGGTTGTATATATATTTCTGTCTTTATTTACCCCGTTTTAAAAATATGTATGATATTTTAAATACAAACAAAACAGTTAAGGCGACTACAAACACTCAAATTGGAAAAATGGTGTAGAGCATATATAGGATACGTTGTTAGTTGTTGAAGTAGGATACCCTTAGTTTTTTAGCTATGCTAAGGGCCTAAAATTACAACTCAGGCGTAGATCTTACTTTATTGAACACCCCAATTTGAGGTAGCATCTCTTAAATATTGTCATAAAAGAAACTTTATTTTGTAGGCCTTCTTCAATTCATACCACATTACTAAATTCACTTGGGAGACAAATGTCATTAATCACTCGCACAAACATTGTTATTTGTTAAAAATCTAAATGAAGAAGTAAGTTTGCACTAGATAGTTCGCATAGATTATTAGCGTAAAGCATTAACATATCCCTACATTTACAACTGACGCTGACAGATGTTGTCAGTGTAAAGTAATTCAATTTTTTTCGGCGGCATATTACTCTTTGTAGACTGAAATTAATAATAATTTTACTAATTAACCTTTTAGTTGATCCAATTCCAATTTTCCATATATTAATGTGTTAAAGTAGATTTGTTTAGTCATATTTTGCGAAAAACTAACGATAATATGTGTACGCCCATCTAAACCTTTAGAAATGTTGCATCAATATGGCGGGTGGGCTTCTATTGTCTTATAAAGTCACTGTAGACCGAATCTTGTACCAGCGCCCCCTATCTCCGGAACCTTAAGTACAAGAGGTAATTATTTCCCTGTAGTACATAATTACTGTACTTCTAAGTTGCAACCGAAGAATAAAAGCTGGTAATAGCCAGTTTAAAGAAACATTAGACGATAACTTTTTCTACTCTGCAACGACTCGTTTTACTTTATAGTAATATCTTATAGAAGTACATTTGGACGTAATGGAGTGTAATGCAGCGAAGGTTCAGGAAGGTTCTGATACTTAAAAGTTGAAATTTAGTAAACAGATTAGAAGCAGTAACTTTGAAAAATTACTATTATGTCGACCTTGGAGTCAATTTGGAACTAGTTGCTTGGAATTAGTAATTATATAACTACTTTACAAAGGAAATTACTATAAAGTATCATTCGCAGTAACAAATCCATACATAATACTTAAAACGTGTAACCCAAAGTGTTTATTGATATATAGTAGGATTATTAGTAATAAATATGTAAAAACCTTTGAAAAGTAGTAGTGGAAACAGTTATAGCTACTTTAGCGCCAGCTGGGTATATATAAAAATAATTAGAATATAACTGATTTATTTACCTTAAACAAATCACTTAATGAAAAATTGCCTTATCTTATAGATAGTTCGAAAAAATAATTAAAAACGTTTTACATATTTTTTAATAGCTAAAGCGATTTCAATAAAACATGGCCATTCCATTAGAATGATTAATATAACGGTGGAAAATCCAACAATTTGAACAACCATTAATTTAGGATTTATCCAATGTCTAAACCAATCGAGCTTATAATCCGGCATTCAGGCCATTTGTTAATCCCATAGCAGAAGTACAAGTTAGTTAAATGGGTGTTGCATTTTTAATATACTTAGTTAAATCCTTTTTCTATATTGTCAAAATAAAATTACGGTGCAGAGAAAAATATGAGATTAGGTATTAGATAATCTATATTTGAACCATAACCGTACGGCTATGATTCTATCCACCTATTATATGGTATAAATATTATTCAGTTCAGAGTTAATATAATAGCAAGTTTGTAATAAGAAAGTTATAAATCTCGAGACAAATTGTTATTTGACAGCTGTCAAAAAAATTTTTTCCACGATATACGTTAGAGAAAATTACACCTATCGTAAAAATCTCATTTAAAAAAAAAGAGGCTGTTCAAAAGTAAGGGAGGCTAGACGTTTTTTGACATTTGCCAAAATATTTTTTTAAATCAAATTACTTTACAAAAAGGTAAATCGAATTGTGAAAACCGTATATAAAAATTTTAAGGCATTCAGTAACTATGGGGAAATTTTTTTGACAGATATCAAAATTTGTTTTAAATAAATTTTTCAAAAAATTAACGGATGGCCTAATTCCTAGAGTATGCAGCCCGATAAGGAAAGCCTCAGGACTCCATCGAAACCGTCTTATACAGGGTGTAATATAAAACCCTGTCATTTTTTGAAAAGTTTATTCACCAGAACTCTTACTGTGGAATATTTCTTTTTCTCTTTGTACAACCAAAACAATCTAGATACAAAAAAATTATTTTTTAGCTTTTGAAATTTTTTCTTCCTTTCCGACGTACAGGGTTTTTTAGAAAAATTGATTTTTTAAAAATGGTTTAATGAACAAAGCCCAGTTATGGAAATCATATTCAGTATGGTCTATCAGATTTTGAACAGGGTTAGCACCCTTAAGTATTCCACCATGAATACAGTATACAGGGTGCACCAAAAACTCTACCGATTCTAAACTTTAACAATGTTGAATTTCTGCTCCACAAGGTACCCACTGTATTATTGGAACATATTCTCAGTTAATTCGAAATGATGGGTAAACAGCTTAAGTAAGTCCGTATGAATAAAAATAACATGTGAAACTGTATTTTATTAGGAGAAAAAGAATAATGTCAATGATAAAAGGCGATTTTTCATTTTTTATAAAAAAAAAATCTGAAATTAAAAGCAATATCTGGAACAACTAGAGCAAATTTCAAACGTAAAAAACTGTTTCGGTAAAAATGTCCATTATTACTAAAACTGGCTTTAGAAGCAACATCGAATTCAAGATTGATTAAAAAACCAACAAATCACTATTTAATGTCTACCTCTTAGTTTTTGGTGAACCCTGTATACAATATTAATGTTGGAAAATTTAAGGGTGCCACCCTTGTTCATAATTTGATAGATATACCTTTGATTACCACAAGTGGGCTTTGTTCAGCAGATTATTTTAAAAAATGAATTTTTCGAAAAAACCCTGTATGTCGGAAACGAAGAAAAAATTTCACAATCGCTACAAATTGTTTTTTCGTACCTAGCTCTAGATTATTTTGGTTCCACGTAGAGAAAAAGAAATCCTCGATAGTAAGAATTCTGGTCGAACAAACTTTTAAAAAAATGACAGGGTCTTATATAACTGCATACTCTGAATATTTGTCAAAAAAAAACCGAAAAGCGCAACTCAATATCTTCATTCTTATTGAAAATATTTCATTTTGAATATCCAGTAAAAATTTTCTTGGTGCCCTTCGAAGTTCCAGCAGTTTAGTTTGGAGGTCACGGAAGACAAAACAGTTTTTATTGACAGCTGTCAAAATATTTAAACAATTTTTCTTGCAGATGCCAAAATACTTTTTTAATTGATTACGCCACTAAAATTTACATGGAACTACGGAAAATATATTTATAAAAAAATATTTAAAAATTTTAGGGTGATTTAGAAGTTATCATAGTATTCTTGTTGTGACGTTGGTGTAACGTGAAACAAAAATATAACAATATTGTCTACGTGTTTAGGTAGTATTGAAAGGAGATTATCCCTCCTCTGCCCCACTACAAGATACGTCACTGATTGAATTTAGTGAAGGATAATCAATTGTTATCAATGATATTTCTCTGAGTCACGAATGATTTTTTTTGAAAAGTTTATTTCACCAGAACTCTTACTGTGGAATATTTCTTTTTCTCTTTGTACAACCAAAACAATCTAGATACAAAAAAATTATTTTTTAGCTTTTGAAATTTTTTCTTCCTTTTCGACGTACAGGGTTTTTTAGAAAAATTGATTTTTTAAAAATGGTTTAATGAACTAAGCCCAGTTATGGAAATCATATTCAGTATGGTCTATCAGATTTTGAACAGGGTTAGCACCCTTAAGTATTCCACCATGAAAACAGTATACAGGGTGCACCAAGAACTCTACCGATTCTAAACTTTAACAATGTTGAATTTCTGCTCCACAAGGTACCCACTGTATTATTGGAACATATTCTCAGTTAATTCGAAATGATGGGTAAACAGCTTAAGTAAGTCCGTATGAATAAAAATAACATGTGAAACTGTATTTTATTAGGAGAAAAAGAATAATGTCAATGATAAAAGGCGATTTTTCATTTTTTATAAAAAAAAATCTGAAATTAAAAGCAATATCTGGAACAACTAGAGCAAATTTCAAACGTAAAAACTGTTTCGGTAAAAATGTCCATTATTACTAAAACTGGCATTAGAAGCAACATCGAATTCAAGATTGATTAAAAAACCAACAAATCACTATTTAATGTCTACCTCTTAATTTTTGGTGAACCCTGTATACAATATTATTGTTGGAAAATTTAAGGGTGCCACCCTTGTTCATAATTTGATAGATATACCTTTGATTACCACAAGTGGGCTTTGTTCAGCAGATTATTTTAAAAAATGAATTTTTCGAAAAAACTCTGCATGTCGGAAACGAAGAAAAAATTTCACAATCGCTACAAATTGTTTTTTCGTACCTAGCTCTAGATTATTTTGGTTCCACGTAGAGAAAAAGAAATCCTCGATAGTAAGAATTCTGGTCGAACAAACTTTTAAAAAAATGACAGGGTCTTATATAACTGCATACTCTGAATATTTGTCAAAAAAAAACCGAAAAGCGCAACTCAATATCTTCATTCTTATTTAAAATATTTCATATTGAATATCCAGTAAAAATTTTCTTGGTGCCCTTCGAAGTTCCAGCAGTTTAGTTTGGAGGTAGACAAAACAGTTTTTATTGACAGCTGTCAAAATATTTAAACAATTTTTCTTGCAGATGCCAAAATACTTTTTTAATTGATTACGCCACTAAAATTTACATGGAACTAAGGAAAATATATTTATAAAAAAATATTTAAAAATTTTAGGGTGATTTAGAAGTTATCATAGTATCCTTGTTGTGGCGTTGGTGTAACGTGAAACAAAAATATAACAATATTGTCTACGTGTTTAGGTAGTATTGAAAGGAGATTATCCCTCCTCTGCCCCACTACAAGATACGTCACTGATTGAAGTTAGTGAAGGATAATCAATTGTTATCAATGATATTTCTCTGAATCACGAATGATTTTAAGAAAACTAATGTCATTTTCCCAGGTGAAAAGCTGTCGCAAATTCTGTAAAATATCATTAACGTCACGCGGCGCCGGCTAACTTTACTATTTTAATTTGAACAGGAAACGTTGTACTTAAAGGCGAAAGAAAAATGTAGTGAATGCAAATTTGTGTCGCGATATTCAATCTTAATTCTGTTTGCTTTAAACGTGATCCTGAAATCACGACTGCTAAATATTTTCGATAAGATTTTCGGTCACATTGTCAATTTTTTTCATTTCGGCTACTATAATGACAGAACGAAACAAGAAACGCTTCGTAGAGTTGGTTCCAACGCGATGGTTTTATTTACACTTGGAATATATGGTTGGGAAATTTATACTCATATTTTTTTCATGCAATACACTTAAGAATCGTAATGATTAACTTAATAAAAAATAAATTTCTCATTAACTATATCACAAAAGGGAATCACCTGATATTTAAACAAGCCTAAACGGCATTGTCACCTCTCGGTTGTATACAGTGTATTCACTTTGTTTTGCAATAGTTTTGAACAGCCGTAAGTTCCTAATTTTTAAGAATGCTAATTTAATTAATATGTGTGATCAGTTCAGCCAGGTATTAAGAAAATGGTTGACAAGTGACACGCAAAACTTGCATACATCTTGACATGTTTTAAAGCTGATATACGTCGATTCTGTCATGAATATAATCCTGCATTTGGAAAGTGCCACATTGCTGTAGCAGTTCGTTAATTTTTTCGGAAAAATTTTCAGAAAAATATCATTTCAAGTTTCACTGATTTCCCTTATCCTTCCCAACTTGTAGATCTGACCTCGTCAGACGCATAAATTTGGGGCATGACCAAAGAGAAAGTCTTTAAATTTGCACCATAAAACACAGATGAATTAAAAGATTACATTCGAACTTCTTTCGCATTACTGACACAACTCACACAAATTTGGTGAAATGGTGGTTAACTTGTTTTATTCAATGTAAAGAAAATCAAGAAAAGGGTAATATTAATGTTTTGGCTTCTCTGAAGGCAGAATTTTCAAATTCAAGTCCTAAAAGAAAGAAAAAACATTGGTGTTTTCGAGACTCGGGTACAGAGGATATTCACAAAATACAAATATCAACCTTATAATATAATGTTCCGGATCGGCCGGTAACCAAACACGTAGTTTCTGAATGCACCCCTTTTATTCAAAACACAGTTTATAGGTAGTACAGGTAAAGACTGGTTATACCACTCGTAACTAAGGTGACCTAAAACTGTCACTGTCTTCTTGTTTACACTTTGAAATCTCAAACTAAACTGAATTCAATCGTGGCCTCGCGGCGCGCTTATATAGCCTTCAGAAAAGGATGGAATGATCTAGAAAATTCTCGAATAATCTAAATACTACAGGGTGAAAAGAATTAAGCCTAACAGAACCTTCGAGAATGATTTTTGACACTATCACAGTCGTCACATGGACAAAAAAGGTAAGTCTACTTAAATAACAATAAAATAACAAATAATAAATAAATTCACTTGAAACTTAACAAATTTAGCACTAGGGCTAAATTCGCAACAATAACTTTTCTATTTTTGGCATCTTTAACCGCCATAGCACTACTCGGAATTGGTCCCAGGAAAGCAATCATGTTATTTTGAACGGGAGCAACAAGAACGTTTTGACTTAAGCGTGGCATGTTTTATTTTATGAAGATAATAGAATATCGCATCTATAAAGGACGTACGGCACTGTTGGGTTGAATTTAGGAATTCGTGAATATGTTGTACCTCAATTAGTTAACAACGTACCTTAAATTAATTAAAGAACAATACTTTCAACAAGGTGGAACACCTAGTCACAACATATGATTCATCCTTTTTTGGATGTTTCCGAAAGATGGATTGGCACTCATCGACATATAAGATCGCCAGCATGATCACCAGATCTATATGTCTTAGATTTATTCTTATAATTTTTTTTGCAAAATATGATATCATTCTATAGAAGAATTTTGTAAATTTTAGCTTTTTGGTTTTTTCAACGTCGTTCAATATACAGGGTGCTTCGGGAGGAAAGAGAAATATTATAAGGAAGTGTTTGGTAGGTAAAAAGAAATAAAAAAATTTGGGATATAATTGAGATAACGCATCATCAGGCAGCTCAGAAGAATTTTGCACCGATCCCACTTTTACCACAGGTCCCAGTTCCGGCGAGCCACATTTGATTGTTTAAAGTTAATTAAATGGGGTTATTCAAGCAACAGTCAGAAGTTCTGGGTTCCCGTCTTAAGGAATGGAACCTATTGGCCAAGGAAACAAAAATTACGAATTTCAGAAAAAGAAATGCTATGTTTTCTGAATTCTACAGTATGGAAAATTCGTTGTGAGCGTGTACTGATATAGACAGTTTAATGCAGGAACTTGATATTGAACATTCTCCCCGTGAGTGGCGCTTATTCATAGACTCATCTAAATATAGCTTAAAAGCTGTGTTATTGCATAATGGAAATTTAAAACCCTCTATACCAGTTGGCCATTCAGTTGCAATAAAAGAAAATTATGAAAATATGCGCACGATTTTGGATAAAATAAACTACAATAGGTATAAATAGCAGATATGTCGGGACTTAAAAGTTATAGCGATTTTAGGGGGACTTCAGGGGGGATTTACAAAATATTGCTGTTTTCTTTGTTTATGGGATTATTAACAGCATTATTTAACAAAAATTTGGACAGAAAGAAGCGAATTTCAACCGGCAAAATGTTAAATTTATACCTCTTATTGATCCCAAAAATGTCCTTTTGCATCCTCTTCACATTAAATTTGGGATAATGAAAAACTTTGTGAAGGCTTTGAATAAAGATGGTGATGGATTTAAATACCTAAGACAAGTCTTTCCCCAGTTAAGTGATGCCAAATTAAAAGAAGGCATTTTTATTGAGCCACAAATCAGAAAATTGCTGGACGATGTCAATTTTACGGAAAAACTTACCAGGCAGGAACTCACAGTATGGAATTCATTTGTTAATGTAGTAAGAGGATTTTTAGGCAACAATATGGATGAAAATTATGAACAATTAGTTAATTAACTCTTTTAGATGCCTATAAAGCTCTTGGTGCCAGAATGTCATTAAAAATTCACTTCCTCCATTCCCATCTGTCATTTTTTCCTAAAAATTTGGGAGCTGTTAGTGAGGAGCAGGGTGAAAGGTTTCACCAACATATCAGAACAATGGAAATTCGGTACCAAGGATGATGGGATCCAGCCATGATGGGTGACTACTGCTGGTTTTTGAAGAGAGAAGATAGGATACCTCATAAAGGGAAAAAATAAAGTTTAATTAGTGTTTTAAGTTAATATTTTTCTCCTTTCCGTTTCTCTTAGATGTATGGTATGTTAAATAGGCGAAAACTGTAAACTTAGTCAATAAACAGGGTTAAGAATTTTCTGAAATAATTTTTTCTATAGATATTAAGTATCGTAACATTCGATATGGTTCTATAAATCTAACAAGAAAACCCTACTTGCTACAACTTTCTATTTGTCATTTTCGTATTTGGATAGGTCCATTCTGTTAGATTATACTCTTCTAATTTGTGTTACAACAAAATTTTTTTTTGTCGGTCAGTGTAATCAAATGCGTACGACTTATTTATTGTGCCACATTTAACATAAAGAAAAAAATATGTTTAAACATATATTTAATAATAACTGAACAATTATATAACCTCTTTTAATTTATATCAATCTCCCGAACACGCCCTTAGAATATTTCCCTTCCTGAAACACCCTGTATACTCTCATTCGAGGAAACAGCAACTATTTTGAACATATTCCCTAGTTTAAATCAGGTGATTTTTTAAATATTCAGCATTATAATCGCAGCCAACATGTAAAATTGTTATTAGTTTGTTAATAATTCCAAATTGCGGGTTTATTAATTAAAATTATTATTCTGAAAGTCAGTATGTTGTAGGATTTCAAAAACATCTGTCCTAGAATAACATTATCGCTAGCTTTCTGTTCCAGTCACGAATAATTTCCTCCGGATCCTTTTATCCTTTCAGCGAGATGTGGCGCTCCGACGTTAGCTTGATTACAAAAGTTTTTTGTGGACTAAGGCATAACCGGCAGTCTGGATCATGCAACTGGTCATGGTTGTTTTATGTGGCTATCTTAAACTCATTTGCGAATATAAACCGGGACCTCGGTTTAGGAACTTTCACTAAAAGCTTTCTGCGTTACCGGAATTCCATTAGCCAATAGAATTGTTTTTTATCCTGAGATGAAATTTATGTAAAGGGTGAAAGTATTTAAAAGTCCATTAAGGCTTTGAAATATTTTGTTTGGTCTCTACCATCCAAACCGACCTGTTAATTTAATGTCTTGCAAAGGTTAGTATTTATTTAAAATATGAAACATATTTTCATAGTACAGTATGGCCGAATACACAGTACTGAAATTATTAATTATTTATTGTATAAATATTTGTACGGACATATTATTTATTACTTCTCTCGTAAAAGGACAGTATTGTAATCGTGAAAAAATTACCCTACGAAATCGTAATGGAGGATGCATGATAAAAAGTAAAACTATTTTTGGATTTTTCGCCACAATTAGAATATAAAATGAAAATATGGAATAAAAACTGTATCTACACTGCTGGAACTTCGAACTGCACCAAGGAAACGGCTAGCGATTTTGAGTTACGGTTTTCAGCCTTTGACCATCTCTTAGGGTATGCAGCCCGATAAGGACTTCCTCAGGACTCCATTGCAACCGTCTTATACAGGGTGTTTTACAGGAACCTGTCATTTTTTGAAAATTTTTGTTCCACCAGAACTCCTACTGTGTAAGATTCCTTTTTCTCTTTTTGCAACCAAAATAACCTAGAGCTAGGTTCAGAAAAAGTTTACCAGCGGTTTTGAAATTTTTTCTTCCTTTCCTACATACAGGCTTTTTTAGAAAAATTGATTTTTTAAAAATGGTCTGCTAAACAAAGCTCACTTATGGCAAACAGATTTAGTATGGCCTATCAGATTATGAATAAGGTTTACATCCTTAAATATTCCACCATGAATATTATTTTAAATTTATTATTATTTATTTTCTTATTTTAAATAGAATACGCTGTATATAATCGAATTTTTGGATTTCTCGAAAAATTCTAGGTATATTTCATGTATAATATCATATACCTAAGTTGAACTGTTTTTGAGATATTTTGAATTTGATGGAAAAAATGACGTTTGCAGGTCTATACATAACTATAAATATCTGCTTATCGAAGTCTCTATTATTTATTTGCGGTTGGCTTCCTTGTCCAAAAAGGTACACTTTAGTGGCCTGTGCTGATATTTTTATAATAGATAAATATAGGGTGATCAAAAAATGACATTATAAATATACTTTAAAAAATCGTTAAAAGTTACTTTTTCAAATAGAAACCCCCAATTTTTATAATTTTATCTTATTTAACACTTAAAATAAGGGTGACTATGTTTAAAGTTGTCTATTCCAAAAATTTGTAGTCTTTGAGTTATTGACGATTTAACATTTTTTATTCTAATAATATCAGACGGCTTCTAAGTTTTCTTGTTAGTTGGCCATCGGCCACGGGGAGGCCTGGCGAGAACAAAACCAATTGGTTACTATAGAAACGTAATATTTATTGTCGTTTGACAATTACCTACTAAAATATTTATTTATTATAGTAATTATAATAATTATTAAACTAATAATCATGCCGGGGCGATTAAATTACACACACGAGGATTATTTGAATTTATTTATTATCTATGGGGAATCTAACAGAGTTTTAACAAGAACATGCCGGATATTTTCTGATAGATATCCAGATAAACAGAAACCGTCACCGAACAGCGTTAAACAAATGTTGGAAAACTATAAAAATGTTGAAACCGTGAAGACAAAAATTAATTAAAGAAAGCCTATTCCCATTACAGTCTAGTCTACAGAAGAGCACAACTTATTTTTTCAATAAATGTTGAAAATGTCCACCTTGTACTTCCAAACATTTTTCGCATCTCCGAATAAATCCCACGTAAGTGGCCCCTCTAATTGAAGCTGGAGATAAATTTTCGAACGCGTCCCTTACCCTTGCCATACAGTCCTCTTTCATTGTTACTGGATTAAAATAAACGATTCCTTTTATCGTTCCCCATATAAAATAGTCTAAGACTGTCAGATCGGGGGAACGAGGAGGCCACAGGAAAGGTCCATTGTTGGCAATCCGATTGTCGTGACTTTCTAATGTACCCTGCATAAATAGTTTGTAAATATCTAACTAAAGATAACTTTATGATGTGTTACGGTAAGTGGACCAGTATTTGTATGAAGTAGTGTAGTGTGAGCTGTATAAATAATTTAATTTAATTTATTTGTGTAATAATATTTACTAAATGATTTATTTAATTTGGATTGACGTTAAATTGATAAAAAAAAATTATTGTAATATTACCTAAATGGATTATTTTTCATTACCGCATAAGGATTCGAATCACTCCAAAAATGGGAATTGTGTCTATTGAAAAGGCCATTTTTAGTAAATTTTGCTTCATCGGCCAAATTATATTGTCCAAAAATCTAATAGTAATCTTGTACCATTGTTAAAATAAACTCGCAAAACTGTACTCTTTTTGGCAAATCAGTGTCTTTTAGATGTTGACCCAATGACATTAAATAAGGTTGGAAGTTATGTTTTAACAGAATCCTATGCACTGAGTTCCGCGAGATTCCTGATTGTCTTGCCACGTTTCTTAAGACCGTTTTACATGCTGCAATTCTTCTTCTTTGCAATATGCAATAGCCTTGAACAAAGGCATGCGCAGTTTGACAAAAGATACAAATATCATGCCACTGTGCATGCTTTTGTTCAAGACTATTGCAACTTGCAATAAAGAATTGCAGCATGTAAAATTAGTATATATATATATATATATATATATATATATATATATATATATATATATATATATATATATATATATATATATATATATATATATATATATATATATATATATATATATATATATATACTAATTTTGTTTTCTTGGGTATTTTGGTTCGGTAGTAGGAATAAAATTAAAACAAATTTAATTTCATTTTTGTTACATTTTTATAGACGTTTCGACCATTTATGGTTGGTCTTCATCAGTATTTTTTTGTGTGTCTGTAACAATAGAAAACTATTTTTCTTATATTTCTATAAAGACTATTATAAATTGTATGGACAAATTATTAATAATATTATTTTAACATTTTAGATGACTTACCATAAGAAGGATCTTTCAGAATTAAACTTTATGCAACATTTAACATAAAACGTGCTGTTTTTAAATGTTGCATAAAGATGAATTCTGAAAGATCCTTCTTATGGTAAGTCATCTAAAATGTTAAAATAATATTATTAATAATTTGTCCATACAATTTATAATAGTCTTTTAAGAAAAATATCTTATCTCGGTTTTCTATTATTACAGACACACAAAAAAATACTGATGAAGACCAACCATAAATGGTCGAAACGTCTATAAAAATGTAACAAAAATTAAATTAAATTTGTTTTAATTTTATTCCTACTATCGAACCAAAATACCCAAGAAAACAAAATTAGAATATATATGTATAAAAGGTTCAGAACTAAACAAAAAAAAAATCTCTAAATACCTATATATATATATATATATATATATATATATATATATATATATATATCACTTTAAATATATATACTTTTTTCAAATTACTGTTTTGTTTTTGTTGGTGACATTCCATGGGTAAAGCGATTTAAGTATCTTTGGATTGCGTTCCAGTCCAACAGGGCTCCTTTTTTTTCAGTTGACATTTCATAATTTCATGGCTACCGCGATTTAAGTATGGCTGCATATCTGTGAAATTGTCATACGTAGAAACTTTAAAGTGGAATAAGTCAAAAACTACTCTTCCGAATATAGACAAGTTATATATTTTTGGAAAGGGGAGGAAGGAAGGATCCAAAAATGTCATAAAATACAGGGTTAATGGTCATTTAGTGATTTTCCGATCGTCTTTTGTTTTTAAAATTGCCGCCATGTAAATCTTTATGAAATTCCCTATAACTTTCGTAGGAACCATTTCTTTGAATCTTGAAAAAATAAGGCTCTCAGAGAGTGGCAGATTATAAAAAATAACCCTGTATATGGAAATAGTATCTAGCAAATATTACGTAGCTTTTCTTTTAACCAACCGAAAGTATTCGGCCAATTATAATCTCAGAAAAATATATGGCTTTTGTTGTCGTTGCCTCGTGTTTTCAGAATAATCTAATTTAATTTAAGTTTTTAGTCATACGTAGTAGAGCGAAAACTGGGTGGGTCTAGCCCCTCTCAGCCACCCCCCAGCCCCCGCACGAAACCACTAGTGGTCGTCAAAATGCGTAAGAAGTATGTTGAAAATTTTTATTTAAATGAATAGCAAACTTACCTTAAAACGAAATTAAGTTCTGTACTCCCAACTCCCGTAGTAAAAATAAATGCAGTTACTGCGGTATTATTTTTTAAAATTGCAATCATACGGAACATAAATTTTCAGCAAAAGGAACATAATACGTTTCCTCGCTATTTTAAAATATAAAAGTTATTCCGGAAAACGGATTCTTTTTAGGAATAGTATTCTGGAGATGTCTCGGAGTACACTAATTTTGTTTTCAGTAATGAAAAGTTTATGCAACAAGAAAAGAAAATGGGGAGCCGGCAAAGTTTGCTTTTCTAATTAGTCGGGAAGTATCTTCTTTGCTTAAACGCGAAGATGCAGAGATGAAATAATCAGGAGCGAAAGAAAAATTGTGAACAAATAAATTTCCTTTTGTCCCGGAAGCGCTTGAGCTGTTTTATTATACTTGTTTGAGTCTTTACAAAGACAATTAGCCAATATTTCTCTTAAAGTCTTTTATACACTATTGGTTTGTATTTTCGGGATTAAAGTATATCCTCTATCCCGACTAACAGCACTAAGGAGGTTCATTTAGTTCCCCGGGACTAAAATGTATCTTAGCAACACAATTAAAAAAGAGTTAAATTGGACAAATTTATTTATTTAGATGAATATTTACATTAGTGCAATTTACAATATTAAATAATCGATTTGTTTCATCGACATTATGTTATTAATAGCGCTACTTGTAGAAAGTTGAGGTTTTCTCTACTTTTTCGTAAAACTAAAGATGCCGTTAACAATATTTTCATAGTCCTTTTGGTTTTTGAATATCTCTATATTATCAGAGCAAATGCATTGTGAGTTTGCAGGAGTATTCCTGGCCTGTCAGAATGTTCAAATTGTAACTGTTTACAGATCGCCCAATGGCGATTTTAAAAAGTTTCTCGAGATACTATCGAAAGTTCTGGGTAAGCAAGTCAACAAGAGCTATAAAATATATGTGTAATAAATTATGATATATCGAACTAACAATTCAAGTAAAAAATTAGAAATGGATTTTTCAAATTAGTCTGAGCCTCAAAGCAATAATATAAGGAATTAATATACATAAAAATCAAAATAATACCCCTGGTTTATAACACGCTGTAAATATATCGATCTATACTTATTAAAAGAAAATTCATAATTCTTAAAAAACTAGTACAAAAATAGTACATATTTAGTACAAATCAAAGAAAGTAACATAATACAAAATGATGTTAATATTATGTAAGAGGCGGTTATGAAATGAAGCGAAAAATTTAAATGTACAGGGTGTCCGGATTTGGTTGCAAAAGTAGGGTATCTCGCTTATTTTTAAAGATAGAACCTTGCGGTTTTCACGAACCTGAGCTAATTTTTTGTGAAACTCGTGAAGCCGTAAACAAAATTTTCATAGCCTTCTTCGTTTATGAGATACAGGGCGAAATAGAAAATTTTGCATTTTGGGACCTCCCTCGTATCTCGGTTATCCTTTAACTTAACGCAAAGGGAAAAATTGCTGCTTATGCAGTTTTTTACGCTGAATCCAGTGGGGTAGTCATATTTTTCATTTGAGTTGTTATTTTTTAGATATGACCCAAAGTTGTGTTTTTTTAAACGGGACACCCTGTATATTTGTCCAGAAATTGATTGGTCCTTTTAAAAACTTCTCAAAAATATATAATAGTATGGGTCTATTTTAATAAACAACATCAAAAATCCTAATTTTTATAATTATCATCCCAAATTTTGCAGTAGGCCATGCAAAACAATGCTGCCTTTTATTTAAAGTCGTTAACAATATCTACATCCTAACAATAAATAATCAAAATAAATATGTAATTAAATCTATTTATCAAAATATGTATTAATAATTTCGCACCAAAAAAGTACCACCTACCTAGATTTATGTAACACAAGAACAAAACAGTAATAAATTATTATGTAACAAGCCTTTCAGCAAAAATCAACTGTCGTATAAGAACTACAGTAACCAAGGAAATCAAAAGAACTGTTCAAACTGATTTCCATTTTGTTCTATGCATGCTTCGCACAATTTTCGTATTCGTTTTAGGGAATTAAACAAAATAACGGGATGATTTTGTAAATAGGGAAAATTTTCTCTTATTGCATTTCCTAAATCTTGGACATTAACATAGTGGTCTTTGTAAATTCTATTTTCCAGATATCCCCATAGAAAGAAATCTAAAATCGACAAATCTGGGGACCTAAGGGGCCATCTTATAGGTCCATTTGTTCCGATCCATTGATTGGTAAAATTATTGTCCAGAAATAATCTCGTCATTCCAGAATTGTGTGCAGGAGCACCGTACTGTTGAAAATAAATTTCGTTAATTTGCGCTAGAGGAACATCGTCAAGTAATTCAGGTATAGCTGCCTCTAAAATTTCTATATAGCGATTGGCTGTTAGATTTCCCTCAAATATATAAAATTTTATGTGTTCCTAATATCAAGCAGGACACATTTAGACCAAACCTGCCCTGCTGTTTTCTGGAAAATATTTGGTGTTGATTTTCCTGGGACCAAAATCTACTATTGTGCCTATTGAGTATACCAGAATTACTGAAATGTGCTTCGTCTGACCATATAACCTTCCTTTCAAAATCTCTAACCATGTCGCATCTTTCTCGAAACCAATTGCAGAAGACTACCCGACGCTCTGCATCCCCTGGCTGTAAGTGCTGCACGAGCCTAAATTTGTATGGATGGTATTTGTGTTTTTTTAGAATTTCTTGAACTCTAGTTTTTGGAATTCCTATGCTCTTTTCACTGGCCCTACAAGAGTTTGTAGGGTAAGCTTCTGCATTAGCCAAAACCGTAATTTCCTCAGCCTCCCGATTTTCTTTATTATATGTTTTGGTACGAGGTTTGATAAATGATCCGTGATTAAGTAAATTTTTTTTATCCGATAAAAAGTGGATATATTAGGCTGCCTCCTTTCTGGATATCTAAATAAAAATTAAGCAATACTATTTCAACATACCTAAAAATTCACTATTTACCTGTTAAAATACATCTCAGAAGCCTCTTTAACATTTTCATTACATAATATAAAACAATTTAACATATCGTACTTTTCATAATGGTCGAAAGTTTGGTTTTCTTCCATAATAATACAAATATATTTTTACACAATAAATAAATACAAAAAACTAGCGCTATATTTATATACGCGTACAAAATTGGGAAATGTCATTTGCTTCCAAGAAAACAAAAGAAAACGGCATCGTTTTGCATGGCCTACTGCAACATTTGGGAAGATAATTATAAAAATTAGGATTTTTGTTATTGTTTATTAAAATAGACCCATACTATTACATATTTTTGAGAAGCTTTTAAAAAGACAAATCAATTTCTGGACAAATATACAGGGTGTCCCATTTAAAAAAACACCACCTTGGGTCATATTTAAAAAATAACAACTCAAATGAAAAATATGACTACGCCACTGGATCCAGCGTAAAAAACTGCATAAGCAGCAATTTTTCCCTTTGCGTTAAGTTAAAGGATAACCGAGATACGAGGGGGGTCCCAAAATGCAAAATGTTCTATTTCGCCCTGTATCTCATAAACGAAGAAGGCTATGAAAATTGTGTTTACGGCTTCATGAGTTTCACAAAAAATTAGCTCAGGTTCGTGAAAACCGCAAGGTTCTATCTTTAAAAATAAGCGAAAGACCCTGCTTTTGCAACCAAATCCGGACACCCTGTATGTACATACCAGATACATCGCGACACTAATCTATAAAGTCATCACTATTATTTTCCGCGTCTTTTATTAATTTTCGATTACCATCGCCGTCTTGAATGTACAAAAAACCCCCGAAAGTCCAAACAGAATTACCATAGAGTGATTTAGCTAACTTGTAAATCTGTAAATTTGTTGGAGTTAACATTTCAGACACAAGATATTCCGAACCTTTAAATTTCTTCTTGTTGATTCACTGTCCCCCACTTCCCGTGACCACTGTCTACAAAAATTGACGACAAGTGGCCTCGGACGATCATTGCTCTTTGACGCACTTTTTTTGCCCAAACGATAACACATGCTAATATCGTTTTTGGAAAGCTTTAAAGAGAGTTTATTTTTAAAATAAATTTATGATGACGTCGTACGTGTCATTATTGGATTCTTTTACACCAAGAATAATTTGAATTTTTTGTTGTTTCTCAATTGAAGTTCGTTTAAATGGTGGTTTAAGGAATCCTGTTCTTTTCTGAGTCGACGTAAGTCGTCCTCAGTGTCATTAAGGGAAGACGTGATGCTTATTTCAAATAAAATAAACTTGTTTAAGAGATCCGTGGTATGATTTTCTACTCCTTCAGCATTGATTTCCCCGTTGTGTGGATTGGTTACATTCTTACCCTGAGCTTGCAGTAACAATCTAAATTCATCCATGTTCTTTGCAAATTGATCCGCCATTTTTTCAACTCGCGCATTAACACATTGTACAGTTAACGTTGATTTACCCATGATTTTCCTTTTCTTTTTCCTTAACCGTTATGTTAACCGAAAACAGGTACTCAACACACCACAGATTAATTACAATTTGAGTTAATTCGGCAAAAACCAGTACTTTTAATGAAAAATAGCTAGATTGTAAGTGCGATTATTTACTAAGGTTCTCTCTGTTGTTTGTAGGTCTGATGATGCTCGAAAGGGCGAAACACGTGTCATGATTGTTGTAAAATATAAAATCATAATTTATTTACTGAGACCGATCTTGGAATCTTTCTATGCTTGTTATTAAAACTAGGTCTCTGAGAAATATGGACAATTTCTTCAAAGTTTTATTTATCGCGCATTTATCAAAAATGCGAGACTTAAAAAAACTTAAAGGGGCTTAAAGTAACTTAAAATAAATTCGCTCTCAACAAGTTGAAAGCTTTCGAGGATACCGTGAACTGTGACGAGGAATCTCTTTCAAATTTTTGCCTCGCGTTTATTTCAAGTTTTCCAGACTAGAAAATACCATTTATGTCTTAGAACACAGTTCAGTCGAGATCGCTACAGGTAGAATTTAAATTTCATTTTCTTTAAGGAATGTTAGGCAGAGAGTTTTAGAGGTTTTATTAGTCTCAAACTCCAAGTTTGATCGATTTATTGACTTCCTAAAATTCAGCAAAACTTCTAGAATATGATACGATAGTTTGGCAAAACTGATCTACGTACCCGTGCCACGTGTTTGCGAAGAGACGGTTACACCATTAAGTTTTTAAAACAGTGTTGGGGAATAACAGATAGAAAGCCGCTTAAGTTCACAGTTTCGAAATAGAATAGGTCTTGACTTTAGCTTAAAACTTCTTATCTTTCGTTTTCACGTCTAACAATAATTTTCAAATGGCAGTGACAGGGTTTAGGATTATACATCAAATTAATTTTAAACTATATAAGTTTGAAACTTGTGTACAGGGTGGCCATTTTATGGTGATACAGTACCTTATCTAGAAAACGGTAATAGTTACGATAAAAAGTTAAATACAAAAGTTGTCTGGATTCAATTAAGTTTTTATTTTATTTCACTTTTGCTTATACAGGGTGTTTCGTTTTGACGTGACACATGTCAACTTTCTTAATTTAAATAGGACATCCTATATATTATTACATGTTTCGATTCTACTGTTAATTTGCGAAAGTTTTTATAATAACATCTTTATTTGAATTTTTTATCGTTTTTGAGTAAATTGAGTTTCTAGAATTTTTTTCAAAAAAACATATTTTTTAAAAAAAATTTTTTATCTATAAAACTTTAATAGAACTGACTAATATCCTAAACGTACATTACTAAGGGTTCAATTCAACGAGTTTCCATGCTGGTCTTACCTATTAATATACAGGGTGTTAAAAATGGAGAGCAAAACAATCAAACTGTTTTTCAAATGGAACACCCTGTATATTTTTATTTCATATATATATATATATATATATATATATATATATATATATGTCCTATACCTAAAACGAACAGTTTCGATTTTATTAGCCGTTTTCTGATTTGACTATTTTTTTTAAATATAAGTAAACAGATGAAGTGGGCTAAAATAAAAATGTCGTAAACTAAGCCTTATTCTCATTTCCTTAACACAGATAACGACTATAAATAATGTTAGAAAATACAAATAAAAGTGAAATATTATGTTCTTATTATTTAATGTTTGCGAAAATAAGGGAGAGACAAAAAAAATATCTTGTGCCACACGGTATAACTAATAACTAACTGAGTATTCAACATGATTAAAACAGATTATAAAAAATTTTCAATTTGGCTATCGTCCATTGCGATACATGAAGTGTAAATAGCCTCCATTTTTCGAATAGCGTTCCTTACCGAATTAGATGTATTAAAATTATTGATCTCTTCCCTAATTTTTATTTTTAACTCATTTCTATTATTAGATCTATTTTTATAAACTTTATTTTTTAGTGCACCCCACGAAAAGAAGTCTAAAGGGCTTAAATCAGGGCTTCGTGGTGGCCAGGATATTAAACCATGTCTTCCTATCCACAATGGAAAATCTTGATTAAGGAAATTTAGCGTGTGTGGTAAGGGGGCGTTATCCTGCTGAAAAATGATATTTTCTCGAATATTTGCTGGCAAGTCGTTGATAAGGGGCATGATTTCATTCCTAAGCAGCTCCAAGTATCTTTCGCCATTTAACGACCTGTCAAAAAATATTGGTTCGATAATACGGTCGCAAATAATTCCGCACCACACATTTACGGTTTGACGGCCTTGTTTTTTAATTGCTTTTATTAGATGTTTATTGGTTTGAGACCAGTAATGAGCGTTTTTCCGATAATATCACAACAAAAAGTCAATCTTTCATTAAAGTCTAATTGTGATAATAATTGAGTTGGAAGAAATTTATAAGGATGATAACCATTTACCTGCAGTGTTTCCTCTACTGACACCTGCAATGTCTCTGTCAGCATCTCTTGGGATCTTTCATCATCTTCCTCGAAATAAAGTAAAATCTCCAGTTGTTTTTCCTCAGTGAGGACAAAATTGGGACGATTTTTCTTAGAGTTTTTAAGGACACCATTTTCCAAATCACGCACAATTCGGAAAAATATAGTCCTGGAGGGAACTCGATTATTAGGATATTCGCTCGAATATTCTCTAAGGGCTAACTCTGGACTTTTATTATTTTTATGAAACAGTTGTATAATTTCAAACGTTCATCTAAACTATATAAAGCCATTTTTTAAAAAATTTCGCAGCAAAAATTTGACAAAAACGACAAACAGAGCAAATGTCAACTTATGTCAACAATTGCATTAGGTTATTTCCTAAGTCTATCTCGATTTTTTCAGTTTCTGATCTCATTTACTGGCAAAATTCCGGGGTAAATCAGAAAACGGCTAATAAAATTGAAATTGTTCATTTTAGGTATAGGACATATATATGAGTAATGATAGGTAATTGAACGCTGAATCAATTGAAATAAAAATATACAGGGTGTTCCATTTGAAAAACAGGAGATTTTTACATTTAAAGTTCTGTTTGTTTTGCTCTCCATTTTTAACACCCTGTATATTAATTAGTAAGACCAGCATGGAAACTCGTTGAATTGAACCCTTAGTAATGTATGTTTAGGATATTAGTCCATTAAAGTGTTATAGGTAAAAAATTTTTTTAAAAAAAGTTCTAAAAATTCAATTTACTGAAAAACGATAAAGAATTCAAATATAGATGTTATTATAAAAACTTTCGCAAATTAACAGTAGAATCGAAACATGTAATAATATATAGGATGTCCCATTTAAATTTAGAAAGTTGACATGTGTCACGTCAAAATGAAACACCCTGTATAAAAAAAAGTAAAATAAAATAAAAATTTAATTGAATCCAAACAGCTTTTGTATTAACTTTTAGTGGTAACTATTACCGTTTTCTAGATAAGGTACTGTATCACCATAAAATGGCCAACCTGTACATACTGTCTATATTATATATAGTGAAGTAAAAAACGGGGCAAAAGTCTCTTCCTTCACGATTTTTTTTTGCGTTAGAACACACCGATATATACCTCATTTTATTAAACGGATCATTGTACATACGAAATCACAAAATATTACTTTTTTTGCGGTCTCGATTTTTTTTATTTACAAAATTTTATATTTCGCGCACTTTAAAAAATCGTAGCACCTAAAGTATGAAAGCTACACTAACGATTTCACTACTAAAAACTTGTTTGATATCTTGTCTACATTTTATTCGCTGCATGTTATATAAAATTTCCAAAAATAAATTTATTTTTCGATTAGTGAAAATTTGTTTACATAATTTCTAAAGTTTCAAGTTCATGGATGTTTTAGCCATATTGAAAATAAATAATAGCTATCACGTTTTACATGAGAAGAAGCGCCAAAATGTCTGCTTGAAGTTAAAAAAAAATTGTCTCGATAGCTTAATTAGGTAAGAAGTTATACGAGGGGAAACATAAAAAACACGATTTTAAAAAATAATAATTTTTCCAGTTTTTTTATAAATAAAAAAAGTCGAGACCCCAAAAAAAATAATATTTTGTGACTTCGTATGTACAATGATCCATTTAATAAAATAAGGTATATATCGGTGTGTTCTAGCGCAAAAAAAAATCGAGAAGGAAGCGACTATTGCCCTGTTTTTTACTCCACTAATAGTTTTTGGATCTTTTAGTACTTATTATTTTAGAATTAGAATTTTAAAATAGCGTGTTGATTGGCCAGTTAACAGAGGCATACATACTTTTTGATAGCAGCCCTAATTGATCTCATAGGTTACAGGTAACAACGGTAACATAAAAATTTTTCAATGTCAAAAAGTATTAGATATTATTTTTAACCTAGAACGGAAGCTTTCACGACTTTGGTCAGCACGAGGCATCTTCGATATAGAATCACTATACACAAATGTTTGTGTTATCGACTCAATTTCCATTATATCAGACATATTGGATTATAATAATCTTGATAAGAACTTAATAGCCCTAGTGAAAGCTTGTCTTACATCTACTTATTTTTCAAGGAACTTTCTATGAACAAACTTCAGGGGTTGCTATGGGGTCTCCTCTTTCACCTGTGGTAGCGATTATCTTTATGGAAGCCTTTGAAAATATTGCTGAATATCTTTTCCACTAAAACCAAAACACTGGTTCAAATATGTAAATGATAATTTAGTTGTTTGGCCTCATGGACGGGATAATCTCCTCATATTTCTGAACCACCTCAATCAACAACATCACAATGGAAATTGAACCTAATTGAACGACTCCCTTTCTAGATGTATATGTTCAAAGGAAGAAAAATGGTATATAAGAACTTTCTATATACAGAAAACCGACGCATACAAATAGATACCTAAATGCAAATTCCAATCACCAACCAGCACAAAAAAATTGGTTATTAACTCACTAGTATCTAGAGCTATTTCAATTTCTGATCAAGATTCTTTAACATCGCAACCATTGAAACTGACCGAAGCTCTGAGAGAATGGCTATTACACTGAAGATATTACGCGTTCAATTAAAATATATAGTAATCCAACTCCGCCAAAAGAGAATGATCAAGAGCCTACATTGGATAGTGTTGTTCGTCCCTACATACATGACACTACAGACAATATAAGACGATTACTTCGGCGGTCCAACATTCATACATTCTTCGAAACACAGAAGAAGATTGGACAATGCTTGCGATCCCTGAAAGATATTGTACCTTTTCAAACAGAAGGAATATATGAAATTCGTTGCTCCCGTGAAGAAGTGTATGTGGGAAAAACAGGACGCTCAATATCAACTAGACTTAAGGAACATGAATGATGTATTAAAAAGAAAGAAATTGTTCAATATGCTGTAGATGAACATACCACTGGCATATATTTTAAATGTAAAGGAAACCAATGTTTCAGCATTCGTTTCGGGAATTTATAAATAAAAAAATTAGGAAATCTATTGAAACATACAAAAAATTTCAATAGAGATACAAGTTACGGTCTACTCTTCAGTGTTCAAATTTCGTGAAGTAAAGCTCCCTGAAGATGCCTCGTGCAATCGAAGGAGAAACTTCGGATAGTAATTCCAATTTGTCACGGTCTAATCCCAAGAACTATGATTTCCTAATTGATTCACATTATGTTGGTCACAGCCATTTACAGAATCAATTCGCTACTCTACAGTATTTAATTAACACACACTAACGGTTTGATGGCGTTTAAATGATTGCTATCGGTCGTGGAGACAACTGTATGAACGAAGTTTTGTTTAATTCTTGAAATACACATGGCGAATTTAATGATTATTTATATGCTCTGTAAAAGATAAGTCGTGGAAAGACAACGTAGCAGTTGGATCACAAGCTTTGTATATTGTACAACGAACATGGAATGACATGCATTTCCTACGAACATGAATCATACGAGTAGCAAATGATCATCCATCCATAAGAATTGCTTACTTTTTCATAATAATTTTTTGAATTAAAAACACTCGGATAATAATTATTGTCATGCTTGTATTTGCATTGCTTGCATTGCTAGGCGATTGCTATGGCGTGGTGATATTCCCGTCACAATGGAAACTTTGCAGTTGAATCACCATGTGAATAATGAAAAACGCAGTAACCTGAGAGGTCGTAGTTTCGAGAAAAATGACCTGAAAGTCGTTTTTTTGCGTAATAAATATTTTTTGAACTTATATATGAAATATTATTGATGTAGCTGCAAAATGTAGTGTCCTATGACCATACTAAAACAAGTTTTAGTGATATTTTAGTATTCTGATATTGTATTGTTGATGAAAAAGCGTTTATGTGTAGTATCTTATTATTTGTTATAGAACATTTGCTAAGGAAAAATGCAGTAACTTGCACATTTAGACCTAGTTACTGTGGTTTTGCTTAGTAGCTTTTGATGGACTTAAATTGTAGAAACAACTGATTTTACATGAGTCATTTAAAAATACTGGTTCATTTAAGCTACCTTCTGAACTAAATTACTAAAATAGGTACCTGAACCAAACAGACAAAATGCTAAAATTTAGAATATCTTCAATATTTGAAAGATTTTAGCATTTTGAATAATTATATTTATATGTATTTAAAACTTATAAAGGGAAATTGGGTACTATTATGGGTCTGACTGAACCTGAACAAAAAGGACGTACTGATTGAACAATATATTGATATAATAATACACAAAAATTACGCCTATTCAAACGATTCGTTCTGATCAGTGGATTGAGGATTTTCCTCCAAAGAAATCCAAAATAGTTTGGTTTCTTCCCTCATCAGAGGACATAATTTCTGAATTATGGCTTCTTTTCTTTACCTCGAAGCCAACGGGTGAGAGAGATGGAGCTAATAAATGTAGAATTCCCACTAGTTGCGAGAAAAATACATTTCTGCCTTTATTAGTTCCATCTCTCTCTCACTGCGCTGGAGTCAATAAAGCGTCGCAAAGTCCAGTTCTTCATCCTATTATGTTTATGAGTGTGACAAGGAAAAGAACTGGTAAAATTTTAGTATGAATCCATGATGGCGAAACAAAATGGCGGCCTAATAAAATGTAAAAAAAACTATTAATTCAATTAATTTCAAATTTCTTACAAGAATTAAGCGTTATATATAGAGAACCGATTTGGTAACGAATTTAAGATGGCGGCCAAATAAAATTTTTAAAAATCACACTTCTTATTCAATAGACTTCAAATTTTGCACAAAAATTAGATGTGATATGAGGATAAACTGATATAATTTGATAAAAACTTGTGAAAAGGTCCTTCTAGTGGTCATTAAGAAGCATACTAGTTATTAATATTTACAGTGGCGGCTCCTCCATTAGGTCAAATGGTCAATGACCCCCAATAAATATTTCCAAACAGAAACAAATAAATAATTCGAATCGAGTGTATTTTTAAGCAATTGGCCAAATTGAAAGTTTTATTATTAAAAGTAGTTTTTTATTCGTCTTAAAATGTCACTAAAATCAATTTTGAAATAAGACAATATATTTAGTTTCGACCAGAACAATACACACGTAAATAAGAGTTATTTTGTCAACTTTTATTTTGTTGAACGTCAGTCTAAATTTAAAACACAAGAATCCTGAACTAAGTAAAATCTGTACGTTTTTATTCAACATAATTCATATCAGTGACAATTCCTAGACGACTTCCAAAGGGTATCCACACACAAAGTCCATTTTACGAAAACTAGCGTGGATAGTCGGTGTTCGCGTCATTTACACAGGCTGGTTGTCAGCGCTTTTGATATCTCCACCCCCGCACAAGGACATAAAGGGGCACGGATAGTTTACTCCGTCCAATTTGCGCACCGTTGCCAGTTGCAGAGCTCTAAAGCTCACACGCCTCGACCTTAATTTCGTTGGAGTGTTTTTGCAGTTGGTTTGGCGAATAAAAACGAACAATCCGTAAAGGGCAATGTTTTTGACAATGGCCGCTGCAAAATTATATAAAAATATATGTATTCGTTTCTGGAAAAATATAACATACAGGGTGTCAATTAAGTACTTGTACAAACTTTAAGGGGTAATTCTCTGACTAATTCTGAGATTAAAATAAACATGGGTCTAAAACAGCTTTGTTTCTGAGATACAGGGCGTCCAAAAAAACAAGGTTAAGGAACATGACAATTGAACAAAATTTGGGATTCTGGGTATATATTGATGACGAGAAATTCAAATATTGGCTTAGTTTTTTACTTAATGTTAGAGGGCGCCACATACAGTGATGAATTTAATTAACCATAACTTTTTTGTGAATCCTTTTATGTCATTTTTCACTAGGCAGCAGACCCATTCTCCATTCATTTTACATAAAAAAGTTACTCTTAGTATTTGTCGCTAAAAGCAGCCGTTTTTTTTGGATGAAAAAGGGTTTGAAGTTAAATCCGCGTTGAAATTTTTTAAATTGAATCATTTCCGAAATTTTGAAAAATAAGCGAAAAAATACTTTTTCAAAATCATGGGCTATGTTACTCTATCACATTAACATATCACAATTATCAAATTAGTGAAAATTGAATAAAAATAACAAAATCGTAAAAATGATTATTTTCTGTGGGGTCACTTGAAGTCTTTGGTTTATAAAAGTCCAGTCCAAAATGAACAAGATCTAAGAAATAGAATATTTGAATTGAATTGAAAGTTCGGCAATCAATGTTAAGGCGACTTTTTGCATGCGTTGAAGTAGGCGGTGGTCATTTTCAACAATCATTGTAAAATAATGTTATTAACTAGTTTAGTTCTAGTCTTGGAAATGGTTTAAGCTTTTTACCTGATAATGCAATCAATAGAAGATATATTTCTTCTGCTTATTTTTCGAAATCTAGAAAATGATCCAATTAAAAAAATGTCAACGCGGATTTAACTTCAAATCCTTCTTTATCCAAAATAACTGCTTTTAACGACAAATACTAAGAGCACCTTTTTATGTAGAATTAAATGGAGAATAGGTCTGCCTAGTCAAAAATGACATAAAAGGCTTCACAAAAAAGTTATGGTTAATTAAATTTAGGAACAACACTGTATGTGGCGTCCTCTAACATTAAGTAAAAAACTAAGCTAATATTTGAATTTCTCGTCATCAATATACCCAGAATCCCAAATTTTGTCCAATTGTCATGTTCCTTAACAAAAATATGAGCAAAAAACCAAATAAAATTGTTTTTTTGGATACCCTGTATATCAGAAACAAAGCCGTTTCAGATCCATGTTCATATGAACTTTTCATCCTAAAATTAGTCAAAGAATCGCCCCTTAAAGTTTGTGCAAGTACTTAATTGACAGCCTGTATATTTTAATTTGATGGCATATTCATTCAAAACACAACAAACAATAATTTTAGGTAATGGGGCGTAGTTTTTCGTTTCTCAAAAAAAAAAAAACATTTATCAAGTGGTACATTTTTGGTTTCTAATTATTTTAATGTGGATTTCTTAAGATACAAAGCGGTTTGTATATAGAGTGGGGGTGCGCGTATCTCGCACTTGTTTGGTCGTAAGATGTATGATTAATTTTCAGAACCTGTCTACTAAAAATATCCCACGGTTTTACGAGGTCTCGCGAAAATGTCCATAACTTTTTTTCCTTAAAAGTTAGGGAGACGCGATTTTCACCATTCGATTCAGAAAGAATAAATCTATAACTGGTAGTAATTTCAAATTATTATGTCAACTAAAAATATCCAACAAATATAGACGCTTTTATGGCAAAATGGCGAATGCGCCGTATGCAGCTGTCCGGAAAAAAAATCATATTTAGAAAACTAAAAGAGATAGGCCGGTGGGGTTTGCGTTAGTTTATTAAGAAATAATCGTTTTAAAATATATCCTAACGAAATGAAGCTAACTTAACGAAAAATGTATCAAACTAATTTTCAAAATGCAAATTTAGTCATATCTCCGAAAATATAAATCCCCCGTACATTTGTATGTGTCCATTGCATTCAGCAGCTCAAAATACCTATATAAACGTACATTTTCCACTCATTTTCGAAAAAAATTTTTTTTTCGGAAATTTCCGTCAAAAAAATCCATACATATACATACCAAATTTTCGAAAAATTTTTTAACGTGGATTCATGTGGAATTGATGTCTTTGTGTACTGCTCTAAAAATGACAACTTTGATCGTTTGGGTTCCGATCCTGGTGAAAATGCTGTGCTGATTAAAACACTTGTTTCTGAGCTTTTTACTTTTTTGGATTTTTTTATCTGAAAAAGTATTTGAATTTTCTATCGTTTATCACAATAGTTATGACCTTTATATTATTTGTATTTATAGAACACCTGATGCTGATATGCAATTATTCTGCCATAACCTTCTAAGTTTGCTCGAGTCCCTTCCTGTAAAAAGCAAATTAATCTTATGTGGCGATTTCAATATTGACTTTTCCAGTGTGTGTGCTGCTCAGGAATGTCTTCAGTCCATCTTTGAGTCATTAGGAATTGCCATGCACGTCAACTCACCAACCAGAATTACTAAGACAAGTGCCAGTACTATAGATTACGTTGTGTCTTCTTTCGATCCTAGCTCCGTCGAATGTAATGTCTTAAGTCCAGGTTTCTCCGATCATGAAACAATTTTCACAAAATTTTCAATTACATCCAAAGCCAAAAATTCCTCTAGACAAGTAGGCCGTATTTTTTCGGTTAGAAATTTCATTAATTTCAAACACCTATGTCAAATAACTGACTGGGACTCTCACACTTATGATGTCGGCTGATTGAAAATAAATGAAATTTCTAGGGATGCAATGGGTCGTTGAGGGACATTTTTTGACGGAGTAAGTAATGTTTTAACCCTTTCCACTGTTTAGGGGTGGGGGGTAACTTTTAAATGTTAAATGGAAAGGTGTAGTTTTTTTCCAGATTCGTAATCTCCATGAAAATTAATAATTTAATGTCAATGTGAATGTCACTACGCTAAATTCAACAAAATTAAAAAGAAAATCAACAGAAGAAAAAACTGATATTAGGCACATGATTTTATTTTATCAGATGTTCAAAATCACGGCCATTTTGTTCCAAACATTTATCAACTCCCTTTCGAAAAGAATTCCGCACTCTGAATAACATATCTGGGGTGATTTCACTAACTGCACGCGTAATCCTTTCTCTTGTGTCTTCGGCTGTAGTTGCAGCAGTCACCATGACTTTTTCTTTGACAAAACCCCACAAGAAAAAATCATGGTGGGTTAAGTCTGACGATCTTGCAGGCCAATTTACTGGTCCCCCACGTCCAATCCATCTGTTAGGGTAAGTGTCATTCATTATAGCACGTGCTTCTCGACAGTAATGTGGTGGTGCGCCGTCTTATTAGAACCAAATTGCTTCACGTTGTTGCTCTGGAATATTTGGCATCAATCTTTGCAAGTCATTTCGAAGGAAATCGCAGTATCGCTGTCCATTAAGATTACCATCGAAAAATGAGGTCCAATAACAACATCGTCAAATATCCCACACCAAGTATTTATCGACCAAGGGTGTTGATTAGGACTGTTCGCATCCAGTGTGGATTTTCTTCAGCCCCATAAAGCATATTGTGACGATTGATTTGACCATGGTTAGTGAATGTTGCTTCGTCAGAAAATATTATGTTTTCCAGTGAGTTGTTTTCATTGATCCATAGTCGAAACCACCGACACAATTGCACCCGTCTCTCGAAGTCCTGTCCATACAATTCTTGATGTAAGGTAATATGGTAAGGATGAAATTTAAAATTGTGCAAAATCCTGAGAACGGATGTTTTACACATCCCGGCGTCTTTGGATAGTTCTCGGGAACCAATATGAGGGTTGAGAGCTACTGTTTCCAAAACTCCTACGGCCATGTCGTCATTCGTTTTGGTTTTCCTCCTGATTCCTAGTCTCTAATCGTTTGAACGCCATGTGAGATTTTGGTGGTAAGTGGGGAAATCTTACCGCCCAAAGTTCAGAAGCATTGCGATAGTTTTTTCAACATTCTCCGAGAGTTAATAACATGTCAAGCAATGGCAATCACTCCAATTCACCTAAAATACTAAAAGATATATTTCAATTAATTTTAGTAGCATGATTGCATGATGCTTAAATTTGCTAAACACAGAAGTAAAAAAAAAGGCACCTCACAATACAATAAATTAAAATGAACCTACTCTAGGTACACAAATTTTTTCACCTTATTCTAACAATTCAAAATAACACCTTTAAATTGACATTCATTGACATTTTGTCACAGATTAGCCATTCTGGTTATATTTCTGATACTAAACATTCGGCTTTTAGTTTCTTATTTGTAGATTTGCTGAAGACGGGGTAGACTTTCCACCGAAACGTCCAGAAAACCAACATTTTTCAGTGTCGTTCCTCAGGTACCTCCAGGGTGGACACAGAACTTAAGACTGCCTATCAATCCTATCCGGTAATCATCTTCTTTTGAATTAAAATTATGTTTGTGGCGAAATCCCCAAAAAATAGTTTGGGTCTGGTACGATTTAACACATCTCGATTTTTTACCTTTTTTTGATTTGTTAGGAAGCTTAACTTAAATTTATTATCTTTAAGCAAAAAAAAAATTAAGGAGAAACTGACTCTAAGTATTTATTGATTATAGGATAAAACCAATTTTAACCATTTTTTCGTATAGCTATGATTTAATTATAAACTCCCGATATTGTCTTTATGTTTCGGCTATATACGATTTGATTAATATTTATGACAGCTGTCAAAAAAATATCTATTTTTTTATTAAATTACACTTTAAGTAACATAGAACGATGAAACTCGTATATAAACATTTTAGGGAGTTCAAAGTTATCACTTCTCCTGTATAACATAATATATGTTTTACTCGACCTGCTAACAGGAAACCTGCCAAAGTGCCTCCTCCTTTTTGGTCTACCCTGTATACCAGCCCAAGTAGCACATATAATCATATATGGGCTAAAATACTGTGCTATTTGCTAATATCTCTGGCTAATTAGCTAAAATTGCTAGCCAAAATAACAGTTCCTTTACAGTATAAAGACGAAAATATGGCTAAAGTGGGGAATATTATGGGGTAAAATGGCCAATTGGCAATTATACGACCCACTCTTTTGATTTTATGGTTGGGTTTATTAGCTACTTTTTGCTTTTAAAATCGAGCTTTTTTAGCTGAATTCTGATTTGTTTTTTAGCCGAAATTTGAGTAACATTTTTTCCGAAATTTACCTAAATAATTTCTCATTTTTTGCCTGTTGTTCATTTATATGATAAATCATGAATTGTTTCAAATTATGTAGAAATAGTATTGATACAGCCAATCAGTGTAAGAATTCATGAACCAGCAGGAAATGCAAAGATAACAAATCATGGTTTGACGATTGGAGGGGACAAAAAACACTTGCGTAGGAACTTTTACTGTTAAAATAATCTAAAAACAGGCATGTAAAACACGCGCCCCTTCTTGAAACTAAACATTTCCTTTTCAACAATTTTTTTTTGAGATGTAATTTACTAAGAAATTCGTTAAAGAATCCCTAACGTAAAAAAACATGCCTGAAAATACGTTTTTATTGGTAGAAAGAATATGTTTGTTTAAAGTGGTCAAGTAATGGCTGCTAGGAAATTAGTTTAATTTTAATTTCAATCATGGCGGATCATAAAAAACTTTGGGTTATTTTTTAAGCAAATATTCCTTCAAATTGACCACCTTGGAAGCAAATATTTATCAAGTGAGAATAATTTTCAAATGTAGTAACATTTATTAAAATTTTGCCAATAAAAATGCCTACTTGGTAGTACGATTACCCCAAGTCGGCGTTTTTCTATAATATGTGGCTAAATAATTAATTTTTTTATTAGACATGTTGTATGGTATATAATTTATATTTCGTTTTTCTAAATAAATCTTCAGTTTCGTTAAGTATAGTTTTATAGGTTATAGACGTAAATTTGAAAACGTGGCATTTTTTGGCAATATTAAAGCAAAAATAAGCGAAATAAAACGAAAAAAAATAGTTTAATTTTGAAACCAAAATATGATAATAAAAGCCATATTTTTTCCTCTCAATTTTTGTTGTCTTAAAATGTCATAATATGGCATTCTTGTATACTTATTATTACTATAATTAAACTTAAATACTTGCTAAAATATGTTTGGTTGGCATTTGGGAAAAATGCCTACTTACTGATAATATTCTGACCTCGAGTTCTATTGATTAAAAATGCCATATTCTGGCTCTTTAAACAGCTATGCTCACTGTAATTTAACTTCAATACTTACTAGATTATATCTGGTAGCAACAAAATTGACAGATATTTCTAGTTTTTGGCCGTCCAATATTACAAAAAAAAAGTTGGAGGTTTAATTATCCCATAAAGGATATTTTTTGGCCAAGTAATTATGCTATGGCCTATCTACATTAAAAACTGCTACTTTTGGATCCAAAAAATCTAATTTGAAGAGAGTTTTCATGGCTAGAAAACAAACCAAGAATCATTTGCCAAAATTTGACAAATCTTTGGTTTTTATGTGTTTTTTTATGGATAACTGTTAGGCAAAAAAGCTCATCAGCTAATTTGTGCTACTTGAGAGACGCACATGGTTTTGATACAAAAAATTAAATAACCTAAATATCACCTCAATTTTATTTTAAATATGTATAGTCGAGAAAGATTAAGTATCTACATCAGTGTCTTCCATGATTTATCAATGTTAGAACGTTTACCCCACCTATTTCTGTTCTCAGGGGCGTAGTGATGCCTCTTCGGGCCTGTGTTCCATGGGATCGCCGGGCCCTTTACCCAATAAAAAACGAAGTATCTATTTACATTTATTAAAACGAACATAACAAAATCACAAAAAATTAAAATCAGTGCAAGCAACATAACAAAAAATATAAAAAGAAATGAAATAACTGATCTAATTAAATTTTTTTTCGTCTCCTTGTTATTTGCAAAAACCGATAGAATGGAAGACAGGTCTATTTTCCTCGTAATTTGGTTCTCAATTGACAGAATTGACAATCCCGAAAGTCTTTCCTGTCTCATTGTGTTTCTGAGAAAAAGTTGTATTAATTTCAACTTAGGAAATGATCGTTCGGCTGTTGCTACCGATACAGGGATACTTAGGAAAATGTAGCAAGCCGTCAAAATTTCGCTAAAACTACTACAGGAACTAAAATTTTCAATTAAAATAAACTCCATTAAGTCTTTAATGGATTTGATTCTACCTAAATCGCCCTTAAAACAACTTCTAAAAGAAACTAGTTGTGAAGAAATTATATCGGCAATATCATCGGAATATTTGACGTACAATTCTCGGCCCATCGCATGCAATTCATCATCAGAAACTGAATCATTAACTAAAACTTCCGCTGATATTCCACGAAAAGTTTTATAAATTTCGCTTATCCCGGCCATTCTACTTTGTAATTGAGATATTATAATATCTAACGTTGTATTAAAAACGTTTATTTTAAACCAGTCTTAATAATAAATCAAAATTATTTCTTATCGTTTTGATATTGTCAAGCGCAGTAAGAAACATTTTTAATGCATGTTCATTGTTTTGCTGTTTCTTTTGCAAGAGTTTTGAAAGAGTGTCAGTTAACTTTCAAATTTTTGATTGGAGAACTATTAAAATGACAGTTTCAAATAATTCAAGCTTGGTTTTTTAAAGAATTAGCTTCATCAACTTCATTTTTATTATTAGAGGTCAATATAATTTGCGATAAAACTTTTAAGACATTCACAAATTTAAATCTAACCAATGCATCGTGTCTCGATGACCAACGTGTTGGGTTTAATTTTTTTAGGTTCGTCTTATTTTTAGTTATTTTTTTTTAGAATTATCAAAACATTTACTTAAAAGAGCCCATCGTTTTATACTGTCTCCAAAAAAAATTTAAACACTTTCAACCAAATCGTAAAAATTTCGAATTTCATTAACAGACTTAATGGAGTTATTAATTATTAAATTTAGGTTATGAGCGGCACAATGTACATATACTGCATTAGAAACAATTGCTGATATTTGAGCTTGTACACCTTTGTATAACCCACTCATGTTTGCATCTCCGTCGTATCCCTGACCGCAAAGTTTTTATAAAGGTATATCGTTTTCTGTTAATATTCTTAAAATAGTATTGGATAAAGTCGTTCTAGTTTGACTCTCAACTGGTATAAATCTCAAAAATGACTCAATTATTAATATTTTCAAGTAACAAAGCGGATAACAACACTTAACTGATCAATTTTTGAAATATCTTGCGTGGTATCCATTATAATTGAATAAAACGATGCTTTTTTTATTTGACCAATTATTTCATTTTTTACAGCAGTACAATTTTACAATTATTTCATTTTGTATTGTAGGACTTAAATAGGTAACTGATTTTTTTTCTTATTCTCTAATAAAGTTTTTAAAACCAAATAATAATATATAATTAAATAAAAATTTTCGAAATAAAGCGACATCTAGACTCTAGAGGGTGTACGACAGAAAGCGCTCAATGCAGGGATCTTGAACAAGCATAATTGGCATACTATGGAGTGTCTCGCCCGTAAGCTCTACTAATGAAATTCTTTAAAAGAAACACGATACGCGGAAAGAAGTAAAAAGTCGAATTTCTAGAAAATATAAAGGAAATCATTTAAAATCTATTTGGAAACGAATAAAGAATAGTTTTTTACTAACATAGATGATTTTTATAAAATTAAAGTTAAACATTTTTTTTTTCCTTAATAGGAATTTTTTATATGTAGAACCGGGCCCCTTGAAGTGCCGGGCCCGTGTTGCGCGGAACACGCGGAACACTGGTGGCTACGCCCCTGTCTGTTCTCAGTTTGACTATTATCGGTTTTGCGTAATCAAAATATGATTTTTTTACTCTTTTAAACCCCTTAAAAAATATCGCTTACACTTTTCACTATTTTTCAAACTTTTATGATCCACAACTTCAAAATAAGCGCACCCTTACGTTTTCGTAAGCCCAGACAGTGTCCAATTAAATTGGTCAAAAGTATACAAGATGCTAAATTAGCAAAAAACCTGTTTATTTCTTAACTAAAAAACGGAAGATGCAAGAGAAAAATAAACTATGCTACGGAAGAATACCGTTTTACCCATTTTTACAAACAAAACGGAGTTTAAGTGTTTTGGTTGGCCCTCGGGGGGCTAAGCTAAGCTCCCCCTAGCGCCCCCCTTAGTTGCGCCACTGCCTAATTCCTTTCCACTCTGACTTGCACCAACCCATCTATATCTAAAAAAACTATTACTGGCACATCAAAGAATATAATAAAATTTACTTTGGCAACAGCGCTTACCGTCTGACTAAATGACATGCAGTTAAGTTAGCAGCGTTTAGGTACAAAACAAATTTTATTTCTTAGATATTCTGTTAGAGAATTGTTCAATTCGTAATTTGAAAAAAAAAACAATTCTAATTTAACAAATATATACTAGAAATAAACAAATCTTTCAAAATACACATATATTAACTTACAACAACAGTCACATGCAGAAAATGTAACGTAATTTCAAATAAAATGTGTTAAAAGTGCCGTAGCGCGACTTGACAAATCAATTCTAATTTGTATTATTTTGTGAAAAATTGTAATGCATCCACGCATTTTTTTGCTTAAATGTAGTAAATTTGAGGTAAGCTTCCTAATAAAACTCAAAAAAGGTCAAAAATCGAGATGTATTAAATCCTACTAGAACCAGTAGTTTTATTATTCGTAATTATTCTAACGAAATATTATTGTAAGAGCTAACTTATATTAAAGTTGGTAGTAGCTTTTGCTTAAAGCAACAACTTTTTAAAACCAAATAAACAAGGGAGAGAAACTGCCGGGTTTTAAAAGTATTGACGCCCTAGAGCGAAAATGCCTTTAAAATAAGCTACCTGTTAATATGTATAAAAAAGCAAAGCGCTTTGTTAGTCTGGAAAATAAAAAGTAAATTAACTGAGAAAAACTTCCGTGGTTTCGTTAGAAATCACTTTGTAGACCATTTTTAAATATGTAGCAGATTTCAGTAAAAAGTGTAGAGAGAGAGAGAGAGAGATGGTAATGATTTTGGAGTTTAGTGCAATTAATCGTATTTTCATTTTTAATAGCAATCTATTTGTAACTATAAATTGTTATTCATTGGCTAAAAGTAAATAAATTAAAATTAAATACAACAAAAACAAAATGTATTGTTTTAGGAAAACATTTTTCTGTTAATAATTTGAATATCACAATAGAGGGTAGACATTTAGAATTAGTAAATTCTTTCAAATATTTGGGTATAATTTTGGATAATAATTTAAAACTCTATTTGCATATTATTGCTAAAATTGAAGGAAAAATTGGTTATCTAAAACGTATTAGTTTTTATTCTAAAAAATTATATATAATACTACTATTTATCCACACTTTTTGTACTGTTATTCTATTTTACATTTGGCTAATGAATATTTTTTTATCGTTTTCAAATTTTACAAAACAGGGCATTGAGTGTAATATTATATGAATAAATATACAAAAATTTCACTCAACTCAAAGTTAAAATGGTTAAATATAGGTAATTTATATTTTTATTTACAAAATTAAAAATAATTTATTACAACAAAATTTAAAAAAGATTATTTTTCGAAACTGTGATATACACAATTATCAAACAAAACAAAGGAATGACCCCCATCTAAATTTTGTTTTTGATAAAATTATACAAAAGTCAATTTTTTACACAGATAATTCAATTTAACAATCTGCCAATATATGTATATTAAAATAAAAGTTTTATATTTAAAAATCTGATTTATAAGTAGTATTAATGGTTTTGATTATTTAAATATTATTTATATTTACTTCATTATATGTATTAGTTTATATATCCGTAAGTTGTAGCATTTTGTGCTAAATAGTTACTTTTCTACAGCCGTGCGGAAAAATCAATTTATGAGAGTAGTAGTAGTTAGGGGGAGGTCTAGAGACCTGACTGGTAGGCCTATAAGGCCTTTTCAGTCTACCCCAGCTCCTCCCTCAACCACCAACGGCCACCATGTGTACATCCTTGAATCTGCTTGTCCTTACTATGTAAGTCTGCATATCCTTCCATGCAAGATCCTTAACTTTGTCCCTATGCAAGACCGTAGTGCCGAAAATATCTCGTCGCAGTCTCGCTCGCGCTTCACATCTGCACAGAAAGTGAAGCGGAGTTTCCTCCTCTTCCTGACACTCCGTGCATATAGAATCTTCCTCAATGCCTAACATAAAGAGGTATCTCCTCAATCCACAGTGCCCCGTTACTATTCCTACGATGGAATCTAGAGCTTTCCTGTCTCGGGCTAGTAACCACTCTGTTCGGCCCTTATCGGGCTTCACAATGAAGTCTTTAGCTTGCCTCCCAACCTCGGACTGGCCCCATTCACGTTGAAGTTCATGTTGTGCCTGTTCGTCGAGTGCTGTCCTTATCTGCTGCCTAGTGATGCCCAAAGCTGATTCTGGTGCTACATACGGGCTGGTGGCGCCGAGTCTAGCAAACTCATCTGCCCTCTCGTTGCCCTCAATCCCACAGTGTCCTGCTCTAGCCTGTCACCGCATTCCTGAACCGAAACTGATCCCGCCACGGGTAAGTCGAGCGCCTTAAGTGCTGCTTGACTGTCTGAGCATATGACAATCTCTCCCTCTGCCCCCTCTATGACTTCCTTCATCGTTATTGCCATTAAAATGGCATATACTTCAGCCTGAAACACCGTTGAAAACTTCCCCAAAGGGAAGCTGGACCCGGTTTGTGCAGCCTCAATATAAACTCCAGCACTAGAGGATTGCAACTGTGTCATACGTGAACCATCCGTATAGCAAACAATTGCCTCTCTGGAGAACTCCAGCCTGTTTCTCTCCCAGCTCTCTCTTTCGGAGATTGAGATACTATAAGCCTTATGCCATCTTAGTCTGCCTGAGGGTAGTGCTACTCTGTAGGTATGTTCATTTTAATTTATTGTATTTTGAGGTGTCCTTTTTTTTACTTCAGTATTTAGCAAATCATCAAATCATACCACTAAAATTAATTGAAATATATCTTTTAGTATTTGAGGTGAATTGGAGTGATTGCTATTGCTTAACCTCAATTATTTTTGTCTAACTATAAAGATTATATGTAAGTTTATATTTTAGTTGTGCGTAGAAATATAACTACTTTTTGAAACTTAGGTAAATTTCAATATTATCTATACATTGTTTTACTAGTGATTTTAAAATTAACTTATTATTTATTAATTTATTAATTAACCGTCTTTGATACATATCTCAGAGTGTGTAGCAGGCTTAATGAATTTCGTTTTGGTTAGCTACCAGGTTTCCAGGTTATTAAGGACGCTTATAGTCAATTGTTAGAAATCAACAAACTGACATTTCGACATGTCTATTTGTCATTAATTGCTTTTATATGTGGGTATTTTCCGTAAATTTGCATTATTACAATGAATTCAAGTAAATTTGACAATCTGGCCATGAAAGACGGGGTATATTATGAACGTAGTAGTAGATTTGGATTTGCATCCAGAAAAATCCAAAGTCAGATACATTACGAATATTACAATTACACATACGAAACGTTCATCAAATGGTGCGTCAACAAGAAAATCAACAACATTAGTGAAGAAGAGGTTCTTCTTGTTTACTTTCAAGAAATTTCAAAGAATTTTCAACCTTCTCTACAATGTGGTCCAAGTACTCAATGATAAAATCTATGCTAGAAATGAAGAAAAACGTTGTAATAAGCAGGGATTTTAAGTGTTCCGATCTCGTGAAGTGAAGATCCCTGAAGATGCCTCGTGCAATCGAAGGCGAAACGTCGGAAAGTGATTCCGTTTTGACACGGTCTAATCCCAAGAACCATGATTTCTTAATTGATTGGGAAAGGTTACACGCCCAAGAAAGCTACGATTTTTACGAGTACACAAATGAGTGATTTTTTTAAATAATGCTCCAAATAAAGTTTATTTAATGGCCAAGGTTGTTGTTGTGTTTGAGATTGCAGGAGCTTGTCGAATTTGTGAAATCAGCTAGGTATAACACTGGCCGACAAGATTTTTCTAACACAGGCCAGCTCATTATTTTCACAATGGAAATACCCTCTCAATAATAGAAAAAAATATCCGGAAAGCCCTAATACGTACCATTTTTTAATAGCCTAATTAGAACCTTTTATATTGACAGGTAAACAATTTTATTGTGGGGCGGCTAAAATGGGTCCATTTTACAACGGAAAAATTACCTAGACTGGGTTGTTTACAACATTATACATAAAATAAACATTAAACATCACTCTTCTGTTGAGTTTCGAATTGAGTGGTTCTCTGTGTATCGATAGATAGATAGATAGATAGATACATTTATTTGACAACGTTACAAAATATGTTTGTTGCAAGTCATACAAAAAAAGCATATAAGCTAAGTAAAAATACAAACGTATAACATTGTTTACAAACTAAGAAAAGAGTAAAATATATATGTATATTATAAACAAACAATTAGTGTCAATTCAACTCAAGGTTGGCGCCTCCATATATTCATTGACTGAAAAAAAAGAATGCTTTAGTAGTATTTTTTTAATTTTTATTTTAAATTGAGAATAATTTAAACACTTGACGGTGTTGTCGAGTTTATTATAAATAGATATATTCACAGAGTTTCGTGATGCACTCGCAAATCGATGCCTCGGAACCAGCAATGACTCAGACGGTCTAGTTTGGTAATTATGGTTATAAGAGTATTGGTCCGCTTCCAGAAATAAAAGTAGTTGATCTATCTTATTAGTCAGACACTGTACATTTAAATGAAGTATTTTAGTACATTTTTTAAAATCGGTTGCGCGAGTGTTTAGTTGTTTATTGACAAACAATTTATCTGCAGGCTGCCTTGCTAGATCCTTGTGTGACCTTCCGGTGAATGTTGAAAATTCTTCCGTAGGAATTTAAAACGGCGCACAGCAATTCCTTCCGGCCAAATATTTGGGTCGTAGACTTTGTCAACCTCTTTAATTGGAATGATATTTTAAACGATGCGCTGTTATCTTTTTTGTTCCATAATTCACACTTGAAGTCGACATCAGGCTTAGTGGATTTTAACTGGCTTTCTAACTCGTTGACAGTGGTTGTCGGATGGAACCTATTTAGGTATAGTCTTTATTACATTTTGGTCACCTGCTGATTGAGCGGTGCCAATCAGGGGTTTATTTTTCTTATTTCTGCTGGTAATGTGCATGTTTGTGTTTACAACTGATTGTTTGGCTGTGTTCGGATTTGACAGGGTCATTGCGTTTTCAATGCCTTTCTTAACCTGTGAACTCGAGAATAGCGTATTTGAAGCCTCTGTTTGCTTGTTTACATGTGGAGGCACAGTGGCGGCCGTACCTGTGTTCTGCGGTTTAAATGAAGGTGATCGTAGTGTATTTTGCCGGGCAATGCTACCGACATTACCGACTGACGTCGTCAGTGGTTCGGAACCTTGCTGCAAAGTTGGTAGTGGTTTGGAACTCTGCTGGGAGGATCCATTTTGCTGTTTATTAGAACATTTAAGTAAATGAATAATTTCTTCCTGATCTTTTATCCTGCTCTCGAGTTGAGAGACAAGTTTATTAATGGTTTGGAACTCACTTTGTTTGGCTTCCAACTCGGCTCGTCGCTGAATACATGCATACAAATGACACCTGAGGTCGATGCATCAGCAAAAACTTCGGTATTATCACTAATTTCACTGCACTTTTCACGATTTTGGATAAAATAAACTACAATAGGTATAAATGGCAGATATGTGGGGACTTAAAAGTTGTAGCGATTTGAGTTGACTTCAGGGGGGGGGGATTTACAAATTATTGCTGTTTTCTTTGCTTATGGGACAGTCGTGCAATAAATCAGCATTATTTAACAAAAATTTGGCCAGAAAGAAGCGAATTTCAACCGGGGTCTCAAAATGTTAAATTTATACCTCTTGTTGATCCCAAAAATGTCTTTTTGCCTCCTCATTAAACTTAGGCTGATGAAAAACTTTGTGAAGGCTTTGAATAAAGATGGTGATGGATTTAAATACCTAAGACAAGTCTTTGCCCAATTAAGTGATGCCATATTAAAAGAAGGAATTTTTATTGGGCCACAAATCAGAAAATTGCTGGTCGATGTCAATTTTACGGAAAACCTTACCAGGCAGGAACTCAGAGCATGGAATTCATTTGTTAATGTGGGAAGAGGATTTTTAGGCAACAATATGAATGAAAATTATGAACAATTAGATGCCTATAAAGCACTTGGTGCCAGAATGTCATTAAAAATTCACTTCTTCCGTTCCCATCTGTCATTTTTTCCTAAAAATTTGAGAGCTGTTAGAACAATGGAAATTCGGTACCAAGGACAATGGGATCCAGCCATGATGGGTGACTACTGGTAGTTTTTTAAGAGAGAAGATAGGACACCTTATAAACGGAAAAAATAAAGTTTAATTAGTGTTTTAAGTTAATATTTTTCTCGTTTGCTTTTCTTTTAAATGTATGGTATGTTTAATAGGCGAAAACTGTAAACATAGTTAATAAACACGGTTAAGAATTTTCTGAAACCATTTTTTTTTATAGATATTAAGTATCGTAACATTCGATATGGTTCTACAACTCTAACAAGAAAACCCTACGTGCTACAACTTTCTATTTGTCATTTTCGTATTTGGATAGGCCCATTCTATTAGATTATGCCATTCTGATTTGTGTTACAACAAACATTTTTTTCTTGTCGGCCAGTGTAATTAGACGATATTGAAGATTCGGGAAGGTTATTAATTATGAAACTTAAGCAAACAAAGAATGATGTAAACAGAAGATTTGTAGTTACTGAAGAATATATTAACTTTTACCGAATAATGTACAGGGTGTCCCATTTTCGTAGGTTTTACGGGGTTTCCAGCTTATGAGTAGAGATAGAGAGATGCGGTTTTCGCGACACCATGTTACTTTTCGATGAAACTAAAGAGGCCGCAAACAGATTTGCCCTAACCATTTTAGTTTCCGTGCTACAGGGTGATTTTGAAAATTTGTCATTTTCGGACACCCCCTGTAACTCAGCTATCGTAAAATATATTTTAATTGTTTCAACTGGTATTTATAGATTTTTTCACGTAGAATTCAGTGGCGTACTCAGATTTTTGCTGAGAGTCATAGTTTTTGACATATTGGCATAACCTACTATTTTTTAAATGGGACACCCTATATATTATTTTTTCATCTTATTCTTCGTGTCGAGAGCTTTTCAAAAACATACCATAAGTCATATTTATTTTCATAAATAACATGAAAAAATGCATTTTTCTTTAAACGGATTTATGGCATAGCAGATCAACCGAAATAAGAGAAGGTGGCTGTGGAGCCATGGAAAAAGTTAACAAATATTTATTAACGAAATAACAAAGTAACAGCATCAGAAAAAATTAGGAAGTAGGTAAAAGGTAATAATTATAATTTCATTAAAACTACAAATATTGTTCAAATTGTAGACCATTATGTGTCCTACAAGTGTGACAAACTTTAAAAATTCTTTTTAATGCATTTTCTATTGTAAATGACTGTCTTTGTAACTCTGCAAAAGCGTTTTCGGTGGCCATTCTTAGTTGTTCTAAGTTTTCGTATCGCCTTACATAAACCTTGTTTTCTAAATAACCCCACAAAAAGAAATCTAAAACTGAGAGGTCAGGGGATCGTGGTGGCCATCGAACAGGTCCGTGTGTTCCTATCCATCTTCCAGGAAAATGGTCGTTAAGCCAGTTTTGACTTATTCTGGCATTGTGGGCTGGAGCTCCGTCTTGCTGGAAATAAATCCTATTTAGTTGAGCCAAGGGAACATCATTCAAAATTCCTAATGCGTCTTCTAGGATTCGCACGTAACCAATCGAATTCAGATTTCCTTCATATATTTGGTAAACTATTTTTCGGTTGAAAATAAAACAGGAGACATTGAATCCAAATCTGCCCTGACGCTCCCTAGGAAAAATAACATGGTTGTTTTCTTGACTCCAAAATCGCGTGTTGTGTCTATTTAAAATCCCTGAACTAGTAAAATGTGCCTCGTCTGACCAAATAATCTTTTTTTCAAAATCGATATCTTCTGCCTTCATATTTATAAACCAATTGCAGAACTCCAATCTGCGCTCTGCATCACCAGGATGCACACAAGTTTGTATTTATAGGGTTTGAATTTGTGCTTTTTTAAAATTTTCTGCACTTTGGTTTTCGGTACACCCGCCTCTTCGTCTATTTTCCTGTAAGATGTTTCAGGAGCTGTCTGAACGAGGGCTAAAACGTTGACCTCAGATTCTTCGTTGTCTTTATTGTAAGTTCGCGATCGAGGCTTGTTAAAAGATCCATATTGGCAAAGATTATTTTTAATTTTTTGAAAAATTCTTTTTTCTGGTTGTCTTCTCTCGGGATATCTAAGATAAAATAAAGCGAACCAATAAAGTCAAAATGCAGGAAGATAAAAAAGAACTAACCTGTTCAGATAAAGCTCTGCCGCCTGATCTGCATCTTCATTAGACAATATAAAACACGCGTTCATATCATATTTCTCAAAATATTCAAATTTTTGATTCTGAGCCATATTAAAAACAATAATTATAATAGACGTCAAGAAAAATTTAAACGCAATAATGCCAAAAATGACAGCAGTAATGGCTGCCTGATCATATTTTTGTTGGCGTTGCCATGGCTACCACAGCCACCTTCTCTTATTTCGATTGATCTGCTATGCCATAAATCCGTTTAAAGAAAAATGCATTTTTTCATGTTATTTATGAAAATAAATATGACTTATGGTATGTTTTTGAAAAGCTCTCGACACGAAGAATAAGATGAAAAAATAATATATAGGGTCTCCCATTTAAAAAATAGTAGGTTATGCCAATATGTCAAAAACTATGACTCTCAGCAAAAATCTGAGTATGCCACTGAATTCTACGTGAAAAAATCTATAAATACCAGTTGAAACATTTTAAATATATTTTACGATAGCTGAGTTTCAGGGGGTGTCCGAAAATGACAAATTTTCAAAATCACCCTGTAGCACGGAAACTAAAATGGTTAGGGCAAATCTGTTTGCGGCCTCTTTAGTTTCATCGAAAAGTAGTACGGTGTCGCGAAAACCGCATCTCTCTATCTCTACTCATAAGCTGGAAACCCCGTAAAACCTACGAAAATGGGACACCCTGTACATAGTCCTTCTTCCAACAGCAGCAAAAGATCGCCCCGCGCGCGCGCGCGCGCGCGCGCGTGTTTTATGGATATAAAATGTATCAACCAGGTTGTGGGTAAAAATCAGTTTTATAAGGTACCTGAAACAGTAGCTAATTTTCTTCAATTTGAAAATGCTAAATCATATACAGGCCATTTATTTCGAAGATCGTCTGCTACACTTTTAGTTGAATCTAGGGGAGACTTGATGACACTAAAGAAACATGGCGGTTGGAAGTCATCAACGGTCACTAAAGGGTATGTTAATAAATCGGTAGCACACAGGACAGAAATAGTTAATAAAGTGTTTAGAATATGTGGCAGTGCTGAAATAACACACTTAGGTATATCAACGGCAGTTATGTCCTTAGCAGAAAAAAATTTAATTTCAACACAAGAAAATTCGACTGTTGTACAAGGAACATGTCATTCATGCAGTGCACATTTAATAATTGTACTTTTGATATAAAAGAAATGTAAATTTTGTATAATAAAATATTTTAAAATAGGTCTGGTACGATTTAAAACATCTCGATTTTTTACCTTTTTTTGGTTTTGTTAGGAAGCTTAACTTAAATTTACTATATTTAAGCAAAAAAAAAGACATGGATGAAGCGTTTTTTTTTAATTAAAAAAAAATCACAACACTTTCCATAAATAACCAAGAATTATTCATATTCGTAATTTCAAAAAGAAAACAATTCTAATTTAATGAATATTCAGGGTGTTTCACAACTTATCCACGAAATTTTAACCACATATGCACTGTTACGAAAGAATTTGATTTCTCAAAAAAAAAACGTAATAAAAGTCGTACAGAAATCGAAATAATAAAATAATACAGTTTACCAGTTCACTTACTTATAAAAGCTGTTCAAAATTGTTTCCATTGGCTTCAATGCAAGCTTGGACGCGTCTAATCCAATTTCGGCGCACTAACTGAAATACACCTCCTTCCTGCTGTGCTTGAAATCTCAAATTATCGGCAGCCACGGTCACGCAGATCTTCAATACTCTGAACTGGAGTACGGTATACCTCGTTTTTCAAGTATCCCCATAAAAACAAGTCCAGAGGATTTAGATCGGGAGACCGTGGAGGCCATGCAATGGGTCCACCCCTACCGATCCAGCTAATCTGCTGTACCTCATTTAAAAAATTACGAACTTCTAAACGAAAATGCGGATAGGTGCCCCATCGTGCAGAAACCACATCCTAGCTCGGACCGCCACTGGCACATCTTCAAGAAGGACCGGCAAATCATTCCGAAGAAATTCCAAATACTGGTGACCATCCATCCGATCTGGCAATATGAACAGTCCAATTAAACTTTCATCGACAATACCTGCCAACATGTTTAAAAAGAAAAACGATGTTGGAAGTTTGTCTGGACTATTGCGTGGAGATTATCAAAGGATCAAACGTGTGTATTGTGAAGATTGGTTATACCATTACGAATAAAAATTGATTCATCGGTGGCGAAAATATCAGCTGTAAAACGGGCATTTCGAGCATTTTTTTGCAACAACCACTTACAAAATCTTATTCTGAGGGGGTAATCTATGGGAAGCAACGCCTGGACTGTCTGAACGTGATAAGGGTACAGTTAGGCTTCATGTAATATGCGCCACGCTGTCGCATGTGAGACTTCTGGTACCTGTTGGGCTAACCTCCTTGTGCTTATTCCTGGATTTTCTTCCACAATATGCAAAATTTCTTCTTCGGCGTTTAAAACGCGTTGTGGGCGAACCCGACCCCCATCCACCCCACGTCTGGGGCGCAAATCTCCGCTAGCACGTGCACGTAAAACAATTGAAGTAAATGTTTGTGGATGTGGTATGTGCCTATTCAGAAATCGGTCTGCATACAAACGAGAAGCCGCTTGCGAATTTTGCCCTGCTTCTCCGTACGCTAAAACAATATCCACTAACTCCTCATTACTGTACACATGTGCCATTTTTAATAAATATCGAAAAACATAAACTCGCAAAATACTATTTTTAAATTCACAAAAATCGACCGTTGTTCATTCAGATCACTCACTATACAGATTAAACATTATTTACATGTTCTTATCAATATGAAAAAACAAAAAATTCTTGGTATTTTGTTTTCTTTAGTGGATTGGTACAACATTTGCTACAAGAAATTATTAATGAGTGTTGTGATATCGCAACGATGAGCGCAAAATACAGATATTTATTTTTCATTTTGTTATTGACACTCAGAATTATAATTTAGTTTCTGTAGAACTTTTATTAAATTTTTTTTTAGAAATCAACTTCTTTCGTAACAGTGCATATGTGGTTAAAATTTCGTGGATAAGTTGTGAAACACCCTGTATACTAAAAATAAACAAATCTTTCAGAATACATATATATTAACTTACAACAACCGTCACATGCAGAAAATGTAAGGGATTTTCAAAAGAAAATGTGTTAAAAGTGCCGTAGCGCGACTTGACAAATCAATTCTAATTTGTATTATTTTGTGAAAAATTGTAATGCATCAACGCTTTTTTTTGCTTAAATGTGGTAAATTTGAGGTAAGCTTCCTAATGAAACTCAAAACGGTCAAAAATCGAGGTGTATTAAATCGTACCAGAACCTTTTAAAATTAAATATGTACCTTTACTTATGCGTATATATATACGTAAAAAAAAGTTCTCATTTTTTTCCCCCGGAAAAAAGTAACTTCATAAAAAGTGATATATTGTTACCTGTCAAGAAGGGTTAAATGTCGAACTTTTTTCTCGTCACAAAAAAAATTACATGGTCGAACGACCCTTTAAAGGATACATTTAGTGCAATGGTTTGATCCCAATCAACAGTTAAATCAGATCATTTTTTTGCTTTTCGGCTAGAAAATGCGTTAGGCTCACTTTCAAGTGCCCGTGACCTGAAAACAGCTATTCCAAATCTTTTCCCTGTATATAAACACACTCAAAGGAACGCGTAACTTAAAAAAAACTCCTTGTAAATGATTGTAAAATGTACTACATCCATTTCGAGAGTACTGGTCACAGAATACTATACTTCATGAACAAAAACAAAAGACAAATGTTATTACAACAGCCCCTCTCTCAAAAATAAATGCCTACAAATGTTTATATGAACTAATAAATGCGGCAATAACCGACATCCATCATTTTCAGCCGGCAATTATTAAGGAACACCTTGAACAATTTTCTTAAAATTGTAATAGTCACATTTGAGTAAACTGCTTTTTAAGTAAGAGGAAAAATTAACATTTAAATATTATTATTTCTAAACTCGTAAACACTTTTACAAAGTGTCGCGATACTCAATTTATTTTTTCGTATCGATGCGGAACTGCAAAGTTTAAGCAACAGCCCGTCTCCAACTTAGAGAACTGAAAATAGGATTTCAGTAAGTTTTATTGTATATTTTAAAATTTGATTTTCAGCTTTCACTGCTCTCGGAAAATTTTTGTGCACTAACTTCTTTTTCTGTTTTTTTTTCTATTTTTCTTTAAACTACCTGAGGGTTTACTACACTTTGTTAAAGTTTTTTACCCTATAAAATGGTTCATAAAAAAGTTTTATTAAATATCATTTAGAAAACTTAAAGGGCTGTGGACGCGTGCGGAAGTAATGAAACAGGTTTCTGCTATTTATAAATGTAAAAGTTTGTTCTCATAGTAAAAAACATAGTTGTACGATAAAAACTTGAACGTAAATAAGCTGAATGGCATTTTGAATCGTAAGAGTGGACAAGTAAATAACGTCACGTACCAGTATGGTTTTATTTTCCAAGCTGTGCAGAATTTTCCTGTAGTATATTACTTTTCCAATACGGCTTCTTGTCAACAGGTAAACTGAATTATTAGCAATTTACCAAAAACATATTATAAGCACATTTTTATTTCACTTTATTCATTACCGCTTCTCTTAAATTTCGAATAGAAAAATCTGTTATCATTCATTCTTCTCGTGGAAACTGTATTGTTTTTGTTTATAAATTAAATGCTTGTTGGTTTTCTTTTAAATTGATCAATTTTTCGAAACAAGTATAGCGAATCTTTTAAGAAGAACGTCTAAAATATACAAAAAATAAATTTTCTGTAAGATGACACCTGGTAACATTTTGGGACGAGTATGATTCTGACTTTCCTAATAATAAAAAAGGTTCACTGTAATATTAATACATATACAAAAAATTAAAGTTTGCTGTTAAATTCGTGGCAAATGATAATTATTTCGATCATTTCGGTAATTCGTCTTGGTTAATTTTAAATATATTAATATTTAGAAGAATAACCAAATGCCTAAACTAAATTTGTTGTTCTGTATTTTCACTATGTAACAGTGTAATGCCACACATATCTGCATATACCATATATCTGATAATAAACTCTACAAGTAGATGCCAAATCTTATTCCACCGTGGTAAGATTAAGATACATAATATGTATAGATGAACACAAGAAGTTACCTGCACGTAACTGTAAATTAACATAGTTATCACATTTTCGTTTTCCTTCTTATATTTCTACAGTTTAATATAAATTGACATTCTAAGTTTGTACTTATTGATCATCATATGAAAAACTATTGTGCTGTAATAATGTTTATTACCCAAATAATGATATAATGAGCTCATTACGTAACAATAAAAATGTTAATAATTATTTATTTCGAACCAAAACTGTATTTATAATGACAAGATATACTAAAAATGTAAACTTTTAATGACAAATAAAAGTACTATTTTTGCATTCAAACTGTTGACGGCGTAGATAAAATGTTGCGGTAAAAAATGTTATTGCATGTGTAATAATTCTTCATCATTGACATCTGCTATTCATCAATAGGGAGGATTAATTTATTATATAAACCTAGTACTACATATTTCCGTTAATATTAACAGCCATATTTTTGAAAGATGTAGTTGTGCAATAGTTTTATTTTAAGTTACCAAAGCAATATTACCATCCTAGATATAAATTATTTAGTCGTTAGGTTTAGAATTTAACTGGGTATAATTAGTATTTATTATAATTTTGAAACCTGTAACACAAATAAAAAAACTGATATTCTAAATATCGTGTTTAATTTTTGTTGAATCTCCCCTTTTTAGTAAAAAAAGGTGTCCATTAGTGTGTAATTCTGCGAGATTCAAAAAACTATTACAATAGATTAATATAGCTAAGCAGTAGATCGAACAAGATACGCCAACTTTTAGGGCTTCTAAATCCATCCGAAAAATTAACGTGCAATGTTGTTTAGTGTGTTGAGGAAGCCGACAGACAAGAGTAGCCACCACAGACTTTTGCCAAAGATAACTTGCAGCTATCCCCGATGTATATATTTTTCTATGGCGGCTATATTAACCTTTTGTATTATCCCGTTTGTCTTATTTAGGACGTGTTTAGTAAGAAGAAATTATGTAGCTTCTTTTTGATTACCTAATTTAAAAAAGTGACAATTATTTCTTGACTTAAAAATGTACAGGGTTTATTAACGGAGCTAGGGAAAAAGTGTAAATATAAAAGATTTAGGTTTTTTTAAACCGTCAGAATCCGTCATGAAAAAAACAAATGACTGTCGCATGCCTATCTATATGGAACACCCTGTATTTTTATAATTTTTATGAATGTTTTTTTCTTGATTTAAAAAATATATACTTCGACTACTTTGACGCAACCCGTTTTTCAATTGTTTTGGTTTAACTTTAACAAGTTTTGCATTATATTATAATATTATCTTAGACTTATATGGCAAGTAATGTTGCAGTTAAACTAAAATAATTAGTAAAGACTGCGCCAATATCAATCAAATTATATATTTTTGAAATAAGTAGAGAAATAAACAATAAACAGAGTATTCCATGAAAAAAAAAACGTATTTCTTATCCTATACTTTTGGTATTTACACTTTTTCTTTATCTTCGTCAATAAATAACCCTGTAGGTGAGTGTCATAATATAACAACTCACCCCAATTTTAACCGCAAAGATTAACAGCCAAATTTCAATATTCTCCTTTTAACTAAAAGATCTCTTCTAATATTTAGTGATCGGCAACGCTGCGGCTCATCCTTGTTTGTAAGTAGAGGTTCAAATTCAATTCAAAATTACTATTCAAGAAAAAAACTTAAAAAAAATTATTTTTTGGTTACTAAAAGTTCATTTTGTAAAATTATTTTTATCTATAGGAAATATCTGAAACTTCTTCTTTGAATTTCCTGTACAGGGTGTTCAGAAAGTAATTTAAAATATTTTAGGAGATAATTTGTTAGCTAATTACAGCTTAGTTTTAAAGATACCTGGTATTGGATATAAAAAAAATCAGTTTTTTTCAAATATTTACAAAAGGCATGCAGATATTCTACTGACTACAGACAAATTTATTTTACTCCCACCATATAACAACAGTGAAATATTGTTATTCTTAAGGTCGTAAAAAAGTTTTATATAGATTGAAGAGTTAAAACTGTGGCTGCATTGTTGTGGTGATCATATACTAATTTGATGCCATAAAAAACAAAAAAAAAAACATTTATTTTGTGCTAGGATATATACAGTGTGACCTATTTAAAAGCGAAACACCCTAATATCTCAGGAATTAACTACTAGGTTAGTTTCAAATTTTGGTAATGTGTATGGATTTAAAATCTGACTATTTTGACATATTCAACTTTGACATCGCTCATTGGCGTGCAAGCCTACAGGGGAAATGGTACGACTTTTAAGAAAAAGATATTACCGATTTTTTTAACGAAATCTTGTCGCTCGATTCTTACTCAAGATCATCAAGAATTTTAACAACATAACTCATTAGCTTTGGGAAATACGAGCTTTCAAAAAATGCATTTTTTTTTATTTCAAAGGCAGAAATCTCTTAAACCATTCCCTTTATCAAAAACACTATTTTGCATTTTTTTATTATTTTGACACATCTTGAAAAATATTAATCCCTAATTAATATGAATGTGTTTAATGCATTTCTCAGCTCAAAATACTTATATAATCATATTTTCAAAGCATTTTCCAAAACAAATTATATTCGTCAAAATTTTACCTAAATAAATCCATACATTTACACACAAAATTTTCGAAGTTGTTTTGGGAAATCGATTAAACAATTATTTTATACTAGGATGTATGGTTGAACTTGTATGGCTCTAGGAAAATCGGAAAATTCGCGAATTTTCAATTTTTTATGTATTTAAAGTAAAAATTTAGCCATATGTTGACAATTATTAATCCCTCCTCAATATTAATGTATTTAGTGCATTTATCAACTCAAAATACCTATATAATCATATATTTTCAAAGCATTTTCCAAAAAAAATTCTCAATTAAAATTTCACCCAAAAAATATCCATACAAGCAAAATTTTCAAAATTTTTTTGAGAAAACGATTTTGCTAAAACTTCATTAATCTACTAATTCGATGCCATAAAAAATAAAAATGACAATTATTTTGTCCTAGGATGCATGATTGAACTTGTATGGCTCTCGGAAAATTCGCGAATTTTTAGGTATTTAAAGTGAAAATTTAGTCATATCTTAAAAAATAATCCTTCGTCAATATGAATGTGTTTATTGCATTTGTCAGCTCAAAATACCTATATGATCAAATAATTTCAAGGCATTTTCCTAAAAAAAAAATTCTTCGTCAAAATTTTACATAAAAAAATTAATATGATGATGGTCTCTTGAACCCGAAACGCCGAATTAAAAATTTAACCTTTCCATTTTGTAGAGAAAAAGTGACAATGGCAAAGTGAAAATAATTCGCTCAAAATTCCATCTGTCATTGTCAATACACAGTTGCAATCTTTCCTTTGTCAATTCTGCAGCCTCCTACACACATTATTCCTTCCCTGCCTCGGCCTAGTTTTAGCTATTTTATTGCGAAGCTTATGTGATTATGAGACTGAGTTTTAGTCTTTTTTGAGAAAAATGAGAGATGAAAATAATTTCCACTTTGCCGTTGTTACTTCTCATCTACAAAACGGTAATTTTCCAATCCGACGTTTCGGATTCGAGATACCATCATCAACTGTCTTAATTTAAATGTGGACCTGGAATTTTTATTTCGCTATTCAATGCCCTTCATAAATACCAAAATAACTGTAAAAGACATAGCGTACCTTTTGATTTTTTTGAGAAAATCAGCATTGTTAGTGACCACTAACAAAGTTATTACGTACAGTTTATGGCTCCACCAGTAGAGCAGAAAAATCACTTTTTATGGACACCAAGTTGAATAAAATCGGTTCATCCAAAACAGAGATATCAACGTTTGATAGTAAAAATGTTTGACCTTCCCCCACCACTTTATTTTTGACAATAGACAAACATGGTTTAAAGCAAAAAGTGCGTAATTAGTTGAAGAATATTATGCTTATATTTTCAACATCCTCAGTTAGGGAAATTTAAGAGGAAATTGGTATTTATACTTTTGTGTTGCTGTTACGTCCCCTAGCGGCCAACTTTCGAACTTGACAATAATTTACGGTAATTTTTCTTGGCCGATTTAGCTATAAATATTTTTTTCCTTAAGTTTTGTCATTAGTATATTTGAAAATTTGACAATTTTCACCGCTCTCGGAAATGTTTGTGCATTAACTTATTTTTCTGTTTTCTTTCTATTTTTTAAACTACCTGAAGGTTTACTACACTTTTTTAAAGTTTTATTAAGTATTTATTTCGAAGACTTAAAGGGCTGTGCACACGTGTGGAAATAATGAAACAGTTTTCTACTATTTATAAACGCAAACGTTTCTTCTCATAGTAATAAAAACTTAAACGTACATTAACTTATGACATTTTGATTCGTAAGAGTAGGCAAGCAAATAATGTCACGTGCCTCTATAGTTTTATTTTCCCAGCTTTGCAGAGTTTTCCTGCAGTATATTACTTTTGCAATACGGTTCCTTGTCAACAGGTAAACTGAATTATGAACGATGACAACATTTTCCGTTTCTTAAAATAGATATCATGTTCAGGAGGGTGAGAAAGTTGCTTTGATATTTTCTGTAATAAAGATTTTTTTCTACGCACCTTCTTATACAGTCATTTCCCACTCGTAATTTGTTTCGAAAAATTATTATTTCTTTCATTAACGTCTTTTTATTTGCTTTTCCGAACTAGTACTAAAAACTACTTACTTAATATACCTCAAAACATAAATCAAGTATTTTGTAGAAACGAATTCGTAAAATTTCAGTAACAATCACTTTCCGCACGCATGCAAAATTAGTTTTTGCTGCACTTGTGCGGCAAGTAATTTATTTTTCGCACTATTGCTTCAAAAAGACAATTTTCTTCTTTTCAACTGTATCAAAAGTATTAGATATTATTTTTCATTAAAAGTTTGGTGTACGTTCGTCGAATTTAAATGTAATATAATGTAAGTCACCCAGTGTATTATGTTTCAATTTTATTTTTTGGCTTTGACATTTACGTACTGTGGTAAGTTTTATGCGTCCTCTATTGTATAACGCAAATTATATTTACTCTCTTTTTGTTTCTAAACAATTTTCAGTTGTCTGATAGTATGAAAAAGGTGTGAGTATCTGCCGAAACGTCACAATGACAAACTTTCGTTTCGTATAACTTTTTACGACCAAGAACCAAACAGAAATCGACATTTCTGTTTCCTTTCTATTTTTGCACAGATGTGTCGTCTTGTGCTCCAAAATAGGTCGCACCTAAAGCGATTTAGTTGCTCCATAGGACCTACAGATGGCGCCACTGTTTGCCTATTGCCCTCATCGACTTTAAAGTCGAATGACATGACACCTTGATTGTTTCCGGGTTCGAGTATTTCGTTGTATATATATATATATATATATATATATATATATATATATATATATATATATATATATATATACACTAATATATAAAACACTTAGGTGACTGACTCACTCATCACGCTGCAGCTCAAACCACTTGAGGTAAAAGGCTGGATTTTGGCATACAGGTTGATTTTTGGGTGTAGAGGTCCGATAAGAAAGGATTTTTCAAAACTCAAATTCCAAGGGGGTAAAACTACCCCCTAATCATTGCAATATTTTTTATTTCAAAAACGGCCAGTTTTTCGGAAAAACCCTCGAATACGAATTTTTTAATTTATATTTTTACATATTTTAGGTTTTTCGAAATTTCATACAGGGTGTTCAAAGCGGTCAAACCAGCACTTAAATAATACAATATTTTTCTATTTAAAAACCGTTTTTTAAAAAACACGTTTTTTAATTTATTTTTGTATATATTTTAGGATTTTTAAAAAATAAATACAATGTGTTCAAAGGGGTAAAACCATCCCTTAAATATTATAATATATTTTTAAAAAACTGTTTGTTTTTGGAAAACGCCATAATATGCTTTATATTTTATTTTTTTCATATTTTAAAATTTTTTAAAAACCCAGGGGCTGAAACCACCCCTTTAATATTATATTTTTTATTTAAAAAATTGTTAGTTATTCAGAAAAGCACTTGAACACGTGCTTTTTATTTTATTTTATTACATATTTTAAGATTTTTTATAAATTTATACGGAGTTTTTAAAAAAATCGGGTCATTGATCAAAATTTATCTACGGACGTTATTTACTTCCTTGTTCTTATTGAAACTTTGGCCTGAAAAAGCCGGTATCATCGATTTTAATCCTTTGGAGCCGTAGTTTCTATAAAAAAGTAGTTGGTATCGCACGGCAAACAAAAAATTGAAAGCCTACGCATATCGCTCTTGTGTTTTTAACTTTTACATCTATATATTTCTACATTGCTACTAGGGGTTCAAATAACAAGCCTCATACTGATACCCATAGATGACACCTCTTTACTCTTTGGGTTAATTTCTTACTGCCTTAAATTTTCATCGTATAAATTCAAAGGCAGAATTATTTGTCCGAATGGCCGTTAAACTTCCTACTTATATATATATATATATATATATATATATATATATATATATATATATATATATATATATATATATATATATATATATATATATACAAGGTTATTCACGCAACCCGTTCATTAAAAGTTTTTGATGATGCCATTTAGATAAATATTTCAAATTTTGGGATTAAGTTAAGGTCAACGGGTACTTCTTTTTTGAAATATTTTCAACTTCCTGTCACTTCCGGTTTAACCGGAAGTTGGTATCAACTTGCTTATTTTAAATGGAACGCCCAGTATTTTATGACATTTTTGGACTCTACGGAAAATTTTAATGCTACTTTATGTATCGTGTCCTATACCTAGGTTCAAGCGTTTTTAAGATATTTGACCTTGAACCGAAAATGAGCCTTCGGGGTACCAAATTTTAAAATCTCATATTTTTGTAAGTTTTGAAGATATAATCTTCATATTTTGCAGACGATCGGTAAATAATCTTAGGTTTCTATTTTTTTTATTGAATTTGTCTATTTTTATACATTCACATTTTCAAAGCCGCTAAAGTCCGTTTTTTTAAATGGGACACCCTATAACTTTATGCACTATCAAATGTAGAATTTTATTTTCTATCGAACTGTATTAAGGTTCCCTATACCTATCGTAACCATTTTCGAAATAATTGGGCTTTACATGTTCCAGTGGTGAGCCATGGAAAAACAATTGAGATCCAATATCCAATATGACAGATGATTAGTATGCGTTATTTATCGAAAGCTGTCAGTGATAAACTAAATCTTCTAAATCGAAATGGAAGAATACTCAAACGCTGATATTCTCAATCTATTTTATATTCATGGAGAATGTTATAAAATTTTGGAGAGAACTTGCCGTGTGTTTAATGAACGACACCCTGATTTGCCGCCAATGAACAAGTCAAAATTCAAGAGAATTGAAACGAACTTTTTGCGTTTTGGCAAGGTTAAAGTTTCAAAAAATGTTCCGAAACCAGTGACAAATCCCGAGGATAACGTAATAAACACATTAGCTTATTTCCACGCAAACCCGCAAAGTTCAATACCGTCTGCAGAAAACGATTTGGGAATTTCTTCTTCATCTGTCCAAAGAATCTTGAGCGAACATCATATGCACCCTTATTCCTTCCAAAACGTGCAAGCCTTGAGACCTGGTGATGACGTCCGACGAGTAGAATTTTGCGAATTCATGTTTTTGAAAATTCAAGAGAACCCTCAAATCCTTTCAAAAATATTTTGGACCGATGAAGCGAAATTTTCTAGAGAAGGAATAACAAATAGAAGAAACGAACATTTCTGGGCAGCAGAAAATCCGCACGCTTTACGCGAAACGCGTTCTCAAGAGAGGTTTAGCTTCAATGTTTTCGGTATAGTATTAAATGATCAGGTGCGGTATTGTATTTATGAAGACAATTTAAACAGTGATAAGTACTTGGAAATTCTACGAGGGACGGTTTCTGAATTTATAGAAGAAATTCCTATTGGTGAGCTGCAAAATTATTGGTATCAATTAGATGGGGCACCAGCACATAATTCCGCTGCAGTTTATCTCCAATTATCTCGAATTTTTGAAGATCGCTGGATTGGTCCCAATGGCCCTTGGAGATGGCCCCCGCGATCGCCTGATTTAACACCCCTAGACTTTTATTTATGGGGATTTATCAAAGGTGAAGTCTATGCTTCCCCAGTAAATAACCAACAAGATTTACTGGACAGGATACGAACAGCTTTTGTCGAATTAGAAAACGGACAAATTCAACGGGCCACAGCAACTGTACAAAGAAGAATTAAAATGTGTCTTCAAATGAACGGACAGCATATAGAACATTTGTTATAATTCAATTTTATTATTTTATTTATTTATTGTTGATTGTTAGATTGCTATAATTTTTAAGTTCACTAAAACAAGTTTAGAACAGTCTCGAACTTAGTAGATATGGTTAAAAATAATGTAAACAATTTATTACATTTTTTTATAACTTTAACTTTTCCGACACGAAAAAATTTCGTTTCAATCCTCTTCAACTTTCTCTTGTTCATTGGCGATAAATGAGGATGTTTTTCATTAAAAACATGGCACGTTCTCTCCAATATTTTGTAACATTCTCCGCGAATATAAAATAAATTGAGAATATAAGCTTTTGAGTGTTATTTTATTTTAATTTAAAAGTTTCAAATCAGCTGTCATGTTGAATAGAAAAGCACAACAATTGTTTTGCCATGGCTTAATACGGGAAGGTGTAAGCATTTAACAAATACATATGATAGTTTAATAAAAACCTGATTATTTCGAAAATGGTTACGAATAGGTATAGGGAGCCTTAATACAGTTCGATAGAAAATGAAATTCTACATTTAATAGTGCATAAAGTTATAGGGTGTCCCATTAAAAAACAGGGACTTTAGCGGCTTTGAAAATGTGAATGTTTGCCTCTGAATTTAGGACACCTTGTATAAAAATAGACAAATTCAATAAAAAAAAATAGAAACCTAAGATTATTTGCCGATCGTCTGCAAAATATGAAGATTATATCTTCAAAACTTACAAAAATATGAGATTTTAAAATTTGGTACCCCGAAGGCTCATTTTTGGTTCAAGGTCAAGTTTCTTAAGAACGCTTGAACCTAGGTCTAGGGCATGCTACGTAAAATAGCATTAAAATTCTCCGTAGAATCCAAAAATATCATACAATACAGGGTGTTCCATTTAAAATAAGCAAGTTGATACCAACTTCCGGTTAAACCGGAAGTGACAGGAAGTTGAAAGTATTTCAAAAAAGAAGTACCCCTTGACCTTACCTTAATCCCAAAATTTGGCATGGCATCATCAAAAACTTTTAATGAACGGGTTGCGTGAATAACCCATATATATACATATATATATATATATATATATATATATATATATATATATATATATATATATATATATATATGTATATGCAACCTTCTTTTTTCTGGAAAAGATTTTGTAATACCATTTTTTAATGATTTTTAAACGTCATCTTTTTAGATCAAAACACAGTCCACTCTATTTCCAATATAACTCAATTATCGTAAATTCACCCTTGTTGCCAATAAAATAACTTAGTATTACGACATTTTAATAATGTTCCTGCTAATTTCTAGTTTATTATTTTAAAATTTCATTCGTACATCATATATTATCTAAGGATTTGTATTTCAATGTTCTTCACTCGAGAGACCAAAAAACTTAATGAACAAATATCTACACTATAGAAAGTATCAAAAGCAACATTCTCATCCACAAGAATATGATATATATTTCAAGAAATGGAAAATGCCGCCATCATTCGTCCTTAATTTAGTTTACCTGTTGACAAGCAGCCGTATTGGAGAGGTAATATACTGCAGGAAAATTCCGACTTGCAAAATAAAACTATATTGGCACGAGGCATTATTATGTAGTAGCGAATTCTTACGAATTCTGATGTCGAGCAGTTAATGCACTTTTTTTACATTTGTGAATGGTAGTCCCAAAGCTTATTTGCATTTTAATAATTAAAACTTAAAGTGACCTAAATATTGTAGTGTTTTTTCAGGAATTTATTTTTACAGTCAGGACGGTGCTATAAATGTACACGGTTTTTACCCTGTATAGGGAGAAAAATTCATATACGAAAAAAAAATCAAGTAATCGCGCCACTGTCATCTAAAGTTTGTAGCTTCCTAAATATTTATCCTAACTGTCTCTCGTTACAAACCCAACTTATTTTTCGAACATTTTTGCTATTACAACAGTTCTATATATTTATTAATAATACAAGATAGCATAATATGAATAATGCAATACATTAATAATACAAAAATAATAAATATATTAAAAATATTTTCATGTTAAGCAGTATAATATAAATCAATATTTCACAATATTTGAAATCAATTCCTAAATTAAGAACGGAAAGGATTTTAAACTCTGGCATTTTCCGACTGCCCGTCGAGCTCAAAATTGCTCGGTCCTAGCCTTTATAAATATTTTATAAAAGCTTTCGTTTCTTTTAAGCAAGTTTCATAAGCATATAACAAAAATTCTGGCAACATGAGCACACATTTCTTCTTCAAACTTAAGTGGATTTTCCTGCAATATGGTCCCTGTCAACGGGCAGCTAAATTAAAGAAGGAAATATGAAATATTAGGTTTATTTTTGGACTCCAGATATAGACATTATACTTACGGGGGTATAATGTTTCGGCAATGTTGCCAATTTTTGCATGTGTATTTATTTTAATTCGATTTGTTTATAGATTTAATAAAATATTCACTCCAACGAAAACATGTTCTAATAATTCTCCATTATCAGCGAAAAACTTATTATTTTAAATGTACACGATTACAGATAACAACAGGCAACGCCCACAAATTGACCCAAAACCGGGTGGTACTACCTGCACTTGATAAAAAGAAAGAATTTTGCGATGAAATCAAGGCCAAACTATGGAAGTGGTATAAACTAATGGTGAGTCACCCTGTAGTCATTTTGAATACCTAATAAGTTTTATTACTCAATACATTTCTAAAACGGACTATCATAAAGAAATCTCAGAAATTTCAATATCATTAGATACTCACATATGTAAAAAAAGTGTGGAATAAATACGTAGACGATATATTTGCTATTTTTGATACTAAAACAGAAAACTTGGACACTCCTTAGAAACATTAAACAATAAATATCCTGCCATTAATTTTACGTAGGAAAAGGAGAACAATGGGCAATTACCTTTTCTCGACATGTTAGTTATTAGAAATAATGATAAATTAGAATTTGATATTTATAGAATATTTACTAATACTGATAGGTATATAACATCTAATTCATTTCATTGGCAGCATTTCATTTCTTAACTCACAGGTTAGTCAATTTTCCATTAAGTAAAGAACGTTTTAGTAATGAAATGAATCGGATAATTAATAGGTAAAAGTAATGGCTATAATGATAATTTTGTACATAAATTAGTAAATAGACATAAGTATATGAAAATGTTAAAAGATGCCACAACTCTTCAAGCACCTGAAGCTGCCAATAAGTTTATACCAATCTCATATAATCCCTAATAATAAATTATTGGATGCATTTGAGAGTATAGAAATAGCTAAATGTGGTAAGAAAGCACTAAATAAAGACAAAGGGCCTATTCTCTATAGTCCCATCTATTGCTTACTTGACAACAGTGGAGTCGGGTGCAACCAAGTGTGACCACATTTACCTATAAATAGTCTCGGTTAGGGTAAGTTACTTTAGTTTATATCATCTGCTGATGATGCTAACTTGGTTAGCAAAAGGCGCGTCCAGAACGTCACAAGTTGTAGTGTAGTCGGGTTAGAACTCTTGTATTTTGATTTAAAAAAAGAATTAATTCTTATTTGTCTTTGATCACAGTATTTTTGCGGAAAAAATGAAATTTGCTAAAGTAATTCCAATATTTAAAAATGATGGCCATATCTATAGTGCCAGTAATTTCTAAACTAATAGAAAAAAAATATTAACAATAGATTAAATCAATATTTCGAAAATGAAACTTTATTGTTTAATAAACAATATGGCTTTCGCAGTTGCAGATATACGTAAACAGCTATTATGGATGTCATAACAGATATTTATATTAAAGTTAATAAAAATAAAAATGCTGTTTACTATCCGTAAATTTGTGTAAGGCATTTGATACAGTAAATCATCATAATCTTTTATGAAAATTATGTAATATTAGAATAAGAGGCAATATGTATAATTTACTTAAAATTATTTAAGTAAATTCTGATACCGATCCACCTATGAATTAATAAAAGTGTCTATAATTAATTTGTATCAATTAATATTCTTCTGTAAAAAAGTAAATAATTACCGAAAAATATATTTAAGGATGACAAAGATCACACTAAAGAATAAAGAGGAACAACGGTGTTCTTCACAGACATTCAGCCTTATTCAAAGTTAACAGAGGCAGACCTTATTTGAAAAGGATTTCACTTTAGCTACCACCAAAATATTTGGTTCAATTTGTCACATCGATATCAAAGTAAGGATTTAGGCAAAATGTCGTGCAGCTTTATAGCGTAAAACTGGCAATCAACCTTTATTGTGTTCTGGAAAGTCTGAAGCCGACTTTTATTATTACAGTTTGTGTGAGCGAAATAAACGTTTACTTTTGAAAGGCGATTGAAAATGGGTATTACTTCGTAAAAATCCTCGTTTCAGTAAGACCGCTATATATTTTTATTATTTTGGGTTATTTAAGGTAGTTAGATTTTTATAAAGAAAAAAAACCGACTTCAAAAAATGTACTAAAATATGAAAATTAATATTAAATTTCATCTGGAAAATTTTAACTGTAAGTTCGCGCCAACTTATTCTTAATTGCTAATAACATTACTCGAATGTTCTGTTAAGCTTAATTCTTTTCACCTGTAGTAACTAGATTATTCTAGAATTTTCTAGACCATTTTGAACCGGATCTATGATTTGTGGATTGGACGAAATGAACATATAAAATGGCCAGCAAGCAGTCCAGACCTGTCACCACTTGACGTGTTTCTATGGGGTTATCTAAAAAACTAAAATTACTACAATAGGCCCGAAAATATAGCTGTACTTGAGCAGAGAATTAGAAAAGAAATTGCAAGATTAAAGGAAAATCACTCTGATTTTATTTCTAACTGCATTAATCGCAAATTGTTACAAAATATTGTGAGGTGCTTCGCCAACCAAGGAGGACATGTAAATAACTAGATTTTATGGTTTTTATTTGTATTTGGGCTATTTTTAAATATGGGATTTATGTCAATTTGCTGTTGTCCGTCCATACTGAATGTCGGGTTTGTCTTTTTATTAAATAATGTCATCGCCTTCTTTAGGTTTCATATGGACATGTATATACTTTTGGGTGTTGACATAAATCCCATATTTAAAAACAGCCCTGAAGAAGACTAAATACGTAGACGAAACGTCGGCTCTTTATTAAGAAAAAGGGATTTTTATTTCTGTCCTAAACCCGCTTCACGTAATCTATTCTTAAATTTACTAGGACGTTAAATTTCACATTACGCTGTATATTGCAAACAGGCGAAAAATATAAGAAACCACTAGAAATTGTTTTATTTTGTTTTTTGTCTAAAATTTGGTCAGAAGTTTAAACTATTAAGTTTCTATCAGTTTACACCGTCTAATCTACATATAATAATCCCTGTTTCTAAATTTCTAATGTTTCTTATCTCTAAAAACTGGTCTAATATAGGAAAAACTTAACCGAACGGTCGTTAATGACGTAATTCTCAGCAAAATCTCATTGACAAGCCGTCGCTATTCTAACACCGGCCCTAATGAGACCAGGCAAGTCAAAGGATGGGGCAAAAGAATGAGATTTTATTAAGGAAACGAAGAATAGGCTCTCGGACATATCAAGTAAAGTTTGAGTGGCATTTTCTCTAGACACGAGGAAATTATCACATTCTTTCTTACCGTAAATAACGTTTAGATTGGCGAAGATTCTATTTTTGCTACGTGATGTAGTTTCCAGTGTCCCAGTAAAGAAAATTCGTCAGAAGCAAATAACGGGGTTTGAACTCAGTTATTTTCAGATAATTATTTGATCATATTCTTTAGTTTCAATCTTCCCTTGTTTGAAAAAATATATATATAGAGTGTTAGGAGTTTGATTACAAATATGTTAACAGGTGATAGTCTGGACGATTCTGAACAAAGAGTTCCTATATACCATTGGTCAATTCTAAATGGTTTTGAAGACATTCAGTTTAAATTGATTAATTTTGATGAAGGTTTTAGTTAAGATCACGACAATGTGGCAACACTGCTACGCTGTACATAATTTCATTTTATCAGATCAGTTGTATTTTGTCAACAAACAAAAAGGTTTACAATATCGTTTAAATGCCATGCAGATGACAGTCTGCATGAATTAATTATGTTGCATAAAGGATAGTAATTTGGAAGCACATTGTCGGCGCGTATAATGGAACAGAAACATTCTACTTGTCATTGTAACTAAATAATAATAATTTCCCAGATAAATTATTTGCATATTTTTAACTCCACAAGACTACAAACATCTATTTTAGTTTATTACTTTCCAAAAGTTATTAAAAAATCAGCTTACCAAAAATTTAGCACAAAGAAATCCAAAAAAATTACTATAAAAAGCTAAAGCAAATGTTCACTTTAAACACGCACGCACAGGTACCACAAAGCCGATTTTAAATCAATTTATTGAATTTATTTAATAACGTGTTATTTTCACGTTGTATTCTTCATCTGTAAACATTTTAAAAACCACACTACATATGTAAACTTGAACACAAAACCCTACGTAGCTGCTTAGAAAGACAAACCAACTGTTTCTTTTGCTATCGTTCACTGAACATTGAACTATATTTAATCCCTTTTACGATAAACAACTTTTGTAACATCTTATTAAGGTAAAATTGCATTTCCATTGCTGTTATTTTTCTCTAAATTAAGAATACATTAATTTAAAAAAAAACCTTATGAATTACGTAAAAACAAGAACATAGAAGGGAAACAAAATTTATGTGTGGTTCTTGGTCGTAAAAAGTTATACGAAATGAAAGAACTAACAGTAACAAAATTTACTCCTTCACCATTTTGGCCAGAAATGACCAAAATATGACGATATGTTTGTTTAAGGACCAAGGTGCCATCTGCTACCGTGGTATCTGCCCCGGCAAGGCTCATCAGTTAGTTTCCTTGGGGGGGCAGGCATCAGTATTAAAACCGAAATACCCCAAACCTGAAACAAGCAAGGTGTCATATCATTCAACTTTGCAAATCGATGAGAGAAATAGCCAACCAGTGGCGCCATCTGTAGGTGCTTTAGTGCAACTTTATGGATTCAGTTTCAGAAGACCTCATAGAGCCCCCACATGACCGAGGATCCCGTTTAAAAAAAAGTTTGGATGCCTACAAATTAAAGAGTTGAAAAGAGGGCTATATATATATATTTATATATATATATATATATATATATATATATATATATATATATATATATATATATATATAATATATATATATATTATATATATATATATATATATATATATATATATATATATTATATATATATATATATATATATATATATATATATATATATATATATATATATATATATATATATATATATATATATATATATATATATATATATATATATATATATATATATATATATATATATATATATATATATATATATATATATATATATATATATATATATATATATATATATATATATATATATATATATATATATATATATATATATATATATATATATATATATATATATATATATATATATATATATATATATATATATATATATATATATATATATATATATATATATATATATATATATATATATATATATATATATATATATATATATATATATATATATATATATATATATATATATATATATATACATATATTTATATATATATATTTACAATTATATATATATATATATATATATATATATATATATATATATATATATATATATATATATATATAAATATATATATATTTATATATATATTTTTCATATATATATACGTATATATATATATATATATATATATATATATATATATATATATAAACATAGGAAATGTCTTTATTAAAGTTTTATTTTTATTAGTCCTTAAAATTTAGACAACTCAATTTAGTTAATAATATTAGTAATATACGTATCTAGACTAACATATAATAAAAACGAAAAATACTTTTAGGAATTTAAAAAAAAATATGCTTGTTTAAAGCAGATATCTACGTAAAATTTTCATGTCAAATGACAAATAATTTGTTATCCATGCTACAATTATAAAAAATTCATATTTAAAACTTGCATACATTGATATTTACAATTAAGAAAAGAAAGACTAACACTATTTCTGAGAAACACTGCATATAAATCTCTGTTACGATGCTAAAACATATTTACAATTTAGTATTTGATATTATGTCTATAACTATTACATTGACATTTCACTTTTAACGCTAAAGCCTCAAACTTTAAGGCACCAATGTCTTAAAGTAACATTTTTAAGGGCTACTATGGGGTGTTAAAAATTGCAAATAATTACATTTTATAAAAAAAATCCGATTTAAACAAATGCCTTAATATAGAACGTAAATAATTTTCATTTTATGTCTGCATGCTGCTCCTTTTCATTGCCAGCGATTAATATACGTAAGCGTGCATGTATATCCAAGGCAAGGTCAAAGTTTAATAAATGGGCACGGGGCAGGCATTAACTATTTCGTGTATAAATATGCAAATTTAGAGAGCAAGGTTTCGGTATTAAACTTGGTAAACGTTCACATAATGAAATACAAAAATATGTATGTACAAATTGATTATAAAGTTTTGTTATGTAACACTAGTGTACAGCCAGTTTGCGACTGTGGTGTAAATGTCAATTTTTTGTTAATTTTTCTTCGCTAAATGCGAAAATGATGGTAAAATCTTCCTAACAATATGTGTATTTTTGTTACAATTACAAAAAAAGTTCCGGTATATAACTTGCACGTTGTTTAACACTTGCGCGTTGCCTAGTTCGATAGGTAAGGCCCGCGCCTTAGACTTGTCCTCTTTATATGTTAAATGTTATTTATAATTGCAGTATGCATCAATACGCAAGGGGATCTTTCACATATTTAAGTTGTTAAAGTAAACTGTACCAGATCGCAACGTCGCCAAATTTTCGATTTCCCTAAGGTAGGGAAATTATGCACAATCAGGCAACAATGCACGAGGGTGTCTAGAGATGACTCCCAATCTACAAAGTTTCAGTCCCCTAGGACTCAAAGTAACGGAGATACCCATTAAACCTCATATAATTCCATATATCACCATACCCCGTAATCATCGAAGGGTCAGCACATATCGAATGGCCCCTGTATACAGGAATTATGTCGTCGTTTCTATTACTCTCGATACGAAATAGCTATAAAAGCAGCAGGCCGGCTATCGGATTACCAGTTTTGGTTTAGCACGACTAAATGTCTAATACAGTTTTTCATTTTTGTGATTAAATTTTTCATAGGCGGTTTTGTCCTTGGAAATTATTTGAAGCTTATCAGCGAAGTTTAATGTTGAAAATCCTTTTGTTATTAAGACACACACCACACATTCACACACACTCTTATTACTAAATTCTTCAACATTTTCAACGTTATTACCGACAGCCGAAGTTGACGGTATTTACATATCCACGTCCGTATTATTGCCTTCCATATCGCACCATGCACGACGCAACGTACATATCACACAACACACGGATAGCCGTTTCAAACAAAGAACCTACTCCAACGATAGCTTCCGCCCCCACTTAAAGCACGCGACTGAAATGCAAAAACTGCAAACAGCCGGTGGAAAGTTCAATAACCTCTGGCTCGATTCACAGGAAATCAAGCATACAGGACTTGGCTGCAGAGAAGCTAGCGGCCCGCATAGGTTCTATTCGATTTTCTACTGTCGCTCGGTCGGAGTCAAGGCCGCATTTATTATGGGCCTGATAATTAAGACAATATTTTAGCATTTTTAATATAAACTAAATTAATGGTTTCCCATTTCAAAAATTAGAAGATGTTTTGTAATTTTTTTTGGGGAAGCACTGCTTTGCTTGCTTCCAAGGACTGCACGCCCCTGTTTTAAGCCCACCTTGTCTAAAGCTTAACCATATTCACACATTTACGCATCAAAATATCTATTCCGTTTAGGCCACCTCTATTAATCAATATCTCATCGCAACGGTAATGGAGGGATAATTTAATTACAAATGCAATTAAAATTATGTTCTACGAGATTATTATCCCTTAGGGGGTGAACGTGGCTGTGTAATTTTCATGACTCTATACACAGAGCTATTAGGAATATAGGATGGCAGCGTCTATCAAATTTGTATTAAAATCATCCGTTGTTAGTGGAGAAATGAAGGGCACTGGGCTACTGTGGAAAATGTATGGGCCCATACCTTATATATGCATTCACATCTAAAAAAAATTAATAAAAAGATGGTACGAAAGCTCTCACGGCTGAAGTCAATTACGATGTCATGGTTCATGAGTTTAGACCGTATCAGTTTGGAACTACCATCCCACGTTTCGCCTGCGATTACATGAGACATCCTCAGGGATCTTTTATTTGTTCCAAACATCTACAAGAACAATTTCTTAGTTCTAATTGTTAGATTAGCATAATCCTTGGTGAAATTGTAAAAAACAATTTCAAAGTTTTTTTTTTTACATAATAAGCTGTAACTTTTTATCAGCCATTTGATGTAAAGTTTTCTTACTAAAGGGCCCTTAAGTCTTACTCTTTTTATAATGTGCACGGTCTGCACTACGAAGAACATATACAGGTTGTGAAAAAAATGTGGCAAGGTTAGTTAAAAACCTAACAATCCTAAAGATCATGTACAACACCCTGTAGCATAAAAAAGAACAACATCTGGTACCACAAGAGACATGTAACTGGCTGCCACATTTTTTTCACACCCTGTATATTTGCTGGATAGTGACACACAAGAGATTAGAATCACACCATCTTTTAATTTGATGCAAATCTTCCGTAACAGTCTTCATCAATCGATCAGCTCTTCTGTCAGACCCTAAAATCGTCCGCAAAAACCGTGAAGCTTCCATGAATTTGGAAGGTAGTAAGGTCGTTGATGTATATTAGAAACCGGCTCGGTCCAAGCACAGACCCCTGAGGCACTACATGTCTGAGCTCACAAATATCCGACGTTCCATGTTGAGATCTAACTACATGAGACATAGGACTCGAACCAAATTAACGTAACTCCTCAGTACCGATAGCGAGCCAGCTTCTAACAGTATTTCGTGATTCACGCAATCGAACGCCTTGGATAAATCACAGAACACTGCTGCGGCCACGTCACCTGCGTTAAGACTGAGATACAGATTCTCCAAATATATATATATATATATATATATATATATATATATATATATATATACATATCATGTTGTAGATAAGTATCTATTTGGGACCTCAAGTTACATGTTAATTTTTCAGCACTAGAGCAGTAAAACTCATTTAAAATGTTATTATAGTCAAAAGCAGTGTTATCGTGCGGGTCATACGATTTGTCAACGACAAACTTTTTAGGTTTGTTTTTCTTTTATTACGTGTAATCATATCCTCCGCATAAAATCGGGAAGATGAATTAGATAGACGTATGATATTTTCATATGAAAAAGAGGATAAACATACAAATACCAGCAGTTGCCAAAAATCTTTGAGCGATGTCACTTCAAAGTCAGATTGACAAGTCAGTGACAAAATGAGTAATAGAAAACAATTTTCGGGTTTTTTGCATCCACAAGCGAAAAAAATGGTATTAAATCTAATAAAATATTATGAAAATGAAAATTCACCGTCCAATGTCCAGGAGACAGTAGCAAAAGCTCTGAGAATAGGTATAAGGACTGTGCAGAAAATTGGGCATTAAAAAAAGCGTAATTTACTACTGAAGAGATTAAGAAATGTACACGAAAAAAGCCAAAGACAGAAGACTTAAGTGACAATGTAAAACTGGATGTTCGTAATGCAATTTACGATTAATACACATCAAAAACTAATATAACCCTTCAAGTTTTAAAAGAAGCTTTAAAAAATCTAGGCATATTGGAAATTTAACTAAAATCGTTGCCGTAGATGAAATATTACGGGAAAATGGACATGAGGTTTTACGACTGCCGCCATACCATTGCCAGTCTAACGCAATAGAATTAATATGGGCCTGGGCAAAATCATATTACGTTAAACACGTGAACGATGGTCTTACATCAGATGAAGTGCAAATTGTTTGGCAAGATTAATTAAATTATATTACGCTGGAGTGCTGGAAGAAATCTGTGGAAGATACGGAGAAATTAATATGGGATTGGTGGAATCGAGAACGAGTTCTAAATGTCGAAATAGCACCAATGATCATTGCGCCATTTGAGGACGACTCAGAAGATGAGGACTTTTTAAGTGATGATGATATTTTTTAGTCTTTAATATTAAAAAGTGTCTGAAGGATTATATTAGTCTTTGACGTGTATAAATCATAAATTGCATTATGAATATCCATATTTGCATTGTAACTTAAATCTTTTGCCTTTGGATTTTATAGTGTATATTTCTTAATCTTCTTTTATATATATATATATATATATATATATATATATATATATATATATATATATATATATCTAGCCAGTATTTTTTGCATGCATGGCCCTTAATTTTAGACTGAAATTTGAAGAAATCGGATAAGTAGTTTTTTAGCTATGGCGCGAACAGACAGACTGACGGACAGACATACCTACAGACAGACGGATATAAGAAAACATGTTTTCCGGCATCTAGGGACCCTTAAACGTAGAGATCTGAAAAAATCTCACGAGGGAAGTAATAACTGATTATCTTGTGTTTTTAACAAAAGTGTATAATATTTTTGCAAAATAAATTTTTTTTGTTATCACAATGCAAAAAAAACAAGTTTTCTTTGCACAAGGGTGGCCCGCATTTAGATAAATGACACTGTATAAGTGGTAAGATTTTTAAGTCAAGCGGGGCTCATAATTTTGGGTGATTGATAAAAAAATCTCACTTTCATTAAGTGGCTGTATAAACAGAACGTATCCTGATTGTTCCATTGATTCGAACCGCCTTCCGACTTTATTAAGGCGCTTGCCATTTTGTGTATTTTTGTTTTTGCCAACCAAAAAATTTTAACCAATTACGTATTTAGCGAATTTTCTTATTTAGTTCCTCGGCATTTAATATATAAAATAATATTAAGTGGCTATCTTAATAATATTGTGTAATATAATAGAAAAAACTATTTTCTTTCTCCCTGTATATCTGCAAATAGCCCATCGAGATTTAACAGCCAGATAAAAGGCTCACACAACATTTTGGTATTCACTGTGTTTGCTGATTTGATTCATAACGTTGGTGACCTTTGCACCCGCACGATAACACCGCATTCGACTATATCTATATTTACCAAAGTCGAATTCTTTGTTCCACCTCTGAGATCATTGACGATACTCCAAAGTTTTAGTTTGGGCGTTCTTTACTCGCTCTGAGTAATAAAGATTTTTGCCAGCCCTAATCACACGTCTGTAGATACTTCTGTAGTTGTAGAAATTAGCATGGAAAGTCTGATCTTCCGTGAATTTTCTCAGGTAATGTAAAGCTCTCAAATCTACTGAAGATGTTCTAATTCCACCTGTTATCCACGATTTTTTACACTTGGTTTTGATTTTATGCAATGGGAAACTTTTGGTAAAAATTTGCTGGACATGATTATTAAAATTTTGTAGATAATTAAAAGAATTAAAAACGATTGCCAGTTAAATTTCTCACAGTACAACCTAAACTTAGCAAAATTATTTGAGCTATACAATCTGCCATATTTCGCTTGCTTCTTCCTTTTTTTCACCCTAAAATCAATCTTTATCAAAATAGCCTCATGGTCTGATAATCCTGATGGCACCATAGACAATGTACCTTGTATCTGATTCTCAAAATTTAAACAAAAATAAACAATTAAACTGCTCGATTGAGAAGTTATTCGAGTTGGCTGAGAAACAAGCAAGGACAGATTAAATGATAGCAACAGATTTTTCATGTACATTTTATCAATAGTTTCAACCAAATAATTAATATTCGAGTCACCGAAGAGAACAATTTTTGAAATTGCAGCAAAACTAGAAAGAATCATCTCAAGTCTATCCAAGAACTCTCTAACAATGCAGGGCGGAAGTCTATAAATACATTATAAGTTTTACTATGCACAATGGAAAATTCAAATTCACCTTCTAATAACCGGAAGTCATATTTATTAACACTAATACAGCAGAAATTTTCCGCATTACTATTACGAACCAAAATCATTGTACCTCCATGACACAATTCACTTCTACAATATAAAAATACTGGTGTATAATTAGGCAAAGAAAATGGTTCATTAGAACTCAGCAGTGTTCAGTAAATTAATTGTTCTCTAATCTCATATGTAATTCGTTCTTCAACACCATTTCTCTACATGAAGATTTCGTATAAAACACAAACATCAAACATTTTTGGTCATATGTCAATAGTTTAAATGATACTTATAACCTACCTAGAGTAATGCAGTACAGCAATCAATCACTCAATAATGCTAATGATGTAGCAAATGCCTTTGCTTTGCATTTTCAATCTTGCTACTCTTCATACACAGATTTTGAATTACCTAAAGTTAACTCAGTCAAATTTTTTACTAACCTTATCATTCCATACATTTACACATGAAGAAATAAATAATAAAATAATGCATTTAGATGTTGCAGATCACTTGTTGAACCACTAATGATTATTTTTCAAAAGTCAATGGACGCCAGCTATTTTACTATAACATGGAAACATTCTAATCTTTTTCCTATATTTAAAAGTGGTGACAGAATGAATATTAACAATTATCGAGGAATATCGCTACTCTCCGTCATACCTAAACTCTTTGAGGCTGTTCTCACTGATGAGATTTTTGATACTTTCAAAAATAACATTGCACCTGAACAGCACGGTTTTTTCAGAGGTCGCTCAACTGCTACTAACCTTGCAGAGAATCAAAATTTTCTTGTTTCCTCAGTCGAGGCTGGACATCAAATTGACTGCATTTATACTGACCTGTCTAAAGCTTTTGATAGCGTCTGCCATGCTTTACTGTTGCACAAACAATCTGAAATGGGTATTTCTGGTAATTATCTCGGATGGATAAAATCATATTTGACCCAGCGTCGTCAGGGGGTGGTGGTGTCTGGTTCTGTCTCACGTGAAGTGTTTGTAACATCAGGCGTTCCACAGGGTTCTCATCTGGGGCCTGTACTTTTCTTATTATTCATGAACGACGTCATTTCATGTTTTAAATCGTCTTATTGTCTTTTGTATGCAAATGACCTAAATTTTTTGACTATTGCAAAGCCTGATTCTGAATGTTTGCAGTCTGATCTTAATAGATTTAACGAATGGTGTAATTCAAATTACTTGAAAATTAACACATCGAAATGTAAATCTATAAGCTTCTATAAGCGTCGAGATCTAATAAGAATCATATATGCTATCAATAATATAAATATTGAAAATGTATCATCCATTAACGATTTGGGAGTAATTTTTGATACCGGCTTGATATTTAACCTTCACATTGATAGCATTGTTCTGAAGGGGTTTAGAATGCTTGGTTTTATTATAAGGACCACTAAACATATTTATGACACGAAGGCACTTATTTGTTTATACAATTGTTTGGTTCGCAGCATTTTAGAATATTGCTCAGTAATATGGTCACCATTTTATGCTTGTCATGTAAATAGACTAGAACGAATTCAAAATAAGTTTTTTAAATACTTACTCTTTAAACACCATTTTCCATATCATAATATACCATATGAAACCAGGCTTTTGCTTTGTGGTTTCAAAAGTCTGGAGTATCCACGCAGAAAAGCTTACCTGCTATTTCTTTACAAACTTATTGACGGTTTTATTGATTGCAGTCATTTATTAAGCTTAGTGTTATTCTTAGTTCCATTAAGGCGTACGAGACAAGCTCAATTATTTTACGAACAACATCATTGAACCAACTACGGCCAAACTGCCTTCATTAACCGTTTAGTATGTAACTATAACAGCTTCTTTTCTGAGTTTGACATTTTCTCGCTTAACATATCTGGTTTAAAAAGAATGTTAAACAATTAGTAAATCCCTTAAAAATTTCATTATCGATATACTGACTTAAAATTTTTCTTGTCTTTATACATATTCACATACATTATTTAAGTAGGTTTTAATAGTAGTTTGTACCAATTAGAATGTTTCTTTCTGTAGTCTAATTGAGTGAATAAATAAATAATTTGTTATAAACATCATAGTATGCTAATAAGGTTGTCGTTGCTAAATACAAAAACATACCAAATGTCATGCCTGTAAAAGCTCTTTCAAATAATTTTGGTAGAATGATTATATTAAATATATTAGAGAAAAGAACTGAAGAATGAAACTAGGTATGAAATACCACAAACTTTGTTCGAGTTTTCGTGCAGATATTTAAAATAAAGTTTTGACTGTAGAGGATGTTACTGTACATTTTTCAGACTTTTTACTATTACATGTCTTGCAAACTTTCGTACTCGAGGTATCAAACTTTCCGCTGATATAGTGTTAGAGCGTCAGATTATATAAAATACGCTAGTATCCTGCAATGAAAATGATAAATTATATTTTCTCTTTCTGGTATAACATAAATATTTTTTTATCTATAAGCCGATCATGAAGGCTGAAGACCTAAATACTAGGTATCGTGGTTGCTTTAAATGAAGAGTTAAGTTCAAAATACAAGAGTTCTAACCACACTACACCACAACTTATGTTCTGGACGCGCGTTTCGCTAACGAAGTTGGCATCATCAGTAGATGATATAAACTAAAGTAACTTATCCTAACCGAGACTATTTATAGGTAAATGTGGGCACACTTGGTTCGACCCGACTGTCAAGTAAGCAATAGGCGGGACTATAGGGAATAGGTCCTATGTCTTTATTTAGTGCTGTCTTACCACATTTACCTATTTCTATACTCTCAAATGCATCCAATAATCTATTATTAGATACATTTTTAATTAACTTAAGATTATTTATTCCTATTTGGTGATTGTTTTCCAATTTATCTAATTTATCTACAAAATTATCATTATATCTATTATTTTTAGCTATATTTTTAATCCGATTTATTTCATTGTTTAAACGTTCTTTACTTAATGAAAAATTGACTAACCTATGAGTTAAGAAATGAAATGCTACCATTTTGTGTTGAAGACAATGAAATGAGTCAGATGTTTTATACAATATTAGTAGCAGTAGTAATAGTAGTAAGATGGGGGGGATCAGCCCAGCAACTAGGCCTTAAAGGCCCTTTTCACTAACCCCGGCTCCACCCACCTCACACCACTCCCCTACAAAGGCGACCCGTCCTTCTAATGAAGGAGAGCAACTTGCCCCAGTCGAGGTGTTGTAGTTCTTCCTTGGAAAGGGACTCGACGCCGAAGGTATTCCAGCATAGTCTTGTCCACTTTTCACACGTACCAACAAGATGATAGGGATTCTCCTCCTCTGTCCCACAGTTAGGACAGCCAGGGCCGTCCACTAGCCCCAGTTCTGTTAAGTATACAATGTCCTGTCAAAATGCCAATTAGGTCCCCAATCGCCTGTCTGCTCCTTGACATCAGCCAAGATGTCCTGGACTTGCATGGGCTGGGCAGCATTTCCTTTGCCTGTCTGAAATGGTTTATACTTGACCAATTCTCCTTTGTCTTACTCCAGGTCCATTTATTCAGGTTCTGGGCCCGAGAAATGAAGGTTCGATCCATTCCTGGCAAACTCATCCGCTTTCTCGTTATTACAATATTAGTAAATTTCCTATAAATATCAAATTCTAATTTATCGTTATTTCTAATATCTATAGTGTCGAGAAAAGGTAATTGCCCATTGTTCTCCTGTTCGTACGTAAAATTAATGGAAGGATATTTATTGTTTAATGTTTCTAAGAAAGTGTCCAAATTTTCTGTTTTAGTATCAGAAATAGCAAATATATCGCCTACGTATCTATACCACGCCCTTGGGAAATACTTGAGTTCTTTTTTAAATCAGGTTTCTAATCTACTCATAAGCAAATTTGCAAGAAACGAAAATAAGCAATTGCCCATCGCAGTTCCCTCAAGTTGTTTATAATATTTATTGTTGAACTGAAAAAAAAATTCTGGATAAATATTTGCTTTTCACAAAATTATGTATGAATCATAATTTTTTTCAGTTCAACAATAAATATTATAAACAACTTGAGCGGGGCAATTGCTTATCTCCGTTTTTTGAAAGTTTGTCTATGGGTAGATTAGAAACCCAATTCAAAAAAGAATACAAGTATTTCCCAAGGGTGTGGAATAGATACGTTGACGATATATTTGCTATTTTTGATACTAAAACAGAAATTTTGGAAACATTAAACAATAAATATCCTTCCATTAATTTTACGTACGAAAAGGAGAACAATCGGCAATTACCTTTTATCAACAGGTTAGTTATTAGAAATAACGATAAATTAGAATTTGATATTTATAGGAAATTTACTAATACTGATAGATATATAACATCCGACACACTTCATTGCCGTCAACACAAAATGGCAGCATTTCATTTCTTAACTCATAGATTAGTCAATTTTCCACTAGGTAAAGAACGTTTTAACAATGAAATAAATCGGATTAAAGATATAGCTAAAAGTAATGCATATAATGATAATTTTATACATAAATTAGTAAATAGACATAAGCATAAGAAAATGTTAAAAGATGCCACTACTTTTCAAGCAGCTGAGGCTCCCAATAAGATCACAATAATCCCATATGATCCCAGATATACGAGGGGTCTAGAAAAAGTATTTAAAAACGTAGGTTTTAGAGTAGCCTACAAAATGTGAAGCAGTTTGAAAATTTTCCTTGGAAACCCTAAAGACAAAGTCGATTTGAAGGAGAGGAGTGGCATCTATGAAATTACCTGTAATGACTGCGATCTAAAATATGTTGGGCAAACTAAACGCTCCATAAATATTCGTTTTAAAAAACACATGGCACATTTAAGATACGGAATAATAGAAAAGTCAAGCGTTGCCCAATATGCTTTGGAAAACAATCACCAAATAGGAATAAATAATCTTAAGTTAATTAAAAATGTATCTAATAATAGATTATTGGATGCATTTGAGAGTATAGAAATAGTTAAAGGTGGTTATTTCCTATATTCCCTATAGTTCCCTCTATTGCTTATTTAACAACGGTGCAGTTGGGTGCAAGCAAGTGTGACCACAACAGGATAAGTTACTTTAGTTTATATCATCTACTGATGATGCTGACTTGGTTAGCGAAACGCGCGTCCAAAACGTAACAAGTTGTGGTGTAGTGTGGTTAGAACTCTTGTATTTTGAACACATTTAAGCCCAATTTCTAAAATCCCACGGTCCCTTAAAGTGTCCTTTAAAACTGTAAGTGTTATGTGAACGTTTGATTTGTATAAGCCGTATATTATAATTCTTACGTCCATCTTCATACACCCGTTTAAATCTTGAGTTTTGCCGTTTTTTCGTTTTCTTTTTTAGCATTTTTTCGCCGGAATATTATCGCGTTTTTCTTTAACAGTTCTTTGTATGGTTCCTATGCTCAACTTTAGCGCTTCTGATATTTTTTTCGGGACAGACTGTGGATTTATTACGTTACCGTTTTCTGTACATTTCCTTTACTCCTCTTCAAAATGGCTTACTAAATTTAGCACAATTTTTTTTGTTTAAGGATTTAAAAAACCCGGTAAACGTTTTTTGCTTTCCATTGTACTTCAGGTTTTACTGTAAAGTTTTTTGGCACTGACAATATTTCCAGAAAATGTGACAACCGAGGTGACAACCATTAAGTTAAACAAGTGTTTTTAATAAAACTATCTGAAAAATTGCTCAATTGATAATTAATGTATTATAATAGAGTCACATTTTTACTCTGACATAAAAAAACATTTTGAATTTTATTTTTAAAAATTCCAGACCAACCTTTGTCTTAGTAGACATACAAATGCAGATGTTTGATAGCCACTGGAAATTATATTTGGCTCTCTTCCTCAGTAATTAAAAACATAAGGGCTTTTCAATTTTCCTACGGATCATCAATTTTAAACTAAGATATGTAGGCTTGACAAAAATAACACTAGAAAAGTTTGTTTCTGATAAAACGATACACCCGACTGATTAGACTGCCATCGACTTTAACATAAATATATTGCCATATTCACAATACATCTGAAATTGACATTTCATAAAATGTTTTTCCCTAATCAAAGTCTGTTCGAGATGAGGTTATACAAATCTCAGCAAAATCTTAATGAAACTTAAAGTCGCTAATTGCTGCTTCAAGCCAGTTTCCTTACTCTTCTGTAAAACGTATCTTTCGGATAAAATTAAATCTTTTTGACTGTAAAATAATTTGACAGAAAATAATAATTTTGTTTCCTTTCCGCAGAAACACTGTAATGCTTGACAGTAATTATTAAAGCAGAAATAAATTACAAATTTAGTTTTGCTTCCTCAAGGCTTATTTAAATTACATCGTTTCCACCTTACTTAATTCATTTCATTAGCGGGCCGGAAAACAGCCAATTGATTAGAGGTAATTTTTGCGGTGCTGTAAATCTCTGGTTAACGGATTTTGTGGCGTTTTCGCGGATAAGCGTAGGTGCTTAACATAAATCTAAGGAAAACCAATTTCCATTATTGGGTGTAGCGTGTAAACAAAGCTCGGATATCCCTGATTATTGACTTTCCTGACTAGTATAATAAATAAACAAGCTATATTTGTTTAGTAATTTGCGCTAATCTATTTCCAGCTGTTGTGACACACTATGACTTTTTCAAAAACCAACTTAAGACTGATACTAAAACTAGATTTTTTTAATAATAATAAAAGAGTCTACCTACCTAACTCTAGCACATTTTAGTCTTAAAGATTTAACAGTGGGGAACCGTTTAGGTCCATTTGATCGTTCAATAAAATATTGTGGTTTTTCGTCTTATTAATTTCTAGATTTTCGGGGATAATACCACGAGTGCTTAAAAATTTCCGATAATTTTTAACGAATGCGTGTTTTCTTATAATTTGTAGAGCAAACACGCATGAGTGGAAAATTATCTGGTTAATGTTAAGCACGAATGGTATTTAGGAGGAATATTCCACGAATCAAATACAGGGAAACTAAGCTTTATTAACTGAATATTAAATACATACCTATTTCAAGTTCAGAAATTTGAATTTTGTAACAAATTGAACACAAATTGAATAATAATATACTAATAAAATGATTTGTCTATATATTGAAAAGTACTTAATATAAATCTAAATATTCAATTTTAATTATTGATTGTATAATAAAAGGTACAGTTCTGATAATTATTAACCATATTGTTGTTTTGCGACGACGAAGAAGATGCCGTCAGACCACTACTTGTACTTGTGCTGGGTGATGCTGCTACAGGGGTTGGATGCCCGTGCTGTTGAGGTGGTTCTTTTCCAGGTTCCCTCATTTTTTAAATAATTTTTTTGTGGTGATCTGAATCCATTTGCAAATAACTTGATAGGAACTTCGCATTCGAATGACCTGTAATTTTTATCAAGTTTTGCTCCGACACTCCGCTTTTGGCCAGCTTGGACACGGCAGTAGCTCTGAGGGAATGGTTGGTAAATTTTTTTGTGGTACTGAGGCCTGATTTCTGTGCTTTTTGTTTTGTACAAGTTGAAATCTCGTTTTCTCCTACTGGGCTGTTTTTGAACCATTTTCCGGAAATTTTCCAATGGAGGTTTGGCGTCAAAAATACTCGAGTGTTGGAGATACTTTTCCTTTTATCTTGTAATTCTTCATAAATTCTTACTGAGCAAAGGGACTTCTCTCGTTTCTCACCAACCACTTCGAATCGGCGAGTTTTCGGCCACCACCTTGACATGTTTTAGAAAAAACAGGGTTGTATTGAATTCTACCTGTTTTTCCTCCGCAGTTGTCAGTTTCTTCTTTGAAAAAAGTTGTTTCAGTTCTTGCACCTTCTCCTCCTCTCCAGGGTAATTCACAGGACAACAGAAAAAAACACTTCTTTCGTAAACCCTCTGGAGTTGATTCATCACAAGCTTAGATTAGATTTCTTAGTTCATTGTATGTCAAAAAAACGGCCGATTCTCTGCGTTTGCCTTCAATATCTTGCAAATGTCTCCTTTTGGCATTTTTTGCGTCTTGGGCCGATTTGAATTCGATCTGCTCGAAGGGATTTATTTTAATTTTGTATTCATTGAAATACCTTTCCATCAATAATTTCGCCGTCACATTCCAAATAATTTTTATCGTGCCTTCTTTATATTCCGCCCCGTTCATTTTTCGCATATTGTAGGCCCAGCTTTTCAAAATCGTTGCTAGTTGGGATACTGGAGTATCTTGGTCAAACGTATAGTTTTTTTCATCGCAGAATGACGTAAACTGTCTCCAGATGCTCTTGGATTTAACGGCGTTTCTTGGTTCGCTTCCAATTATATTTTCATCAATTTCCTCTTCTTGAACTAGCCCAAAGCAATTATTCATATTGACAACTTTTCAAAAATGTTTGAAAGATACTTAAAAAAAATCATTTTCTAGGGACTCTAGCGTCTCTCAAAAGCAGGTTTCATATTGTCAAGATTTCATTTTTTGGTTAGGTATGTAACCACACCTAACCAGGTAAGTAGAAACACCATGTTTCCTAGACGACGTGGTATTTCCGCTATAATTTTTCGAAAACACCACCAGTCTTACGGGAAAATTTGTACATGAGTGGAATATTCCAAGTAATTTAACTTGTAACTTTTATTGGCGGGATGCAACGTTTCAAATTCATTATTACAATTATGATTTGTTTCTAGTAAATGTTTTGCATAATTACAATCCGTTTTTTGTTTAGTACACGATGTTCTGTGTTCTTTGAAATATTAGGTAAAAACTGTATAAAATAATATTATATTCACTAGGGCGGATAAAGGAAAAACGCTGAAAAAGAAAACATTCAAAAAACTATAGATTTTCTAAATCTTGAGAACTCTAATAAAATGGATAAAAATCCGACAGATATATATCCAAATATGATTAAAAATGCAATCAAAGAAAGTAATTTATTCAGTGACAAAATAAAATGCAGTTAATGAACCCAGAAGCACTGCAGCTATATTCTTTTATTAAGTTACTCAAAGACAATGTGCCCATCCGGCCAGAAGTGTCATATGTAACAGCTCCAGCACACTAGGTATCTAACAAATTAAGAGAAATTATTAGTAATTATTGTAACTTCATGCCTAAATATAGTACAAAAAACAGCCTTGATTTAATTAATAATATTAAAGATATAACAATTCCAAATAACGCTATTTTAATTTCTTTGGATGTGCAAAACCTATTTCCCAGTATCCCCCATATTGAAGCTATGAACTTAGTGGATAATTTGCTATTAAAAACAAAGTCAACCCTATTGTTAAGAATGACATATTAGATTTGTTGGCAGTGTGCCTTGATTAAAATTATTTTGAATTTACTGGCTTGATCTATTTAAGTAAAGAAGAAAGAACAAATAATAGATAATCACCCTGTATAAGACAAGTTTATTTATTGTTACAGATACGTTGACGATATTTTGGCTTGTTTTACAGGCACAGAGAGACAACTTATCCTCTTTCTATTAATAAATTACATAAAAATATAAGATTTACTTTAGAATTAGAACAAAACAAGTCCATACACTTTTTAGATTCAAAAATCAGGAACATTAATAATAAACACGATTTTGAAATTTATCATAAACCATCTTATACAGATATAACAATACATAATATATCAAACCACCGATGCACACATAAGATGGGAGCTTTTCATAGTTTTGTACATCGTTTAATTAATGTCAAAGTCAAAGATTGCTTTATTGTTTAAGATAAAATCTTGTTACAAAGCCAAAGGTAGAAATATATAAACCAACAAGCAGTAAAAAAATATAAGTAAAAGTAGATAACAATAACAAATAAAAACAGCGAGTTATAAAAAAACACACATCAAAAGCACTAATATAATATAAATATACATACACACTTAAATATAAAGAACACTAAACAGAGACTTGGAATGAGGAAGACTATCCAGTGTCATAATACATCATTGAAAAATTCCAGAAGGCCATAATAAGCTTTTTTGAATAATATGCATTTAAGAGAAGATTTAAATGTTTTAATATTATTCAAAGTTCTCACACTCTCTGGTAGGTGGTTGAATATCTTCCTACCTGTATAGAATATTGAGCTTTTAACTCGTGACGTGTGAGGTATGTGCAGTGGCAGAGCTCCAGTTTGTCTTATATTATAATGATTATAATACTCTCGATTTTTAAATTTTTTAAACATCATACAAGTTGTCTCGAAAATAAAAATACAAGTTAGAGTTAAGATTTTGCGATTAATAAATAGTGGCCTACAAGAATCTCTACCACTTACCCCGCACATATACCTCATTGCCCTCTTTTGCAGAACAAAAACTGAGTTTAACAGATATTGGCTCGAATTACTCCAGAAGCAGGCCCCATAACGCAAATGGAATTCTATTAAAGCCGAATATACTGATTTCGCAATGTGTTCATCCAACTCGTTCGATTCAACTCTCAAAGCATAACATCCCGATGGCAGACTATTGCATACTTTCAAAATATGATCCTTAAAGGTTAACTTAGTTCTATAACTACACCCAAAAATTTAAAATTAGATTTTATCGAAATCTGTTCATTATCAAGATAGACATCATCAAGCGAACACTCAAAATGCATAATGTTGGTCTTAGAAATGTTGAAAGAAAGGCGATTAGCATGACACCACCCTTTAATTTGTTCAACATCATTTGCGATTGCATGAGTTAGCCCCTCAGGACTCCTGGAAAGCCACAAAACTGAGGTATCATCGGCAAAAATAGTGAACTTATCACCCTTGATTTTCAGTGACGCTAGATCATTTATATAGACAAGAAATAAAATTGGTCCTAGAACAGAACCCTGAGGTACCCCGGATATAATTTCTCGTTTAATAGAATCAACCTCATGCAACCTGACACTATGACATCGTCCGGAGAGATAAGACCCAAACCAGTGAAGAGCACTTCCCCTGAAACCATACCACTCTAGCTTCCGCAACAGTATTCCATGAGCCACGCAATCGAAAGCTTTAGCGAGATCACAAAAAACTGCCGCAGCCGCCTCACCCTGTTTTATGTAAAGATACAGATTATCAAGAAATGCAAAAATTGCATCTCCTGTACTCCTACCACTCTGAAAACCAAATTGATCAACAGATTTTGTGCTTCTCTAAGTACGAGATAACTCTTTTTTTTACAAGTTTTTTAACTACTTTAGCAATCGTAGGTAACAAGGAGATTGGTCTGAAATTTGCTGGAGTAGTCACATCCCCGCCCTTATGAATTGGAATGACAATCGCTTCCTTCAGAGATTCAGGAAAGATTCCTACAGCGAAGAATCATTTACAGCCGTCACAAATACGTTCAAAGTAGACTCTGGTAAAGCTTCTAATACCCTCACCGAAATTTCATCGCATCCTGAAGCATTTTTATTTTTAATATCGTTAAATATCGTCCTAATCTCCACCACGTCAGTTGGAGTAAGAAAAAAAGAATCACATATAGGGAACAACAGAACAATAAAATTCATTAAATTCCTCATGTTTTAAAACGACATCAGAAACATCATAACTACCAGATCCTTTAAGTCATTTTTACTGGAACTGGATTTTACGGAATCGATCGAATACCGCTGTGAAAGTTCAAGAACATCCTCGCCAAATTCCAGAGGTTATAGTAAGCAGATGGTTTGTAGACGTCTAGCCGAAATGAATTCAGGGGTTAGGAGGCTTGTAAAAAGTCCTAAATTGCTACCTCAACATCGTGCTGTTCGGAGATATTTCGTACAAAATTATGGAGAATGGACTAATCGTGATTGGTCAAATGTCCTGATTAATGGTTAATCAAGGTTTTGCCTTAATATGGTGGATGGGAGAAAAAGAGTATGGAGAAGAACTGGCGAAAGATTAAATGAATCTTTAATAATAGAATCCGATAATTTTAATGGCGGTTCAGTTATGGAGTAAGGTGTAATTCATGTTTCATGTTTTTCCCATTAGACAGTCAATGGCAGCCCAAATTTACATCAATGACATTTTAGAGCAGTACGACCTCTTGCTGATTTAGTTGATTACAATTTTATTCTGATGTGGAATAATGCTCGACCGCATACCGCAGCAATAGTGCAGAACTTCCTAGAAACTGCGGGTATCGCCACATTACAGTGGCCTGCGAGAAATCCCGATATCAATGCTATAGAATATTTGTGGAATAAATTAGGCAGAAGAGTGCGTTCACGCGAAGGCCTCTTGAAAGCCTTTAAGAATTGGACCTTTACCAATGGAAAGGATAAGAAACCTAATTTCAAGTAGGCCACACAGATTAGAAACTAGAGGACGCAATACTCGGTTCGAAGCACATTCTTCAAGTTCCTTCTTATCCAGCTATTGTTATTTTGAGTTATTAAAAAAGTTTTATAAAATTCATATTACTTTTATTTTATTAGAATATCACTACTGAAAAATCAAGCGGGTACCTTGGCAAAATCCAAGATTACAATAAAAAAGCGGTAATTCAGACATTTGCAAGACAAATTAATTAACAGAATAACAGATTTGTCTTAGAAGAAGGGTCTTTCGTCTAGAGTTTAAGATTTTTCTATACAAATACGCGAATAATACACAGGATGGGTCAAAAAACAGGAATAAAAGCAATGCTTAAGTTTTTTCATTAACATTCATGTAGCTTGGCAAAGTTTCAGCAAAAAAGATGTAATTCGGTCGATTTTAGACATAAGAATCAACAGAAAAGCAAAATGCTCACTAAAAAAGGGTCTTTTATATAGGGTATGAAAAGTTTCTATACGAATTCTCAAATAATACACAGGGCAAGTCAAAAAAATATCAAAAAAGTACGGTTCCAGCTTTTTTATTATTATCCAAAAATCTTTAAGAACATTTTCATTTGTTTCATTTCTGCTAGAAGACCAAGGTTTTATCTAAATACGAAAAAAAAATATTCAAAATCGGTCCACTGGTTTAAAAGATATAAGACATTGAAAATCAAATGTGTCACTTTTTTGGAACCGAGTGTATTTTAAATTTAAATAAGTTTACAAAACAACTTATGAGGATCGAAATATGTCTACGCAAAAATTGGTGAATTGGAACTATACAACTTTATTGATTTCTGACTTACCCTGTAGTTTGCGAGGTATGTTATAACAGCAAAAAAGTTTCCTTATAGGCACACAACACAACAACACGCTAACATCTCAAAGGAAGTTTTAAAGAGGCCAAATTAGGTTTATTTTGTGCCTTTTTAGTCCAATTTGTCTTCAGATATCAACTTTTTTCCCTAGGGTAAAAACTAATTTATTTAAAATCGTGAAACAGAAAGGTATATCCTTTGTTCCGCATAGTTAAATATCCGATGGAGTCGAAAATGAAAAGGAAGTATCGGCAAAATCTACAAGAATTGAAATGCACTCTTTTACTTCCCGGTAATGAAGTTCCAATCAATTTAATTTTATCTTTCTAAAATCTACTTTCTTAGGAGAAAGGTTTTTTGTTAATAGAAAAAAGAAAATAAAATTCTGATAAATAAATTAAGTCTGCGAACTAAACGATCTTGAGAACTGTTTGAACAGATGAATTTACTTTATAAACTACTACCATCTCCCTCTCCCCCGTCTCGGCCTTGTCCGAGAGAATAATGAATTTTAATAAATGCTGGGACACGTATTGAATTATTTTCACTGAGGAATATTTATACTAAATTTCAAATTAATAGACAAAAAATTATTTTTCCCGTACAAATTTTCATCCCCTATTTTACACCCCTAGCGAATGAATTTTAATAAATGCTAAGACACGGGCTTAGTTATTTTCTTTCTTTTCTTCTCCTCGTAGATATTTTTAGTTCATATCTATTTTACACTCTTAGCAGATGAACTTTGATAGATACTAAAACGTGTGTTTAATTAAATTTTTGATGAAAACAAACTTTTCAGTCCTTTGATAATAGAGAAATCGCCCTTTTGAATAGAAGTTCGAATTTTGCAGAGCCTCGAGTCAAAAATGGTATACCAACTATTATGGCGAATATCGAAAGTTCCAGTCAATACGTGCCAGAGTCAACTAAGGGATTCATTAGAGAGGCTAGCAGAAATAAAATCTCAAAAAACTTTGTTAACAAGTCAAAATATGTTTCTAGTAAAAATACTGAGGTTATCCAAGGACTCGAGAAAAAATAATGTTTTTATTTAAAAGCTGACAAAGAAAATTTGTTTATTATACTAGACAAAATAGATTTTGAAAGAGTAGACAATTGGATTCAAACTGGTCCTTAGGATTTAATTGAGAAAAACTTGTTATCAAAAATGATAACAGAAGTAAAAAGTACCTTAAAACAGTGTAAAAACCTTGTGTCCGATAATATAAAATTCAAACTAACACATAGTAACCCACAGTTATCTAAACTGTATTGCCTTCCCAAAAACCATAAACATGGGTAGTCCATGAGACCTATTGTTTCAGCTGTTGGATCACCAACATACAATATTTTAAAATGGTTAGTAGAAGAATTCAGCAAATCAAATATCTCGTACGATAACTTTGAGGTTACTAACTCGTTAGAATTCTTAGATAAAATTAAGAATGTTCACTTAAAAGAAGGTGAAATTTTAATATCTTTTGATATAAGCTCATTGTTTCCTAATGTATCCAGACCACTAGCTTTCTAGCTTCAGAGTACCTAAAGGAACTACTTAAATTCAATAATTTAAAGAAAGAAATTATTGATAAATATTTGCTTCTCACAAAATTATGTATGGATCAAACATTTTTTACAGTTCAACAATACATATTATAAACAACTTGAGGGAACTGCGATGGGAAATTGCTTATCTCCGTTCCTTGCAAATTTGTTTATTTGAAAGCCAATTCGAAAAAGAACTCAAGTATTTCCCAAGGTGTGGTATAGATACGTGGAAGATATATTTGCTATTTTTGATACTAAAACAGAAAATTTGGACACTCTCTTAGAAACATTAAACAATAGACATCCTTCTCTTAATTTCACGTACGAAAAGGAGAATAATGAGCAATTACCTTTTCTCGACACGTTAGTTATTAGAAATAACGATAAATTAGAATTTGAGATTTATAGGAAATTTACTAGTACTGAGAGGTATATAACATCCGATTCATTTCATATATTCAGTAACAGTCGTTCAAAAGATTTGTTGGTTCTCGCCAAATCATTAGAACTTAGAAGAACGTTTGCCATTACAACTTGGGTGTTATGGAAATCTACGTTATTTTAAGCTCTAAGAAGCTAGGAGTTTGTAGATTGTAGACCAATCCCAGACACTCTCCATGCGGTGTTGCCAGATTGTACATAATATCCCCAACTTAGGGAAAATGTAAATTTGGCAACGTCGCGCCCCTGTATGTTACAACAGTACAATTTACTTAAATTTGTACTTCCATGAAATCATCCTTCGGATTCGGGATTTTTTCGGCATATTGGCCACGTGCACTTTTGCTTTCATTAAGATAATAAATGCTCATTTTCTCGATTTTTTTCCGGAAATGTTGTTTGCACTAAAAATATAAAGCTACTAAAAAAATTGGAATATTCGTTTCTAAGAAATTTGTCTAAAAAGTACCATTCGCGCCAGTCGAAAAATCCTCGTCTTCGATTCGATTTTTTAAAACCACTAACTCTCATGCTATTATTTGTTAAACAAATTGTTCAGAAATTTGTTTTTCGGAAAAATTAGATGCAGTAGGGTTATTACCCCCGATCATTTTCATATAAGCACCGGGAAAACTCAGTTTACTAAATTTTCCTTAACAAAATAAATAATTTAGGGCTATTAACGAGACTTACCAAATATAACCTTAAACGTAAAAGCTAAAGAAACAATTATATTTAATTAACTTTGCAAACCTCTACTCTTCTAATACAACGTTTTGTCGTGGAGCGCGAGAAATTCTAAACTTTCCGGTTGACAAATTACAAATTGTTTTTGGGAGTTCTCCAGATTCCTTTTCCAAATAATTTGCGTGGTTTCTCTTTGGTCGTTTTCATTGCCTGTTTTTTTTCAGAGGCAAACAATTTCATTAAGGCACGATTTGAGGGTGAACCTTTAGACGGATCTCACCTCGTAGCTTGTTCCGCAAAGGATATGGCGTCGGATATGGGGAATCTGGGCTCTCAGACGTCTTTTCTTTTTAAATTAATCCAACTATTACAATTATACGCCGCGCATTTGGATGAGTCTACAGAGTGCTTTTTTTATAATATCTAAAAAAAAATAGAATCGTTAAAAAGTAAAAAATAATATTTTATTTATTTCTCAAATACAGTGAAACCTCTCAACAACGGACGGTAGCTGTGCCACAGTATAGAGGTGTCCGTTGTGGGAAGTGAACAAATTAAATACCTATGTAGTTTTATTTTTAAGTAAAAAATAATATGTTTAGCACAAATTAATAATACAATTGTTACTACGTATACAGCAACATCTTTTACATACATATATTCATACTGTTACAATGTAGTACCTAATATAAGATATTGTACTATTTACAATACGGTTTGATACAGTTTTACTTTATAAAAAGTTTTTATTTAAAAAAATTATCAAGCTTTGTTTGTCTTAAACTAGTTAATTTATTTTTAATAACTTGAGACTCCATTTTAGACGCAACTTCTGAGATTTTTCCCCTAAAACTGAATCTCCATATAACATACAAAAGTTTTCAATATCCCTTAACATTTTATATGCTTCCTTAATGTTCTTAATATTGGAAGAAATAATTTCTTCATCATCACTGTTAGTTGAAATCCGAGGGTTCTCACTATTTTGAAATTCACTGATGCACTCACGTACACTTATGTTAGGATTTTCCGTGAATAAACTTTCATCAATTTCTGAATATGAAGTTAAGTTGGAAGAGAATACATTCATGTTTTTACATAATTCTGATAATGGCACATCATCTTCACTATCGTAGTCAACGTTTTCCTCGAGAATTTCCTCGAATCCAGCTTTGCGGAAGCAGTTATTGATGGTCTTGAATTCGACTTTTTTCCGTGCAGCCACAATCTAAATCAAGGTACTTACAACATTTATGGATTTTTCCAATTGTTTGGTAGGTTCAGAATACCCCATGGATGACAAAAGTCGCTTGATTAAAAACTTTTTGTAGTGGTTTTTAAAATTTTGAATCACGCCCTGGTCCAATGGCTGGCAATGTGATGTCATATTTGGCGGTAAAAAAATTATTTTAACATTTTTTAACTCCAATTTTGGGTAAGATGCAGCGTTATCCAAAAATAAAAGTACATTTCGGTTTTGCCTTTGCATTTTTCGGTCAAATTTCATCATCCAATCCGACATTATATCCCTTTTCATCCATGCTTTCTTGTTATAGTACCATTCAAGTGGCAATTTTTCCATGCTTGATCCTTTAAAACAGCGGTGTTTTTTACTTTTTACAATCACAAGTGCATTTTCTTTTTCTCCATTCATAGCGGAGCAAAGTAAGATAGTGAGTCTCTCCTTGAACGCTTTCCCGCCGGCACATGTTTCGCCTTTTAAAGAAAACGTTTTATTTGGCAAGGCGCGGAAAAGGAGTCCCATTTCATCGGCGTTATAAATGTCTCTCGGTGCGTAGTTTTTGATAATAGCACATAATTTCGTCCGCCAATCAGTTACCTGAATCAACTCTACAGTCGCCACAGATGGATTTGAAAGAATTATTATGATGTTGACAGAACTTCTCCAACTATCCTCCAAGGTGTAAATGGCCCAATCTACACCGACGAGGACAAAGCTGAAGCCTTAGCGGATGCCATAGTCCAACAAGGTCAGCTTAACCAACATCCAGAGGAGGACGAAGAACTCACCGAAGAGGTCCACGACTCAGTTAGAGACCTCGATGCCTGGATTTTACCCCAACAAAATCCACATCCTGTCTCACTCGGGGAAGTTCGAGACATCATCAGGAAACTGAAGGTCAAGAAAGCCCCTGGAGCCGACGCCGACGGCATCACCAACAAAATGCTGAAAAACTTCCCCAGGAAAGGATACAGTGCGATGGCCAACATCATAAACTCTATCATAAGAACATGCCACTTCCCCAGCACATGGAAAAAGGCAGAAGTCATCGTCATTGAAAAACCAGGAAAAGACAGGACAGTACCACACAACTACAGGCCCATCAGCCTACTCCCTGCTTTAAGCAAAGTAGCTGAAAGAGCTATAGCCAGAAGACTAAAAGATGAATCCCAAGAACTAGATGCCATCCCAGATGAACAATTCGGCTTCAGGGCAGGGCACTCATCTGAGCAGCAGATACTCAGAACCACAGAGTATATCACCAAAGGATTTAACAATAAAGAGGCCACAAGAGCAGTTTTCCTGGACATCGAAAGAGCCTTCGACAGAATGTGGCACCAAGGCCTGATCCACAAAATGTCGGTGGCTGGATACGAGAGAAGAAATATAAAGCTTATCAGAAGCTACCTAAATGACAGATCATTCACAGTCAAGGTGAATGACTCTCATTCAGCTCCAAGAGGACTAATAGCTGAAGTACCACAAGGGTCAGTGCTGGGACCCATTCTATACTCCATCTTCTCTCACGATATCCCAATCGGTGAAGAGGGCTTAACAGCACTCTACGCGGACGACACAGCCATCCTACACCAAAGCAGAAGCACCCGGATAATGGGCAGACGACTGCAAGAGGACATTGATAACCTTCATGACTGGTGTGTCAAATGGAAGGTTAAAATCAACCCCCAGAAGTCCCAAGCAATCCTATTCCAACGAAGGAGACTGGTCCCAACAGCTGGAATCCGAATTGGAGATGCCTTGGACAAACGAGGCCAAGTACCTAGGGATGACCATGGACAGAAGCTTGACATGGAACAACCATATCAATGCAGCGAGGAGAAAAACTAGACACGCAATGGGTAAACTCTATCCACTGCTCTGTCGAAAAAGTGAAATGGGATTGAGGACCAAACTACTACTGATCCAAACAGTAGCTAGGAGCCAACTCACCTACGGCTCCACATCCTTCGGATATGCTTCTAAGACCAACCTTATGAAGCTAAAGAGGACAGAAAACAAACTCATTAGGATGGCAGCTGACGCCCCATGGTTTATCAGGAACGAGGACCTGCAGCGTGATCTTCAATGGACACCTATTGAAGAATTCATGCGGCAAAAGGCTACCCGAGCCTTCAGGGCAGCAGAAAATCACCCCAACGAAAACTTACGGGACCTGGTAGATTATGATCCGCTAGCTCCAAGACGCAACAATTGAACAAGGCACAGGAGACCTAGACACGGGCTCCTGCGCTAATATACTCTAGGATGGAAGTGGGCAAATCGAAATTTCTGAGTCTCCGTGCTCCTCAGGAACTAGATCCTGCTCACCGAAACCCCAAGAGTATCAACAAGAGGCCATCAAATTCCAAGAAGAGGATTCCCAGGTACCTCAGCTGGCTCCGGCGTGAGTTGCAGCTGAACCTGAGGTAAAAGAAGAGGATCCCAGGTACCTCAACTGGCTCCGGCGTGAGCTGCAGTTGAACCTGAGGTAAAAGAACACCCCACCTCAGCCTCAACACTGCCGGATCACGGAACAGCAGTGTCGCTGAGGGCACAGAAGAGGACCAAAGACACGAAGACCACCAGGTACACTGACGGAGGACACTGGCAGCGGCAGACTGGACCACGGGACAGTAGGACGAAGGCAGCGGCAATCCGGACAGAAGAAAGGAGGACAGCAGAGAAATATCCCACCTGGTAAGACGACATTTTCATTACTAATAATTTCTTTTATTTCAGATGACTACAAGTAACGAGAGGTGGCAAAAACATCCTGCCAAGCGAGGACCTCCCCCCTCCCTACGACAGCGAGGACCATGTCCTTCATAGGAGTTTCTCCCGAAAGGACGGCACCAACCCCATCGAAGGATCCTTGGCTAGCCCAATGATGGTCCATCTGATGGGGGCCCGTTGGGGTTTAGTGGGTATTGTTGACTCCGACAGGTGGAAACCTGTCAGAGCAACGAGTCCCACACTGTCTTTCCTTCTTCCGGAAGGGAACTATCCATTTGATTCTTTAAAACCATCAACTTCTAGATTTGTCGCAATTTTTTGTGTCGTTTCCCTTTATTATTGTACCAGATATTGGAATGTTTTTGGAGCGTACTTTACAAAACCAGTCGTAGACAATTTGGTTTATGTCAGCTCCCTCAGTTTTCACAAATTTGTTTTTCTCTTTCATGTTCCCGGACTCGGCGAATTGCTTATTAAGATCGCTCTTGTTTCTTAAAATATCACTAATTTGAGATCTTCCTACACATAATTTTTCGGCTAATACTCTAACACTAAGTTTGTTTTTTTCCGCGTACTCGATTTTTTCATTTTTTTCTTTTATTTGAACACATATTGGTCGCAACAGAGTAACATCCAAACTAAGATATTCTATTGATTCTATATTTTATAAAAATAAGGTGATCTATGTATTATGCAATTTACCGCAATTTACCTACAAGCCAGACAACATAAGGCAGCCTATTGTTAATAGCACCTATTGTTAAACTAGTGCTATTAACAATAGATAGGCGCCGCGCCTCTTATAAGCATAGATCTAAATATTGCCCATAATGTGCAATATTTAGTCCATTCTGAGGAGGTAAATTTTACTGTTTTTATTAAAAATGTTTCAAATTTTACTGTCCGTGTCCGTTGTTGACAGTGTCCGTTGTCAAGAGGGTTTAATACACAGGAATACATATACCGGCCGGCGGTCGGAGACCTCGAAATTGTCCCTTCAGCATGTCCATTGTTCGGAGGCGTCCGTTAAGGGAGGTTTCACTGTATAGCTATTTTGAAGTCGACGTCCAAAGCAGCCTAACCCAGCCAGTACAAAATATAATTGATGAATTTTATATGACATTACATATAAACCAAATATACAGCTCACCTTATATATTCTAAAACGGATGCCCGAATCACTTGCTCTCAAGACCCCTTTGTCGAACCTCGCAAGCGCAAACTGCTATTTCCATCCAATCGTTGAGCCCAAAGTCAAATGGCAATATTGACATTCAATAGGACATAAATATCCTAAAATACCAATAATGAATTCGCATTTCGAGGCTTGCGCAGAAATGTTTTGGGTGCCTTGCAATTGCTGGCTAGGTTATTGCATGAAGTTTTTATTGACGGCCATGCTATAGAAGATACCCCTAGATAAACTAACTAAAAACCAACTCCAACTCCAGCAGCGACCAAATTTACTCCGTAGTTTGACTTCAAAATAGTGACATGACTCTCTCCGAATACCATATTAAACTATGGTATTCGGAAAATTATGGTATTTATTTGCCTTTTTACATAAAGAAAAGTAGTAGACTGAATTTTTAATTTTGCATTTTTTACTGTGTATTAATGTACAGGATGATTCACCGAGATTTGCCACCCCCCTTAATTCCTTTATTTTTAATAACAGAGAAAAAGTTGAAATACAAATGTATATCAACTTTGTTATTTTAAATGGAACACCCTGTATATTATTAGATTTTTGGATTCCTCGGAAAATTCTATAAATTCGATAATAAAGCAAATTCTAAGGCGATTGCCACTGAAAACCAAATAATAAATACAAAAATGTCAAAATCTCGGAAACTATAACAAATCGGTATAGGACATATTTATAACGAAAGATAGGTTTTTGGATCAGGAATAGTCTTAATATTAAAATACTATACATTCCATTTAAAAAAATGAAGATATGATGTTTTTAATTTTTTTAATTTCTCCTACTTATCTAGGACCTCCTGTACAACGCCGACAAATTTTGTTCACGTTGAAAGTCAACCCATACTTTTGTTAATGTTCCTGCCAAAAATCATAATCCTATATCAAAAAGCCAACGGCCCACGTCGTTCGAAAAGAGGCACTGCAATTCATAATTTTTTACAAAATGGCGAATATTAGAAAAACTATCAGATTTAGACATAAGATATGTTACACAAAAAATGTGTAGAATCACGAGAAGAATCTAAATATGCAAAAATATATAGGGTGTCCCATAAGAAAAAACACAACTTTGCTTCACTACAGATTTTTGAGACACCCTGTATAAATGAAAATAATTTTAGGTCATGTAGCCCGTATTGTTCTACAACTTTTGTATTTGAACTTTTTTTATATCGCTATCCGTTATCAAGATATCAACCGAGAACGCACAGGGTGTCCCAATACCCTGTATATTATTATAGATTAGCCATTATTTGGGTGCCGACTTCAAAATGTTTATATTTTAGGAATAAATGAAATATTATGTTTTACTTTTTAGCAATTTTTTCTTGAAGTCTGTTCTATTTTATTTAATATTTTTTTCTCATTATTTAGTGCTTTTTTACAACTTACATTTTTAGGAATATTATAATTTGTAGTACGAGGGCGTTTCAACAAAGACTAGGACTAGTACTACCGACACTTTATTTATTAATCTTAAACAACAATACTGTTATCACGCTCTATATAGCCCCCTGTAATGCAATAACCTTATCCCAACGGTGCTGCCATTGCTCAAAGACATGGCGGAAGCCATAACAGCATCCAATTCTGTTTGAAATCGTCATCCTTTAAGGTATTTTTTTGCTTAAGTAAACAGATAGAAATCGCATGAGGGTATGTCAGGACTATATGGAGGATACGGTAGAGACCTGATATTTTTAGTGTTCAAAAACTCTGTCACTATGTTCACTACGTGGGGGCGTGCGTTATCATGATAAAGTTCCCACTTTCCAATCAGCTCAGGTCGTTTTTTGAGGATGTGATCCTTCATCAAGTTGAATAAAACTTGTTTATAGCCACTGGCAGTTACTGTACTACCATGTGGGACCATGTGCGTATATATCATGCCTTTGTGATCAAAAAGTGTTATGACAATAGGTGGTCCTCCTTTTTCTATCCACTGCGTATTTTGTTGCTTCATCTCCCGATCATAATAATACACCCACGTTTCATCCGCAGTAATAATGGTCTTCCACCATTCTTCGCCTTTTTCTTCAACGCATTGTTTCCAGTATTCATAAACCGCTACCCTATTCGCTTTTTGATCTAAAAACACTTCCAACAGATATTTTAAGAATATTTGAGAGTTGTGGGATAGTCAGACGTGAATCTGTGCAAATAATTACTGCTTCGGTATTGATGGTTTCCTCAGCTAGTGCCACAACAGGAGCACCTGGACCGTCTTGCAACTCACACCTTTCCCTGCCAATACTAAACTCTTTATGCCATCGAAAACAAGCAGATCTTGCCATAGACAATTCCCCAAAAGCCGTATCAATCATCGAAAAAGTTTCCGTTGCTGATTTTCCAAGACGAACACAAAATTTGATCGCATATCTTTGTTCTTTCAATTCATCATCACGATTCTTAGAGGTGCGGTATCAATATCTGAACTTTAGAGCGGCGTCAAAATCAAATAAATAATTTATGACAACTGACATTTCGCAAAATGAAAGAAGCATACTTGGATGATATTTTCTGATTTTTGGCGTTATGTAGCTCGTTGCACTGGGCCGTAAAAAATTCAGTCCTAGTCTTTGTTGAAAGGCCCTCGTATATGTACAAATTATACAAAAAGTAAGCGAATAGAGAAGTAATCTACTCTGTGAATAAAATAATTTAAATATTGATATCAGAGCTGTTTACTTAGTTAATTTTTCAATTGTATCATTTAATATAAATTACTGTCTGTGCTTCTTTTACCACCACCTGTATACATTCATAAAAATTATAATGAGAGTGGTCGGTTCATAGAGATTTGTTTATACCAAAAGTTGATTTTTCGAAAATGTCAAGTAAAATACTAGATTTTGAGGTTGCCCATTTTCATGGTCACCATGTATACCTAAAATTACATCACGGGGTAGAAAAAAGAGATATCTTTTAACAAATAGGATTGTATGTCTATTACACACCTCAATGCTTTAGTTTGAAAAGGGTATGTAAAAAATGCAAATTTAATTATAAAAGTCCTTGTTTTTATCGCCCTTATACCTGTGTTTTTTTTAAATATTATTATTACATAAAAAAACCAGTCAACGGATTTCATATTAAAGTATATGGGACCACCAGGGAAACGTCGCGTCCTGTACAATCTGACGTTTGACTCATCAAAATCGGTCAAACCGTTTAGACAATACTTAAATTTATTAAATTCCTGGGTTTGAATATAAATAACAACCTAAAATGGTCTAAGCATATTGACACCTTAACTAAAAAACTTTCAACCGCCTGCTTTACGTGTCTTTTGCCAGATTTATTTATTTGTCTCTATTCGAATCCCATCTCCGCGCCCCTTTTGGGGCTGCTGTACCACCGAGCAATTTCTTAGTCTTTTTGAGGCTTCAAAAGAGAGTAATTCGCTATTTGTTTGGTCTAAATAATAGAGCTCACTGCCAGTACTATTTCAAAAAGCATGAAGCATTAACACTTACTGCATTATTTATTTTAGAAACCGTCTGATAAGAAAACATATAAAAACTTTCCCGCAAAGGCCACAACACGTATATCCTACCAGAAACTCTATATACCTTCCCATTCCCTCCACAAAATTAATAAAAAAATCAATTTTTTTACAACGCCATAAAACATTACAATCATCTTCCAGCACATTTAAAAACTATCGCAATGTCTGCACTCTTTCGAAAAAAAAACCAAAGCGTACCTCATTGAAACACATTTTTACTGCGTTAATGATTTATATAATGAATAAATCTTATTAAAATGTTTTTTTATTTGTTTGTTTACTTATATCTTTTTGGGTGTCATGTTTCAGCTGCTAGAATAGCATTTGAAAACCATTTCATAGGGGAATGAACTGTCTGATAGTCTGTTAAATTTAATTATTTTGTAACGTATTAGTTAGAGTACACTTTTTGTTTAACTTCACTTATTTTGCTTGTATAACGATAACAAAATGGAGTTTAACGTCGCGTAATTTTAATTTCAATGTCATCGAAATTATTCACCTCACATATGTTCCATATTTTCAAATAAAGTAAAACGTAAGAAATATAGCTATTTATGCAAATAATTCTTTAATATCATGTACAAAGTATTTTACCATAAATAAATCACTTTTTACCTTTTTTATTCCTTTCATCGCCTTCTAAAAGCGGTAGATAAAATCAAAAAAATCAACCTCAGTAAGTTTTGCAGATCTTTGCATTTTAGGGCTAAGAAGAGAATAAGTATTAGCATAGCTTAAAAATAACTTACACGCCTGAGAGAGAAGAGAGGAAATGGAGGGAGGAAAGAGGGAGAGAGAGAGATAGAGAGAGAGAGAGAGAGAGAGAAAGAGATAGAAAAACAGAGTTAAAAATATTTATGAATAATTTAGAACACAGAATCCATGGACACCCTTTCGCCAAAAACTTTTTATATTGGTATAGATATGTAGATGATATTTTATCTTATTTCAGAAAGACAACTTACTCAATTTCTTAATTGTATAAATAGTCTACATAAAAACAGTACATTTACTATCGAAATCGTTTAAAACTACATTTTCAAACTAATTGGAAACGTATCTGAAACAGATCGTCGAATTGTTCGCATTTCTAAGGCAGACCCTTAACAATTTCGCAGTTGATATTTCAAAAGAAATTTTTGTTGAAAATCAAAGGGAATTTAGTGTTCGAAGTGTTCGTAATCGTTTGAACGAGGCATAACTTTTTGGCAGGGTACAAAGGAAGAAGCGTCACTTTTCTAAAGTGAATCGAAGAATCGTTTGGAACTTGCTAGAAATCACCTTCCTTGGAATGTCCAACAATGGAAGCAGATACTATGGTCAGATGAATCCAAGGTATATAAATTTGGTTCTGATGGAAAACGTTTTGTTTGGAGTCCACTAAATAAAGAATTTGACCCGCAATACACCATGAAAACAATTAAATTTGTTAGTAATGGTATTATGGTATAAGGCTTCTTTTCTTGGAATAGTGTTATCACTCTTTATAGAATACCTGGTACTATGAATCAGTATGAATACATTAACATGCTGGAAAACGTGAGGCAACCATATGCAGAATAAAATGTATCAGTACTTTGGAAATTCCAACACGATAATGATCCAAAGCACTCTGCTAGGTGGGTGACAGTCTGGCTTCAGGATAATCATGTACATATTTTACAATGCCCATTTTGTAGTCCAGATCTTAATCCAATAGAAAATCTTTGGATGATAGTTAAGAGGAAATTAGGTTTAAAAACTTTCCAAAATTTCGTAGAAGTATTCGAGGGTATGAGAGAAGCTTGGACTCGTATTCCACTAGAGACTTGTAGACATCTAATACAGTCCATGCCTAGGAGGTATTTAAAAGTAATTAAAGTCAATGGATATCCAACTAAATACTAGGTACTCGATTGAGACAAAAACTTATAAGTTGCTAAAAATGTTAAGTCAGAAATACGTTTCCAATTAGTTTGCCGCTTAAAAATATAGTGTTCTTCGAATTTTCAAATGAATAAACTATTTTTTAAACTTAATAAGGTTTTTTAATGCGATAGTAATAGACATACACCCTAACAATAGCAAAAATGATTATAATATTAGAAATATCTTAAACCAATTTCTTAGTAGCAACAAGTTAGTGGATTATTATTATTAAAAAATAACACCAAACGTCTTGTTAATGACAGTTAGATAAGGTGATGGGACAGAAGACAATGAAAATCGTACCTTTCAAGAGACACAGGACATTTGTAAAATTTTTTCGGTATTTACCTTACATTCACCTTGTTATGGACATTATTCAGTGTACAATATTTTTATATTCGACCACAATACTAGTATAAATTATAGTCTAATACAAATAATTTTAATAAAATCCTTAAAAGTGGCCGGCAGGCCGGCAGACCAGACGTCTTCAAGATCAATACCAAGGAATCTCGTCTGAACGAATTACTCATTTATTATGAAATTGTACATTTTTTACTTGCTTTATGCCCAAGACTGAGAATATTCGCAAAGCGAATTCCTTAGACGAGCTTAAAACGTTTCTAAAAAAAAAAAGGGAATGGAAATGGGAAAGAACATCTGATTAGGCAACTTTGGGGTATACGTTTTTTCCCCTTTTTGCAGACTGGCAAAAAAGGATCTCATGGAATTCGTCTTTGATGCCTTTTAGGGATCTGGATACCTATTACAGCCAAAGTAAAGGAAAACAGCCCAATTTAAATTTAAATACGCTTTTTTTTATTTTCGAAGCAAACTCATAAAAGAAATCAATGGAAAGAGGACTACCATAAGACGAATATATTAATAAAATCCTGTGAGTTTCTTTTCGGTTCACTATTAAAAAAGTCTAAGTTATAATAATTAAAGTATGCCTCAAAAGTTTTGGTACAATTGTTTTATGATATAATAATAAATAAATAACTTACATTTAATTATATTATATTAAATTAAGAGGCCCGTACTCCTCAGCAAGGTGGAATATTCTGGGAACATAGCCCATTAGGTTTTAGAGGGTTTTTCGCATTTTTTTATACATTTCACTGCTAAACTGCTCTTCATTTTCAGGTTGCCATTCTCCAACAGGCAGACAGACAGACCGATGTAATTTAGAAAACATGTTTTTCGGCATATAGGAACCCTGAAACGTAAAGATCTGAAAAAACGATTAGAATACTTCCTTTTTACGACGGAAGTCATGCAGTTTGCAACAAAATATTATCAAAAGAACAAACAGTAAACACTCAGACAAACTAACAACAGGTTAAAAAAGTTGTCCATAGTTCTCATAGAGACCTGTATACAATAGAAATAAAATAAAATCAGAAAGTGTAGGTCTCAATGAAATATTAGAACGTAAGGTTACGAGTGTTTCGTCCTTACGGGCATCATCGGATCTGCAATTAATGTTAAACTAATATAACAATGTGTGCAAATTTAAAAAAATAAAAATACAAAATACAAGTCACATACTGGACAAAGAACAATAACAAGAAGTAGTGAAATCATCTAACTAATCTGAGTATTTTTGGTTGCATAACTGTATAATATATATATATATATATACAGTGTGTATCAGCCAAATGGAATAAATTCGATAATAAATAAATGGAGGCGTGTTCGGAAAAACGCTTGGATCCGTCGATTGGTATTTTTAGTTGCTCATTTTCTCCAATAAAAGCTTTTTATACAGGGTGTGTCCTGTAACAGTGGTCAATGCCAACTATTTCAAATAACACCCCGGATATTATTTAATTTTTGGATTCTTTATTCTATATTTTATGTTCAATGTCCTATACTTATTTTCAACTATTTCGGCAATATTAAGTGTTTTCAAATTTATTGCAAAAATTAAGATTAAAAAAATAAAATTATTTATTTCTTCATAATGTATAAACAAAAGTAAAAAGTTAATTTAGGAACTGTTGAATATGCTCGCCGCGAACGTCTTGGCAAATTCCTAATCTTAAATAGAAATTTCTTCTAACGTTATTTAGCATCTCAGGCGTGACCGATCTAATATATATATATATATACATATATATATATATATATATTCTGTCGATCCTCGTCTCCCTATCCACCGATTTGGAAATATTCCGTTGAGGTACTGCCGGACATTAATTTGGTAATGGGGCGGTGCTCCATCTTGCTGAAACCATATCATATTCGCTGGAACTTGTGGGTTTGCTGGATCCGGATACAAATTTGTCAAAGTTGGCACGACATTATTTTGGAGCAGTGCTAAATAATTATCGCCATTCAAATTGCCGTTAATGAATAATCCTATGATATGATCCCTAGCAATTCCTGCCCAAACATTAACCTTTTCAGGATATTGAGTATGTTCTTCGCTGATCCAGTGAGGATTTTCCCTAGACCAATAGCGGCAATTTTGACGATTTACATGACCGTGAAGTGTAAAGGTGCACTCATCCGAAAACAAAACATGTTCTAATTGAATAACATTGTTATCTAACAGCCATCATTTGTTCACAAAAATAAGTTCTCATATCATAATCGTCTTCTATGAGCTCCTGAGTTGGTATCACTTTATAGGGATGCATTTTATTTTCTTTTAATGTTCGAATAATCTACGAATGGCTAATATCGAACATTGCGGCGGCTTGTCGACTAGAAATATGGGGTTTTCCTCAAACTCAAGCATAATATCCAATTTAGTATCATCATTTATTGAATTGGCAGCTGCTTTTTTTATCTGCCTCACATGTCCAAGCTCGCGAAACTGCTTTTCTATTTTACTAATTGTCCCTTGGGATATATGCGGCAAATTTGGAAATTTTTCATGAAATAAGCGAGCAAATTCCACTTGTGTTCGTGTGTTATCTCCATAACCAATCATTTGTAGAATTGTTATTTTATGCATTTCTGTTAAATGAACCATTTTTCTGATATTAGGTATTATGCAGTTAACGAAATTCAAAAGACTATGACACTGACAACTACTGCCTTGCAAAGAGAAAGGCCAGGCATTTTACACAAAAGTAAACAAAACTTAAAAGTAAACAAAACTGGCTCTTTTTGTTCCAATCAATAAAAAGGAACGCTAAAATGGTTTTTGCTTACATTCTTAATATGAAGACCTAAATGGTAAATAAGTATTGAGTGTGTTGTAGCGAATTTTTGTAATCAAATAAATAGTTCAGTAACCAGAGCCACCAGAAATAATAAAATAAAAATAAATTTGAAAACACTTAATATTGCCGAAATAGTTGAAGATAGGTATAGGACATTGAACATAAAATATGTTTAGAATCTCCTAAAGAATCCAAAAATTAAATAATATCCGGGGTGTTGCATTTGAAATAAGAAAGTTGGCATTGACCACTGTTACAGGACACACCCTGTATAAAAAGTTTTTATTGGAGAAAATGAGCAACTAAAAATACCAATCGACGGGTCCAAGCGTTTTTCCGAACACGCCCCCATTTATTTATTATCGAATTTATTCGATTTGGCTGATACACACTGTATATATATATATATATATATATATATATATATATATATATATATATACGTCATATTGTCAGGTCGTATTATGTCAACATCAATTGTCAATTATATCATGACCTGCCTTTCAATGTAAAGAGAATACTGACAACCCCGATTTTCCGGCTTCAAAAAGACAATCTGGAAAAACTCTCGGATCGGTCGATTTTTAATTTAAGGGGAAACTATTTTTCAGCTTTTCCATCATCATAGCTTTAATCCCCTAACGCGGGGGTGTACAACCCGCGAATTTTCAGCAACAACGACATGACAGTTTGTTAAAATCTGTTAGAGAATTGAAGGTCTAACAAATTAGACTTCGTTTTCTACGTTTTTGTGAGGACTGATTCAAGGGGGAACAACTTTTCTGCTCTCTTCTTCCCCATAACATCAAATCCCTAACAGGGGAAAGCACAACACCCTTATTTTGAATAGGGGTAAGGGGTGTTGCGATAATTCTTTTTAGAGATCTCATCGAATACTTTCTGACCCAAAAATTTCGTGTCAAAATTTGTATCGATAACGTTAGCAGTCTGTGTTCAGTGATGAGGAAATTAAACTGCTGGCCATTTGCTTTGCACATCTCAAAATTTGTATCCAAATTTAAAGCGCAATTTTTCAAAAACTTCTCCGCATAATATATAGGGGGTTATATAAAATCGTGTAAATTTTATAAAAACGTAAGTCCCGAGTTTCTGCAATTTTTAGTTTTATTTAATTTTGGGCATGTTATGACATTCTACGAACCAATTTGGCAGATTTTCAATTCATTAATTTGTTTTTAATATACAGGGTAAATTCCCAAGTAGCACTTTTAGTCATGAATACGTCATTGTTATCACAAGTATGTTCATTGTGGTAACCGGAACTTGGCGCCGCCACGTTCTGTTTAAGCTGAGACTCGTAGTCATTAACAAAATAAGGAACAATTTTGGGGTAACTATTTCGTATATAACATGAAACTGTGACTTTGACTATTACGTGGGTAGTACGGAATTCTGTAGTTCCATTTAAGTAGCCGAATAGTAAAAATGTACCCTATTCGTCTTCCTTATTTCTGTCTTTATTTAGTTCGTTTTAAAAATATGTATGGTTAGTTTTAATACGAGCAAAAACAGTTATGGCGACTATAAACACTCAAATTGGGTTGGCTGCATTTCTTTACTGAGAAAATTACCTAACATCAAGTGTTTACGACTGCTCCCATACGCTTTTATAGTCTTGGATTCTTAAAATACGCAACTTTGACTTATACCCAATTACTTTGAAGTCTACTAGTTATCCACAAAGTTCCCATTAATCCCATACTATATATTATTACCAAGCGGTTACGATTTGCGATCATTCCGCCGGATCTTTAAAATTTAATGCGTGTCATAGCATGTGGAGAGTTGCGGTATTTGAGTCACTATTATAATTCTGCCATCTATCATAACGATAACCCTTTGTTTCGTTTTTCTTTTTTGTATCTTTAAAATACTGCTTTAGACTGTATTGTTCAGGTACTCCGCTGTACCAGTCCCAAGCCTGGGGTCCCAATGATCGGAAAGGAGGAGGGGGAGGAGTAACAACCTCGTTAAAAAACCAGGGTTCATTTGGCCCGGATGATAGCACCCTGTAAGGGCTCCTGCCAGGATACGGCGAAGAAGCTGCTGCCTTGTAGAAGGGTGTTGGTTCACCAAAGGCTAAAGGAAGACAACCTTGAATAAAAACTACCTGGCCCTCCTGGTAGGGGGTTGAGGAATCGGGCTAACTCCCCGATACTCGGAAAAATCCAAGTGTTAAAAGGCCCAGTCAACAGCCTCGGAGCGGACCGAAAATATTACGACGAACCAAGCTACGAAAAAGGATAATGAATTTTGGCACATGGAACGTACAAGGTATCTCCAATAAAACCAATGAAGTAATCTCAGAACTCAGAAGATCAAAATTTCAAATAGCAGTTATAACTGAAACTAAGAAGAAAGGCCAAGGCTCGGAAAACCTAGGACACTACGACCACTTCTATAGTGGAGTTCCAAAAGAAAAAAGAGGGCAACAAGGAGTATCTATCCTCATTTCCAAGAATTTAAGAAAGTTTATAACATCATGGAGCCTATAAACGAAAGAATAATAAAAATGAACATAACACTGTATATGGTCAGGCTTACAATATTTGGGGTATATGCCATAAACGATGACGCCTTAATTAATAAAAAGGATGAGTTTTTTGAACAGCTACACCGAGAAATATCCAGCATTGGTAGATTCAGGGAAGTCATGATACTGGGGGACCTAAACGGAAGAACTGGAACAAGGCTGAGGAACAAAGTTGTGGGAGGATTTGGCGAGGACCACACAAACGACAACGGCCTGAGACTAATTCAAATGTGTGAGCAAAATGAATTAAAAATAATGAACGGATACTTTCAGCACCCATGGATACACAAATACACATGGACCCAAACCACTAGGAATCTGCGCTCCATCATAGATTACATTATTATAAAACAGTCAACAGGTATGAGAACACACGACGTCAGACTACAGAGAAGCGCAACATGCGGCAGCGACCACCATCTGCTAAAGGCCAAGATACTACTAGCACATAAAATGGATAAAAAACAAAATGAAGAAAGTATTCAAGAACAAAACCAATCTACTGAAATAAAACAACCAAAATTCAGGCTAGAAAGCTTAGACCATGAAAGCATTAAGCAACTATACAGAAAAAGACTCGACCAAAAACTACAACTACAAAAATTCAAGAATAATACGGAACACTACGAATATATTAAGCATTGCATAAAGCAAGCAGCCGAAGAAGCTTTAGGATATCTAGAAGACAAACAATATTGTAAACCGTATTGGTGGGACGAAGACATCGAACAGGAAATCGAGGTTAAAAGACAGAAATACCAGCGTTACTTAAGCAATAAAACAGATCAGAACAGAAGCATCTTCAAAGAAGCACAGGCTCAAGTAAGAAGAAAAATATCCCAGAAGAAAAACGCAACATGGGAGAAAAACTGTGATAGAATGAATACTTACCTTGGAGGGACAAAAAGTACTGAAAGCTGGAGAGTGCTGAGGTCGCTGCGCCAAAATAATAAGAAAGACCTCTTATCCCCGATAACTGCAGCAAAATGGGACGGATACTTTAGCAAACTCTTAAAAGAAGACCGCGTACAATTTCTGAAAAGCAGAACATCCGCCCAAATACACGTTACAGCGTCACCGATCCGGATCACCGTGAAGGAAGTAAAAGACACCTGCCGGAACCTTAAGAATAAGAAAGCACCTGGACCGGGTAATATCACAGCAGAATTAGTGAAATATGGATCTGATCTCCTATTCGACCATGTAACTCAACTCTTCCAAAACTGTATCAGCAGTGGTGATATCCCGGACGAATGGAAAATATCATTCCTTACTCCCATCAGTTGTGAACAGGTAACACTCAGTCGAATTTACGGGAAAATACTTAAGACCAAAATAGAATGCGAATACGCAGACAGCGAAGCAGAGGAACAGGCAGGATTTCGAGCAGGAAGATCTACAGTGGATCACTTATTCTGTGTTACACAACTGCTCGAGAAGATGTCAGCATTCAATCGAGAAATACATCTCTTATTCGTGGATTTGAAAAAGGCGTACGACAGCATACCGCTATCAAAACTTTGGGAGGCATTGGAACGGACGAACCTAAACATACACCTAATAAAAGCAGTGAAGGAACTATATAGGAACTGCCACATAAAAGTAAAAGTCAGAGCTAAAATCTCCAACGGATTCACACCAAGTAAAGGCCTTAAACAAGGATGCTGTCTGTCACCCACCCTTTTCAAAATCTATCTAGAACAAGCATTGAAGATATGGAAACAGAAATGTAGGAATATGGAAATCCCACTCAATAATACGAATCTGTATACCCTTAGTTTTGCGGATGACCAAATTATCATGGCGCAGGATTTCGAAGATATAGAGTATATGACGCGAAAGCTCATTGAAGAGTACAGGCACTGGGGACTAGAAGTCAACATCTCGAAGACCGAATACATGTGCGTCGGTGGAACTCAACAAGATCTGGTACTAGAAAATGGCCAAATCATCAGATCCTGCCAAACATATAAATACCTAGGAACGAAGATATCGAATACCGGAACACTGGATGAGGCCATTAAGGACAGAAACACCCAAGGCAGAAAGGCAATAGCTATGTTGAATAGCATCATATGGGATCAAAAAATCACCAAACGAAACAAACATCTGATATACAACATCATCATAAAAAGCATAGTCACATACAGCAGCGAAGTATGGCAACTGAAAGAGAAGACTATACAAACATTAAACGCGACTGAGATGGACTTCTGGAGAAGAGCAGCAGGAAGATCACGACTCGAAAAAATCCCAAATGAGACGATCCGTAATAACATGAAAGTTAAACACACGTTAACCGACGATATACGAACAAAGCAACTGAGATGGTACGGACACGTCCAAAGAATGGAAGACAGACGACTCCCCAAGCAAATTCTCACCTGGACCCCAACAGGAAAAAGAAAAAGAGGAAGGCCTAGAAGGAGTTGGAGAGAGGGGATAGATTCGGAGATCAGAGAGCCAGGACTAGAGGAGGATCTGTGGACCGACAGAGAACAATGGCGACTGGAAATCGGAAGACGTCGGAGAACGTTGTGAACCCGATATATATATATATATATATATATATATATATATATATATATATATATATATATATATGTTCAGGTATCAAATAAGCAAGTTGGTAAACTGTGGCTGAGTGATGAAAGCTACTTCTTTTTCCTATGGTATGTGAAGCCACTATGAACCTTTTTAACTTGTTACTCGTAGGCGATAACACAACACATATACAAATAATTAATAGCTGTAGACAGTGGCGACACCCCACACGATGGGGGCACCTATATTATCGTTAGTTTTTCGCAAAATATGGCTAAATTAATTTACTTTTATATTGGCAACCTCTGTTGGCGTCAGGTGTAAATGTAGAGTTATGTTAATGTTTTACTTTAATAGTCTATTAGAACTATCTAGTACAAACTTACTTTTTCATTTAGATTTTTAGCAAATAACAATGTTTGTGCAAGCGATTAATGAGAGTTGCCTGCCAAGTGCATCTAGTAATGTAATATGTACTGAAGAAGGCCTACAAAATAAAATTTCTTTTATGCTACTCTTAGAGAGCTTCTACCTCAAATTAAGGTGCTGAATGAAGTAAACCATACACTAAGACATAAAACAATATTTTCTTTTACAGCAAAATAAAACCAAAATATAATAATGTGCAATATTTAATAACTTTTCTTGGAGTAAACTTAAAACATTTACGGTCATAGTATTTACACATTCATCACAAACACTTTATAATTACAAGCAAATAACGGGTCAACCAGGCTTAAATACATTTCTCTACATTGCCAATGGCTGAGAACTTCTTGTTTGACCGAGAGAATCTCGTGCCAGCGCCCCCTATCTCCGGAATCTCAAGTACAAGAGGTAATAGTTTACTTGTAGTAAATAATTATAAATAATTACTGTAATTCTTACTTCTATGTTGCAACAGAAGACGACTGGTAATAGCCAGTTTAAAATAGCAGCAGTCGATAACTTTTTCTACTCTACAACGACCTGTTTTACTTTATAGAAATACGTTATAGGAGTACATTTGAACGTAATGGAGTAGTCTCTGCAAAGTTCAAGAAGGTACTGATACTTAAAAGTTGTAATTTAGTAAACAGTAACTATACTATTATGTCACGGAAAAGAAATGACAACCTTAAAGTCAATTCCTTAAGTATTTGCTTGGCAGTAGTTAATATATAATTACTTTACATGAAAAATTACTATAAAGTATTATTCGCAGTAACAAATACATATATAATACTTAAAACGAGTAACCCAACGTGTTTGCTGATATATAGTAGGCTTATTAGTAATAAATACGTAAAAATCCTTAAAGAGTAGTGGTGGAAACAATTGTAGCTACTTTAGTGCTAGCTAGGTTCAATAATTTCTGAACTTCCAAAAGAAAATTATTTTTAACTATTCTCTTATTTAAAATTAATAATTTTTACATAATTTTATCTTAGTTAAGATTGCGTTAATCAAAAAACTACAGCTGTATTATACATAGTGTTAGACAATTTTTGAATCAGTAACATAATAAAGTTTTTGCAATTTTTTTAAAGGTCCTCATCAATATAAGTTAAGCTAATTTTCAGAGACCAAGGAAGGAATTGGCATTGACGCTGATACAATTTTTATAAACTATAGTCATATTTACCCAAACGGTTGTTTACGTCTTTTTTTACGCGTAACAAAATTAAGCAGAATCATAAAATTCAAAAACTCGAGACAAATTTTTCTAAAATTTGCGCTATTTTATATAACACCCTGTATATAATACTAATTATTACTCATAGTAATGGAATCAAATTTAATAGAAAAGTTTATATAACAAACATTTCTATAGAATATAGATATCAGCGTCAATGCCAATTCTTTCTTTGGTCTTTGTAAATTAGCTTAACTTATATTGATGAGAATCTTTAAATACATTGCAAAAACTTTGGTATGTTACTGATTCAAAAATAACTCATACCTTGACCTGTATAATACAGCTGGATTATGGAAAAATTATTAATTTTAAATAATAATAGTTAAAAACAATTTTCTTTTGCAAGTTCAGAAATTACTAAATTTACCTTGTATATTAAAAACAAATGACCAAATGGATTTATATAATGGTTTGAAGAATATCATAATCATGCCCAAAATTAAACAAAACTAAAAATTTTATATAACACCCTATATAAATAAATAAATAAATAAATGCTTTATTGTCAAAAAAAATTTTACAATTTTGTGGACAAAGCTGATGTAAAAAAAATAGTTTACAAACATCAAAATTAGCAAACAAAACAAAACAAAAACACACATAAATATTATAGAAAAATAATATTTAAATCAAGAATTTAGAATACTAATATTATAGAATCCTAAAAGAAGTACATTAGAAATGTACTTTGTCAGTCGTACTATGTTATAAACATTATCATAAATATAATGTAAAAAAAAATAAAAAAGCAAAGTAAAAAATAAAAAAGTACGAAACAATTAAAAAAATACATATACAAAATTCGGTAAAAATGGTTGGTAATGGCAACTATCACACTAGGGGTTCATAAGGATAAAATTATGTGTTGTAAAACTCGTTCACGGTGTAGAAGGCACTTTCCAGTAAGAATGATTTCAAAGCCTTGCGAAATGAAGTCAGAGATATTATGGATTTGATGTTAAATGGCAGGTGATTATGCATTTTTTTTGCATTGTAGATTACTGATCTTTTAATTAACTCTGAGTGTGGGGTTGGAAGATAGAGATCGTGCTCAGTATTTCTGAGAGGGTAGTTGTGAGAAGGTCTCTCTAATAGAGCAGGTGCATGCTTACGAATTAAGCAAACCGATTCCAAAATGAATAAGCAAGGAAGGGTTAGTATTTTATATCTTTTAAAGAAATCTCGGCAGTGAGTTCTACTGTTAAGTCTCAGTAGGTAACGAACAGCTCTTTTTTGTAGTATAAAAATTCGATCAAATTGAGTCGCACAACATGTACCCCAGAATGGAATAGCATATCTGAGGTGCGACTCAACAAGAGCAAAATAAACAGTTCTAGAGGTAGAAAAGCTAAGCTCCTCGGAAACAGATCTTAACGCAAAGCAAGCAGAACCCAACTTCCTTGATAAAGCGTCGATATGTGGATCCCATTTTAAAGAATCATCTACAAGAAGCCCTAATTTATAAAGAAATGATAAAGAAATTTTACAGAGTTTACGACATCAATAGTGGTGCCATTAAGGTCAAAAGGTTGCAGCGTGTTTTTATAAGACAAGACTTTCGTTTTAGAGATGTTCAAACATAGGAGATTAGAATCGCACCAGGATTTAATGGTGATTAGGTCATTAGATACAATCCTATGTAGGTCCGTGACATCTGGGTGGCTCCACGTAAAGCTGGTATCGTCCGCAAAGAGACATATTTTTCCACTAATGTTTAAATTAGCCATGTCGTTTATGAACAGAAGAAACAAGATAGGTCCTAGTACCGAGCCTTGAGGCACTCCATATTCCATTGGCCTACAAGAAGACATCCTGTTGTCAACTTTCACAACTTGATTTCTGTTGCTAAGATATGACTTAAACCAATTGAGAGGAGCCCCTCTAAATCCATAGTACTGCAGCTTGTTAGTTAATATATTATGATTCACACAATCGAAAGCTTTGGAAAAATCACAGAAAATTGTTGCCGTAGCGTGATGGTTGTTTAGGCTGGAGTAAACTCTATTAAGAAGGGAAAACATGGCATCGCTTGTGCATTTGTTACTTAAAAATCCAAATTGATGTTTTGTAAGTATTTCATATCTAGACAGAAAATGATAAAAGCGTTTTTTTAACCAGTCTTTCGATGATCTTAGATAGCGTAGGGAGAAGTGCAATTGGGCGATAGTTCGAAGCTTCTTCTGAAACACCTCCTTTGTGAAGAGGTATGATTATTGCAGTTTTAAGGCAGCTTGGAAAAGTACCATTTTGGAAAGACATATTTATCAAAGCAGTCAGATGCTCTAGTGTGCACTCCGGCAGACTTGAATACATTTTTAAAGTAAGCCCATCAGTTCCCGAGGAAGATTTATTTTTGATATCATTAATTGTACTACGAAGTTCTGATAAAACTACTGGTGAAAAGAAGAAACTGTGCAGGTTTAGCCTATGATTAGAGAGATATGAAATTGGGTCATTAAATTGAGATACGGATTTAGTCAAATCTTTGGCTACATTTACAAAATAATTGTTTAGGTCCTCAGGAGAGGTAAGGATAGTGTTAGATAAAGGAGTTTTGTTTCTTAAATCATTTACGATAGACCAGGTTTCTTTAGCTACATTTTTGGCGTTAGAAAGTCTATTATTGTAATAAATATCTTTGGCGGCTTTAATAGTCTTATGATAAATTTTTCTGTATGATTTTACATAATTATGAAAAAAGACACTGTCCGAAAATTTCTTTAAATGAGATAGTGACCGCATGTTCTTAGAAGATATACGTAAACCTTTAGTGGACCAGGGTTTACTTCTTTTATTTTTGATAGGCCTAAGAGGAAAAGATTCAGAAGCTATATTAGTTAGAGTTTTTATAAAACGAGAAAATTCAGTGTCGACATCATAAGTGTGAGAGTCCCATTCAGTTATTTGACATAGGTGTTTGAAATTAATTCTAACCGAAAAAATACGGCCTACTTGTCTAGAGGAATTTTTGGCTTTGGATGTAATTGAAAATTTTGTGAAAATTGCTTCATGATCGGAGAAACCTGGACTTAAGACATTACATTCGACGGAGCTAGGATCGAAAGAAGACACAACGTAATCTATAGTACTGGCACTTGTCTTAGTAATTCTGGTTGGTGAGTTGACGTGCATGGCAATTCCTAATGACTCAAAGATGGACTGAAGACATTCCTGAGCAGCACACACACTGGAAAAGTCAATATTGATATCGCCACATAAGATTAATTTGCTTTTTACAGGAAGGGACTCGAGCAAACTTAGAAGGTTATGGCAGAATAATTGCACATCAGCATCAGGTGTTCTATAAATACAAATAATATAAAGGTCATAAGTATTGTGATAAACGATAGAAAATTCAAATACTTTTTCAGATAATAAATGATTATACTTTGATATTTCGGAAAAATCGTTGTTTAAAGACATTATCATGGTGCCTCCATGAGTTAAATTAGTTCTATTAAATCTGACAATTGTGGTATAGTTTTTAATAAAAACAGGTTGATTGATATTTAGCCAGTGCTCAGTGATGGCAATGACTTCTGGAAAATTTAGCTCTTCTAACAAAAGATATAATTCGTCTGTTTTATGTCTTAAGGACTGAATATTAAGAAAAAAAAAGATTAAAATTACTATTGGTCAATTTTTTAGAGGGTGCTAGATCCTCTTTTCGCGTCATATTGACTAAAAATTTTTACTTTTTGATGGTGAACCACTAGAATAATATTTACCAGTACTTTCACGAATTTTTTGGAGCCGTAACATTTTTTCCGAGGAGTAGAAAGATCTATCCGCTGCAAGGTCTGAGTCCACTTCAGATGAACCAATCCCATAGGCATCGTGGAAGCGATAATACAGCTTGCGCAGGGAGTCCTTGTCACTGGGAAGGCCTTCTGACGCTAGCAATAATTTAATGCTAGTACCTGTATGCCCCTCAAAACACACACTAGATGGCTGATCGTGTAGATAAGCAAGAAATAGCCTTAAGGTCTTTAGTAAGGAAGGATCCCTTAATCTGGCTAATATATAGCGACTATTTGCTTTATCCGATATATTATGCCGAAGACCATTTTGATGAACCAAGGCAGCGTTGACCAATAGAGCCTTTAAACATTGAAAACCCCATCCCTGTAACTCTTTTAGTTTTTGAAAAAATCCGCTTCAAATTAGTGTCAAAATTTTGAAATGTGCAAAGCAAATGGCCAGCAGTTTATACTAACACCGTTTTCTTCCTTGCTCGCAGATTTGGAAGATTTGGACGACTTAAGCGCACTAAATGTCTAGCCACGTGTCTGACGCCTCTATTTACTTGTAAGGAGATTTATATCCCTCCTACAAGCTTTATTTCCAACAATCCGTGTAATTTTATTTTGTTTTTATTGATGCCCGTATTAAGTCAATACGATTTGCTTGGTTTGTCGCGATTTAATTCGAACATAAATTTAAGCGACGTCTATTTTTTTTTCGTTCGGGATATTATCTAATCTCCTTTGTTTTCATTCTACAAAAAGCAATTCATTTTATTTTTCTCGGAAACCCCTTTTCAATGTTTGAAGATGAATTACTTTTTTTGCATAAGGCCTTTGTGTAGTTACTTTTCAGTCGAACGAATTTTAAGTCGTTCCAAAATTTAAATGAATATTAAACCTTAATACAGAATTATTATCTTTAATTAGTCTGCGGAGAGTCCTAAAAGCTTTGCGCGTAGTCCTACAAAATGGTGTAACATTATTTTTCCTTTTTTAATAGATTTAAATAAAAACTTATAATACATTATTTAATACCAATTCCAATTAAATAAAAATTTTAATGGTATATTAACAAAGCTCCATCATAGAAACGAAACGTTTACAAACCTATGTTCTTAGCAAATGCTTCCTTTTTTGATGAGAGCAACAATTTAAAAGAAAATCGGTAAATTTCCTTTACCTGGAACTTCCCTGGTTATGAATCTTTCCTTTTAATAGAAACATTGATATGTGACCCAATTCAGTTCGGCATTAATAATTTAGTAACACATATACACTGTCTTTTCAAACATATTTATTGGGCGCCATTTTGTTCCATCATACTAGATTCCTACCAATATTTTACCAGTCTCTACCTATGCCACAGTTGCTTTTGGGCATAATTAAAAAAAGTAGTTGATACTATGTTTTCATTCCACGTACACCTACGTCAAAACAAGAAAATGATCCTTGTCTGGAGCATGTTCTGCATCACAGCAGACACAATGATCCATTTTAGTCAAACGACGATCGCGATTTCGCTCTTATCAGAGCTCATCAGGCCGCCATAGACTAGCGAGCCCCGGGTAGGGCAAAGGCACAAAATGGAATCACAAAAACAACTACTCCGCTGGCTAATACCACGACCGGCATTGAATTACATTGTGACTCCTGGCTTTCGTTGGGAGCATTAAATCATATTATGTTTTCAATCCACGAACACCAACGTCATAACAAGAAAATAATCCTTGTTTGGAGCATGTTCTGCATCACAGCAGACACAATGATCCATTTTAGTCAAACGACGATCGCTATTTCGCTCTTATCAGAGCTCATCAGGCCGCCATAGACTAGCGAGCCCCGGGTAGGGCAAAGGCACAAAATGGAATCACAAAAACAACTACTCCGCTGGCTAATACCACGACCGGCATTGAATTACATTGTGACTCCTGGCTTTCGTTGGGAGCATTAAATCATATTATGTTTTCAATCCACGAACACCAACGTCATAACAAGAAAATAATCCTTGTTTGGAGCATGTTCTGCATCACAGCAGACACAATGATCCATTTTAGTCAAACGACGATCGCGATTTCGCTCTTATCAGAGCTCATCAGGCCGCCATAGACTAGCGAGCCCCGGGTAGGGCAAAGGCACAAAATGGAATCACAAAAACAACTACTCCGCTGGCTAATACCACGACCGGCATTGAATTACATTGTGACTCCTGGCTTTCGTTGGGCGCATTAAATCATATTATGTTTTCATTCCACGAACACCAACGTCATAACAAGAAAATAATCCTTGTTTGGAGCATGTTCTGCATCACAGCAGACACAATGATCCATTTTAGTCAAACGACGATCGCGATTTCGCTCTTATCAGAGCTCATCAGGCCGCCATAGACTAGCGAGCCTCGTGTAGGGCAAAGGCACAAAATGGAATCACAAAAACAACTACTCCGCTGGTTAATTCCACGACAAGCATTGAATTACATTGTGACTCCTGGCTTTCGTTGGGAGCATTAAATCATGCTACGTTTTCATTCCTCGTACACCAACGTAATAACAAGAAAATGATCCTTGATTGGAGCGTGTTTTGCATCACAGCAGACACAATAATCCATTTTAGTCAAACGACGACCGCGATTTCGCTCTTATTAGAGCTCATCAGGCCGCCATAGACTAGCGAGCCCCGTGTAGGGCAAAGGCACAAAATGGAATCACAAAAACAACTACTCCGCTGGCTAATACCACGACAGGCATTGAATTACATTGTGACTCCTGACTTTCGTTGGGAGCATTAAATTATACTATGTTTTCATTCCACGTACAGGGTGTCCGGATTTGGTTGCAAAAGCAGGGTATCTCGCTTATTTTTAAAGATAGAACCTTGCGGTTTTCACGAACCTGAGCTAATTTTTTGTGAAACTCATGAAGCCGTAAACAAAATTTTCATAGCCTTCTTCGTTTATGAGATACAAGGCGAAATAGAAATTTTTGCATTTTGGGACCCCCCCTCGTATCTCGGTTATCCTTTAACTTAACGCAAAGGGAAAAATTGCTGCTTATGCAGTTTTTTACGCTGGATCCAGTGACGTAGTCATATTTTTCATTTGAGTTGTTATTTTTTAGATATGACCCAAAGTTTTGTTTTTTTAAATGGGACACCCTGTATATTTGTCCAGAAATTAATTTGTCCTTTTAAAAGCTTCTCAAAAATATATAATAGTATAGGTCTATTTTAATAAACAACAACAAAAATCCTAATTTTTATAATTATCATCCCAAATTTTGCAGTAGGCCATGCAAAACGATGCCGTTTTCTTTTGTTTTCTTGGAAGCAAATGACATTTCCCAATTTTGTACGCGTATATAAAATATAGAGCTAGTTTTTTTGTATTTATTTATTGTGTAAAAATATATTTGTATTATTATGGAAGAAAACCGAACTTTCGAACATTATGAAAAGTACGATATGTTAGCTTGTTTTATATTAAGTAATGAAAATGTTGAAGCGGCTTCTGAGATGTATTTTAACAGGTAAATAGTTAATTTCTAGGTATGTTGAAATACTATTGCTTAATTTTTATTTAGATATCCAGAAAGGAGGCAACCTAATATATCCACTTTTTATCGGATAAAAAAGAATTTACTTAATCACGGATCAGATCATTTATCAAACCTCGTACGAAAACATATAATCAAGAAAATCGGGAGGCTGAGGAAATTACGGTTTTGGCTAATGCAGAAGCTTTCCCTACAAACTCTTGTAGGGCCAGTGAAAAGAGCATAGGGATTCCAAAAACTAGAGTTCAAGAAATTCTAAAAAAGCACAAATACCACCCATACAAATTTAGGCTCATGCAGCACTTACAGCCAGGGGATGTAGAGCGTCGGGTAGTCTTCTGCAATTGGTTTCGAGAAAGATGCGATATGGTTAGAGATTTTGAAAGGAAGGTTATATGGTCAGACGAAGCACATTTCAGTAATTCTGGTATACTCAATAGGCACAATAGTAGATTCTGGTCCCAGGAAAATCATCACCAAATATTTCCCAGAAGACAGCAGGGCAGGTTTGGTCTAAATGCGTCCTGCTTCATATTAGGAATACATATAAAATTTTATATATTTGAGGGAAGTCGAACAGCCAATAGCTATATAGAAATTTTAGAGGCAGCAATACCTGAATTACTTGACGATGTTCCTCTAGCGCAAATTAACGAAATTTATTTTCAACAGGACGGTGCTCCTGCACACAATTCTGGAATGACGAGATTATTTCTGGACAATAATTTTACCAATCAATGGATCGGAACAAATGGCCCTATAAGACGGCCCCCTAGGTCCCCAGATTTGTCGATTTTAGATTTCTTTTTATGGGAATATCTGGAAAATAGAATTTACAAAGACCACTATGATAATGTCCAAGATTTAGGAAATGCAATAAAAGAAAATTTTCACTATTTACAAAATCATCCCGTTATTTTGCTTAATTCCCTAAAACGAATACGAAGATTGTGCGAAGCATGCATAGAACAAAATGGAAATCAGTTTGAACAGTTCTTTTGATTTCCTTGGTTACTGTAGTTCTTATACGACAGTTGGTTTTTGCTGAAAGGCTTGTTACATAATAATTTATTACTGTTTTGTTCTTGTGTTATATAAATCTAGGTAGGTGGTACTTTTTTGGTGCGAAATTATCAATACATATTTTGATAAATAGATTTAATTACATATTTATTTTGATTTATTGTTAGGATGTAGATATTGTTAACGACTTTAAATAAAAGGCATCATTGTTTTGCATGGCCTACTGCAAAATTTGGGATGATAATTATAAAAATTAGGATTTTTGTTGTTGTTTAATAAAATAGACCCATACTATTATATATTTTTGAGAAGCTTTTAAAAGGACAAATCAATTTCTGGACAAATATACAAGGTGTCCCATTTAAAAAAACACAACTTTGGGTCATATCTAAAAAATAACAACTCAAATGAAAAATATGACTACGCCACTGGATCCAGCTTAAAAAACTGCATAAGCAGCAGTTTTTCCCTTTGCGTTAAGTTAAAGGATAACCGAGATACGAGGGGAGTCCCAAAATGCAAAATTTTTTATTTCGCCCTGTATCTCATAAACGAAGAACGCTATGAAAATTTTGTTTACGGCTTCATGAGTTTCACAAAAAATTAGCTCAGGTTCGTGAAAACCGCAAGGTTCTATCTTTAAAAATAAGCGAGATACCCTGCTTTTGCAAATCCGGACACCTTGTACACCAACGTCATAACAAGAAAATGATCCTTGTTTGGAGCATGTTTTACATCACAGCAGACACAATAATCCATTTTAGTCAAACGACGACCGCGATATCGCTCTTATTAGACCTCATCAGGCCGCCATAGACTAGCGAGCCCCGTGTTGGGCAAAGGCACAAAATGGAACCACAAAAACAACTACTCCGCTGGCTAATACCACGACAGGCATTGAATTATATCATTGTGACTCCTGGCTTTCGTTGGGAGCATTAAATGATACTATGTTTTCATTCCACGTACACCAACGTAATAACAAGCAGGCATTGAATTACATTGTGACTCCTGGCTTTCGTTGGGAGCATTAAATGATACTAGGTTTTCATTCCACGTCACAAAATGTTACCAGTTCATTCTTATGTAGCACTTGATGTTTGTGTAAAATCTGAGGTAAATTGCATAATTAATTTTTGTAATAATATTTTCTTTAAAGTTTCACTAGGCCGCCATCTTGTTCGGGTATATTGAATTTTTACCAAAATATTACCAGGTCATCCCCATACAACCCTTCAAATGAAATATAAGCTCAAATCAAAGTAATTCTGTTCCTTTGCATCTCTCGGACAATGACGATATCAACAATTTCTTTGCACCATTTCGTCATCTTGCAAGCGGCATTGACGAAATTTCTCCTGAAATGATAAAGTATTGCAGTCCGTTTATTGATAAATATGTCAATCATATAATAAATTGCTGTTTAGAAGTGAATTATTTTCCTAATTAAGGGAAAATATTCATTGGTAAACCTATACCAAAGGTCCCTGGCCCGACTGATTTTAACGAACTCCGTCTGATTAGTATACTTCCAACTTTCTCAAAAATATTTGAAAGATTTCTTTATAATCTGATATACACCTAATGTATTTCTAATAATATTATACCAAATAGGCAGTGTGCATTCAGAAAAAAAATTAATACAACAGTAGCTTTAGCCATCGTTACCGTTGACTTTTTCGCGCTTTTGACAAACAAATGTACAATCTGCTCCTGCGTTTAGATTTTTCCGAGGCGTTTGACACCATTAATCACCGGCTTCTCGTGTCTATATTGAAATTTTTCGGCTTTGACTTTAATTCATACTCTCTTATTAGAACATATTTACTTGAAAGATTCCGGAAAATCAGCTCAGATAATAAATATTGTCAGTTGTCACTTAAGGTTGTTATTATTATTATTATTTTTATCTCGACTTGTTGTCTCACAGTATTCCTGTGGTTGTACTTTATACTGTCGAGATTATACCAAGTCAGTACAAAAAAAAAATAAAACAGAAAACACAAAAACGAAAAGAAAGGAAAACAACTAATGTGTTTTAAGAAACGATCTAACTATGCTACATGTTTTCAAAATGACCGATTTCTGGATGTTCCTGTGAATGTCTGTATTAAGTCCTAATTACGCCAAATGCACTGTAAAAATTGTTCGGGTGAGAACTGTTACTGATATGACGAGAGGAACAATAATGACTCTTTCCTGTCTCCACAGTCTTTTTACTTCCATTGCCAAGTCGGTGTATTTGGCGTCTTCTCACTGTATGTTCTGGTCGTTGGGAACAGCCATGTTAATTAAATAAGTGATCTTCTCTTTTTTGGATTGAAAGGTGATATCGGGTCTCTTTGTGGGGATTGTTTTATCTGTGTGGATGGCAATGTCCCAGTAGAGCTTGTAGTCTTCGTTTTCAAGTATGGTTGTTGGTGTATAATGGTAGTAAGACGACATTCGCTGCTGAGTTGTGTCTCGCGGTGTATTCAGTTTTCTTTCTGCTGGTGACATCTCCTGCACCTGTCGTCTTCAATGGTTGAGTCCTTGATGATGTGCTTTCGGTAGTTTCTGGTTGCTATGACTTTATCCTGCATGGCATGCAGGAAGCCTTCTGTTTCGGGGAACAGTTGCACTTCTTGTAACCACGTATATGAAAGCTTTTTATGTATGTGGTCTTGCTTTATGTGATATCTGTGTCTTCCGTGGATTGTTTGATATAGGTCGAGCGGTGTATATTTCTTGCCTGCCTCCACTATTGCCTTGTGGAGGTTAGTTTGTTTGTTGTGTTTATTATTATTACTATTATTATATTCTTTGCGCATCAAAATTTAAAGTAAGTAGTTTTTAACTATGCCGTGAAGAGGCAAACCCACAGACAGTCACTCTGTCACTATGCTGACATTAATAAGTTATTTGTATTTGAATCATATTTTGAAAAAATGAGTGTTGTATTTACCATATTTTTAATTTTGCACATTTACATTCCAGCACAAATACAAATGCGAGGCATTTAATATTGAATTCAACAATTATTTAATTTAAGTCATATAAGTTTGCATATAGGCAAAACGTACATTAAACATTCATATAAAGTGCAGATTCAAAACGGCAATTCCATGCAAAGAATGAAGTAAATTTGACTAAATAGAATTCATTTTCAGTTACTAATTGTCCAGGACTAAGCACGTTTTGTATGCAGAATACAAATACCGTGTTGTTCGCAACATTAGCAGGTTCTCAAACTATATAGTTTCCAACAATACATCGAGATTGTTAGCTGTAAGTCAAGTTCAAAATAAACAAACACTTTGGAGATGTTAATCATGACTGTATCAATATTACCGTATGTTTGATTTACGTATGATATTACAATAATGGTATTTGCTGGGCAAACGTTATATTAATATTAAACGTTCTGTTAGGGCGTACAGAGTGATTCAATTGCAAGCGGTAAAATATCTAGTGAGGAAAGCGATTAGGATAATGGCTAAATAAACCATACCTACATGGAAAACCAATGTAGGGTGTTAATGATTATATTTTGTCCACCTTAACTTTCCTAATTTTCAAATTCAATTTATATTTTTTTACGAGTTTGTAGGTTCTTAGATACATCTTATTTTCAAAGACAAAATATCTCTATAGAGTGTTCCTAGAACTACTTTTTTTTTAATAAAACCCTCTATATATTCTCACGCTGTTTGAAAGAGCATTCGAAGAACTTTTCAAAAAAACTATAAGGGATGTTAGGGGTTTGACGTGGGAACATTTTGATTATTAAAAAAAATGCTTAAACGATCGTTTCTCTCTCATAGGGTGAATAAGTTAACATTTTTGAAAAAAACGACCTTAAAGTTGTATTTAGGTTTTATTAATTTTTAAGGACATCATTAACACGTTTATTAATTTTATTATGTGAAACAATTAATTATATGATTTTGTACAAAATGCCTACACATTTTTTTATTTTACCATAGAATGCTTATTTGAAAACGGCAACACTGTCCGCCGTAGAGAAACGAGCAGACTTCAAGGAACATAACAATTCGCAAGTTGTCTTGTTTTTCTTTCATTTTAATTTCTTGCGATATGAGGCAATTCCATACCGTTCTAATACGTAGTAGGGATTTACTTATTTATGAAGAGTGTAGATAGGATGCTCATTTAGCGTCCCAAACATACCGGGAAAGATATGCTAACAGGAGGTGTCCTAATGACAGAACATTTGTGGAGGTTTAACAAAGAGTTCGCGATGCGGAAAGTGTAAACGTCCGTCAAACTAATCGTAGGCCTGAAAGGCAAACAACACCCGAAAACGAGAAACATATTTTAGCTCTAGTGGAGGCAAACCCAGCACTTGGGAAATCTTGCGAAAAGTTGGATTTTTTAATTGGACCATTCATCGTACCCTTCTTGAAAACCTTCTGTACCCTTATCATGTGCAGCGAGTACAGGCTTTTTCCGGTGGTTTCTCCGAAAAAACCAAGAACACGAATATTTTTCTTTAAACATATTGACAACCGATGAGTATTGTTTTACGAGAGATGGAATTTTAAATTTTCGTAACATTCATACCTGGGCTCAAGAAAAACTTACTTACCTAAATTTTGTATACTAAATCAATTCTCCTATCCTTCATAGCAGCAAATTTATTTATCCATCATCCATATTATAACATCCCCATAAAATGGATGAGTTGCCCTAATCTCCTCCAGAAATTCCTTTTGAATGGAAATATTGCCAAGAGAAGTAAGTCGTTCTTAAGATTTTGTATTTCTTAAATAAATTTTTACACATTTGAAGCAAGAAAGACTTCTTTCCACTGAAGCACTTGTCGACGGTATTGTCAAAATAAGTGACAACAATTTATATGCTTCGGTAAAAATATATTTATTTTTAATAATTTTTCCACTTGCTCTTGCAGCGATATATTCCATTTACTCTCACTGGCAAAAATAATGACTTTTTGAAAATATTTCCCCATATAACTGTAACAAATTTTCAAACAGGCCAGTCGGAAAATTTAAACTATATTCGGAAAATTTAGCAGAACCTGCCAAACATGATAATGTAAGTTTTTCAGAGTCTTGAAATCTTAGTGTCATTTCCATTAAAATATGGTCCAATATTTCATAAAAAAGGGTTCTATACTGAGCCCTAATTTCTTCAGGTGAAAGCTTAGCAAGTTCACGTTTGTAATGATTTATTTCTGTAATAGAATAAGCTTTATCAAACATGGTATTAAAAAAAATTTCATTTATTTTTTTACAGAGCGCCTCACAACAGCGTTTTATATTGGATATGCACAAATGAATGTTAAGCGGTTTTTTTTTGAGGAACGTCAAATAGTATGTCGGTAATTGAGAAAATGTCATTGAACACTGATGCCAGAAACGTGAATTCAAAATCGTTCATCTCTCCTAAAAATTCTTTCGCAAGGCGGATTGATTTTTCATCAGATTTGTCACAGTTTGTAATAAATTCAAAGACGTCTTTTAATTCATTCCAGTCTTGAACAGTCACATTTGCTAACTTCGAATTTGAAGTTGTAACAACATCATAAATAAATATAGGTACCTAACACAAAACAGTCAAGTTAAATGCAAAGGAACTCACCGGTTGCAGCGAAATCCGCGAAAATAAAAGTAAACAACCACCGCAAACTGAACGACACTGCGCCTGCAATTCACCGAGAGCGTTGTATGGCGCCGGGCTCGACGTCATCGGATACGCGTTGTCATGGCAACATAGCAGGAAAATCGTAAATTAAACATAGCACCTCCAGCAAAGTCAAAGCGGTTTGCGCCACTGTTATAGTTGTTATAATAAAGTTCTATGAAATGAATGTAAAAACTACAATTTTAAGAGATATATAATAAATATAGTTAGATGTTTGCTAGATAGACATCGGGGTGCGAGGCGGATGCCCTCAAGGCAGATGTCTCTCCCCGCACCTATGGTGTCTAGTCATGAACGGTCTGCTCAACAGACTCGTGGAGGCCGGCTTCTATGCACAAGCTTATGCGGATGATGGATTGAATCTAATATCAGGCAAGTACTTGGGCATCATCTGCGAGAGAATGTAGATGGCCTGTAATATATTGGAGGCATGGTGTAATAAGGTAGGTCTCACGGTTAATCCGCGAAAGACTGAGATGATCCTCTTTACAAGGAGAAGGAATTTAGGAGATTTTTGACCCCCAAAATTGTATAGTCAACGACTGACCTTGGCAAAAGAGGTTAAATACCTGGGGGTCACAGTAGATGCAAAGCTGAGCTGGAAGACTCATGTCGATAGGCAGATAAGGAAGTCAATAGCGACCTTCTGGCAGCTCCGTAGAGCGGTAGGCACAACCTGGGGGCTAAGTCCTAGGATCATGTACTGGCTGTACCTAGCAGTCATAAGACCCAGGATATCATACGGCTCAACAGTATGGTGGCCCTCGGTGGAGAGGAAAACCATTTGTTCCAATCTTGCAAAAGTCCAGAGACTGGCTAGCCTAGCGATAACTGGAGCAATGAGGACGAGGCCGTCAGCAGCATTGGATGTCTTGCTAGGGCTGCCATCATTGTCGACTTTCATTAAGAAAGAGGCTATGGCAGCGCACTTGCGAATGGGGGACGCAGGAGCTTGGCATACCAAAGGTGAGGTTGTGGGTCATGCAAGGATCTCCCACATTGTGGAAAGAGAGATCCCTTTATCTACCTACAGAGTAGCATGACCCTCAGGCAGACTAAGATGGCATAAGGGTTATAGTATCTCAATCCCCGAAAGAGAGGACTGGGAGAGAACCAGACTGGAGTTCTCCAGAGAGGCAATTGTTTGCTATACGGATGGTTCACGTATGACACAGTTGCAATCCTCTGGTGCTGGAGTTTATATTGAGGCTAAACAAACCGGGTCCAGCTTCCCTTTGCGGAAGTTTTCAACGGTGTTTCAGGCTGAGGTATATGCCATTCTAATGACAATAACGATAAAGGAAGTCATAAAGGTGGCAGAGGGAGAGATTGTCATATGCTCAGACAATCAAGCAGCACTTAAGGCGCTCGACTCACCCTTGGCGGGATCAGTCATAAAAGAGTGAAGTTGGTTTGGGTGCCAGGACACTGTGGGATTGAGGGCAACGAGAGGGCAGATGAGTTTGCTAGACTCGGCGCCACCAGCCCGTATGTAGGACCAGAACCAGCTTTAGGCATTACTAGGCAGCAGATAAGGACAGCACTCGACGAGTGGGCACAACATGAACTTCAACGTGAATGGGGCTAGTCCGGGTTCGGGAGGCAAGCTAAAGACTTCATTGTGAAGCCCGATAAAGGCCGAACAGAGTGGTTACTAGCCCGAGACAGAAAAGCTCTAAATTCCATCGTAGGAATAGTAATGCGGCATTGTCGATTGAGGAGACACCTCTTTATGTTAGGCATTAAGGAAGATTCTATCTGCACGTAGTGTCAGGAAGAGGAGGAAACTCCGTTTCGCTTCCTGTACAGATGTGAAGCGCGAGCGAGACTGCGACGAGATATTTTCGGCACTACAATCTTGCATAGGGACGAAGTTAAGGATCTTGCATGGAAGAATATGCAGACTTACATAGTAAGGACAGGCAGATTCAAGGATGTACACCTGGTGGCGGGTGGTGGTTGAGGGAGGAGCTGGTTTAGACTGAAAGGGCCTTTTAGGCCTACCAGTCAGGTCTCTAGACCTCCCCCTAACTACTACTACTACTAGATATTTGCTTGTTTATTTTTCCTGGTGAAGTAGCACTTCACCTACTTCACCTGAATAGCCGCCACTGGTGTATAATAGGGTTGAAATTGAAAATGAAGACCTTAGAAACCGTATTTTTGCTGCAGTGGAATAAATTAGGCAAAGACCTAACGCCCTTGAACCTGTTCAAGAAATTTTTTTTATACACGCCAATATAATGTTAACAAACCACATTTTATTAAAAAATTAGTTCATGCATTCCAAAAAAATAATTAAAATAAAATAATTGAACCGTTTTCAAAGCCACATGTTTTTTTATTCTTCCTTGTTGACAAAACAGAGGTGATGAGATTGTCATCACATTGATGTCCAAGCAAATAGCAATGTTGCCATGTTGTCTTGGAATTAGTTAAAACCTTCTCCAGAATTAAAGATTTTAATACTATACTATGTTAAAATATTTGCAGTCAACTTCAAAATGTCTATATTTAAGGAATACATAAAATATATATTTTTTTAATATATTATTAAAAGTGAAGTTTTCTGGTATATTCTGTATTTGATCTGACTATTGTCATATAAAAGGAAAAGTAATATTAAGTTTACGTTTCACCTTTAAAGTGATCGTTCAGAACGTTTTAAAAATCTAGGCCTTAATATCGATTGCAAGTTTCCACGCTCTAATAGAATTAACAGCATCCCGTTTCAAATAAAATTTATGGAGTGCTAAGTGCAGCGTATCTTAACTGGAAAATATTCCAGTCATTACACGGTCGACTATAAATGGCGTTTTATGCTTAGAACGACAGTTTACGAGAACATGTTGTGCTGTTATATTACTGGGCGATCCATTATTAAAATTAATAATGGATTTAACGTTTACCAAGTTAATTAAGATGTCAATAATATACGACGTTTCGCCTTCGATTGCCTGGGGCACTTTCAGAAACTTTAACTCCAATATATAGATAAGATTGCCACAAAATTATTGTCTTGCGCGTTTGGTTTTCGTAGCTCAGATGGTTTTATGGAATAAAACTGGCTTTCTATTGTCATTCTTTTAACTTTTTCTTTAATACAGCTGAATAATTGAATTCTTTACTGAAATTCTTACATACGCCCTTCCACTCTTTATCTGGGTTGGCATCTGTATTCCTGGAATCAGAGATTGGCTGCTCCATCCAGGAATGACTCAAAGTAGGCTATTTTCAATGCGTCATTGCATCCATTCGTGATTGCTGTACTTTCGTAGACACACATAAAATATGTCGCACCCTCCCTGCGTGGATGAAAGGTTCATGGGCTGATGAACTGCGGTACTGTTGGTTTTTTGGCAGTTACCATTGTATCTACAATAGTTGTGTTGGTCATGGTACTATTGTCTTCCATTTGGTCGCTCTCTGTTTCCCTGAAACCCCCCTAGGGCGACTTTCAAAATAGCCTTTCTTATTTTGTACCTCCAACAAAAAAAGGATGTTCAACGGTTTCAAACATATGGTTGTGAATCAGTTAGTGGGTGAATTTTGCTTTTATATTGATGAAATAAATACAAAAAACTGGGCTGCATAATTTTTATCTGAATTTAAATATTTCATATTACTTCAAAAGAATACGCGTTCACAAAATTGTCACAATTAGTAGAGTAAATTTAGACCGGTGTTACCAGCCATGTATTTGTGCCTGAAATAGGGTGTTATACAGCAACATGCGGTGAGTTTAAATGGAGCCTAATCCTTCGCATTGTTGCAGCTACACGGATAGAAGCACATAAACCTTGTTTGTTTATTTATTAACGGGCAATTAGGAGCTACCCGAAATCTTCACTACGTTATTAGGTTTAGGCAAATAATTTATTATTAATTAGTTAAAGTAAATTTCAGGAAGTGTAATAAAACTAACAATATTTATATATTAAATGTAGTTTTGAGGTTCTAAGAAAAATAAGAAATAAGGTATATATATATATATATATATATATATATATATATACAATATATACAAAAAATATTTGTAAAAGGTGAATTGTTCAGGTCATTTGATCGTTAAGTAATAGACTTCAGTGTTTAAGTTTGTTTGTTTCTAAAGATCAGTAAATTGTAATTTATTTTTCAGTATGTAAAAGTTTTTATTGAAATGATGACTATAATTAATTAAATGAGAAGCATAATTAGATCCGTCATCTACTATCTATCTATCCACCTTGACACAGCATTTATAATCTTCATTTATCCTTTTGTAGAAACCTCTACATGTGTGCCCTATATACGTTTTCCGACAATCTTTACAAGTTAATTTATAGATTAATTTATAATTTAAATTTGTTTTAAAACACAAATCACGACCAGCATCCAATCAGATATAACCTTCGGCCCCGGGTGGGGGTATAAAGGAAGTTCGCAGTCACTAACACTCCCGTCTCTATTTAGACGCGATAGCGAAAGCTTCGATAATGCCAAATGTCATTTTGGCAAAACGTCAGCAAAACTGTTCTATTTAGAACGACAGTAGTGAATAGATGTACAGGGTTTTGCCGTGTATTTATCCACCCACCTAGAGAATTTATTTGAATAGATACGGAAATGTCGTAAATACAAAAGTTGTTGGGTTTTTTTATAAAGATTTAGAATATTATATCATTAGTACGAAAATATTATTGGAAATGTCAAATTTTGACAGCTTGTCAGTTTTTTTAAATGAAATACCCTGTATATTAAATCATATTATTGAAGATCTTTTTTTTCTAATTTCAAATATATATACTTTTAATATATTCTGCCAATTGGTTTTGGATATATAAGCGTTTAAACATTAAAGAAACGGTAAGGTAATTTGCGTTAAAACATAGTGAGCCATGGTCAAGACAATTGCAATAAACGACGCCTTTTTGACGTTTACCTGTCAGAAGTATCTATTTACGAGCATTTTTAATATCTAATACGTTGGACGATGGGTTATTCGGAAGAAGAGAAACTCGACATGATAGAATTATTTGATTTACATGGCAAAAATGCATAGATAGCTCGTAACAAATATCATAGACGGTTTCCAGATAGACCGACATCGACTCATAGCATAATATTAAACATCGTTAAACAATTGAATGAAAGAAAAACACTTAAGCGAAAAGTTAGAATAGTGGAAAGAAACAATACCATAAAAATCAATAATTTAAAGTAGGTAAATAATAATATTAGCTTAAAGAACTAAGTTTTGGTTTTCTATATAGCCTCCTTTGTTTATCATGCATTTCTGAATATTTCTTCTAAATTTTCTGTGTATGGATGCCTAGATAAAATGAGGTGATTGGGTTTTTAAATCGTCGATTGTTTAGACTATATCTTGCTCTAAAGCTTGGATGGTTTTTGGCCTATTGTAGTATATCTTGTTTTTCGGATAACCCAAAAAAAATATATCCAATAGAGAGAGATCGGGACTGTTTGCTGGCCATTTTAATGGTCCATGTCTTACAATCCAAAAGGGATACCTGTCATTTAAAAAATTTGGTGACATTATGAGGAGGGGCACCATCTTGTTGCCATATCAAATTAAGATATGAATTAATCAGTAGTTGTTCTAAATGCCCCTCGATTTCGTTTTCTAATAACTTCTGATACCTTTGTCCGGTTAAATTCCCATTTAAAAATATAATCTAATAACATGATTGTTAAGAAAGCCACACCAAGCATGTAGGGATCTTCTTCCCTGAATTTTGACCGCCTAAAGAGCTCGCGGGTTTTGTTTTAACCAAAAATGCCTATTTTTCCGGTTAAACATGCCTCCAGTGGTAAATGTTGCCTCGTCAGTGAAATATATGTTTGACAGATTTAGTTGGTTCATCATAACACACTTCTTTCTATTTCTTGGCAGAAGTGTAATCGGTCTATTTTATTTTGATCGGTTAATTCTTGAGTAGGTAAAAACTTATATGGCTTATATTTATAATGTTTTAGAAGTGAGTGGATTTTATGCCATGATTTGTTAAAAAAAGTGGCTGATTCGGGAATTGAGCGCTCAGGATTTTCTAAAACAAGAATAAATAAGATAAATAAATTATTTTAATACAAAAGTTTCAAAATTACCTTCAAAATATAATAAAATATTTAAATCTTCTACAGCGTTTCTTTCCACAATTCTACCTTTTCGCTTAAGTGTTTTTCTTTCATTCAATTGTTTAGCGATGTTTAATATTGTCCTACAAGTCGGTGTTGGTAAATAAAATGATTCTATCATGTCGAGTTTCTCTTCTTCCGAATAACCCATCCTTTAACGTATTAGATATTAAAAATGCTCGTAAATAATTACTTCTGACCGGTAAACGTCAAAAAGGCGTCGTTCATTGCAATTGTCTTGACCATGGCTCACTATGTTTTTGCGCAAATTACCTTACCTTTTCTTTAATGTTCAAACGCTTATATATCCAAAACTAATTGACACAATATATTAAAAGTATATATATTTGAAATTAGAAAAAAAAGATCTTCAAGAATAAATTCATAAAAAACCCAACAACTTTTTTATTTACGACATTTCCGTATCTATTCAAATAAACTCTGTAGGTGGGTGGAAAAATATACGGGAAAACCCTGTACACCCGCAATGAAAATACATTGTATTTTTTCATCCTATACACCTATACGGGGAGGAGATCTTCAAGACAATCAAGACGTATGAGAAACTGAGAGGTAAGAAAACTATTCTTTTATGTGAGCTAACCTTTCAAATTAAGTGTCGTGACAGCGATTTACTTCCTACTTTTACACGGTTGCCTTATCATGCTAAAACTAGGAGAACCCATCCAATTAGAAAACCACTAGCCGACACTGAGAAAGAACTTTTAATGTTACACGTTAAACTAACTAACAGCATTCATTCTTTGTTGTGAAATCGCATAGAAACTTAGGCTTTTTGGCTTTTAAAAAAGTCGAGTCAATCACAAGCCTCATCAGTAGACGTCGATAAACTAGTGCGAAATATATCACGCTACACTCTCCCAGAAAGCGAAAAATCCGTACTAATTAGGGGTTTTAATTTTGCGATATCTCCTAAGAAAATCCCTAAAAAAGAATTAATAGCTGTAGGCCTTGACTCCTCTGAAGAAGCGAAAGCAGAGGAGATTCGACAAGAAGTGGCAAGAATTTCAAGATCAATTAAACCACCGGAACAAAACCTAAATGCCACAGAATAAAGAACCCTAACAAACATTCGAAAAAATAAAGACATTACAATCCTTCCAGAAGATAAAAGAAATGCAACTGTAACTATCAATACCCAAGACTTCATACAAAAAATGCAGGATATCCTACAAGACAATTGTTATGAACCTGTTCCAAGCAACCCGACTTGAAAAAAATAACTAAAAATAAAATAAAAAGTTCACCAATAAACACTGAAATACAACAAAAAATCATACCACGGAAAAGGTCCAGTAGATTTCTTAAACTCTATGGTTTACCAAAAATACACAAACCAGTGGCGCCCATCAGACCGATTGATAGTGCTGTTAATTCGCCACTATAAAAATTGGAAAAATATCTTGCTGAAAATATGCAACCAGCTGTCGACAAAGCTTATTCATTTCTAATAAACTCGGAGCATTTCACTCGAATTATACGAGACATCGTTCTTGAAAAGGACGATATCATAGCAAGCCTAGATATCAAATCGTTGTATCCCAGTATTCCAATCGACGAAGCATTGGACAGAATTGCTATGAACAAGCATTTCCAGGCAAATATAATACAATTCTCAGTGCATTGCCTTAAAAATACTCTTTTTTTCATTCAATATAATACCAATGTATAAACAAATAGATGGTGATCCTATGGGGTCCTCGCTATCACCAATTGTCGCGAATCTATTTATGATATACTCCTAGAAAGAAGCTCTTGAATTGAATTATGGATTCGTTTTTCGAAAAATTTCTGACTCACGTAAATTCAATACATCCCAGAATACAATTTACTTTAGAGTTAGAGGAAAACAACAAACTTCCATTTTTAGATGTTCTGGTCACAAAATTGCATATTTCGAATACACCGTTTACAGAAAACCAACACATACCGACAGATATTTAAATGCACGATCACATCATCACCTAGCACAAATTCCAGCTGTGGCCAATACCCTGATACACTATAAGAAATACAACAGACAGGATCGGAAGAATTCTTAGAAAACACAACACATAAATAATACACAAGCCACAAACAACTATAGGTAAACTATTTGGAAACACAAAAAACAAAATCAAATTGGAAAACTACAGAATATACAGCATTCCATGCCAGGATTGTAAAAACAAGTACGTGGGGCAAACTAATAGGAGAATATCAGCAAGAGTAGAAGACAACCTCAGCTCTATTCCTACATCATCAGGAAACCGGCCACAAAATAAATTTCGATGGGTGCCAATATAGATCATTATAAAACCAGACTTTAGACTCTATTCGGACGCGACAGCGAAAGCTTCGAACTTGCGAAATGTCATATCCTTTTCAGAACAGGAAATGATAAGCTTATATCAATTTAATCCAACGAAAAAACCTATATAATACACATTTTTAGATACTACTTTTACATTTAGGATGTTATTCTATAACTAGTTCTTTTCCGCTGTGGTTATCGTCATCTAAATTCATTTAATTTTATGATTTAGAGTAACATATATATTGTTCTCTAATTTTAAACAGATTTGTATTTATATTGGGCTACTTCCCGTGGATAAATATAAAAATAAATAAACTGGATTCTGGTCATAATGTAACCTTAAATACGTTATTTTAATTTATTGCAATTTATTTAATATCATTACATTATTGCCTTTCAATAAAGCAATATAAATTAAATTCCACATACTGTCCAGTTCTGGAAACAAATGATCTGTTCATTTCTAAATTCTATAAATATTTACACTAGATTAATAACTTTGTTTCTCCATACAGTTAAAACACGTTTGCAGGAACATGCAAAATAAACGGATACAAATGTCATGAATATTGGAAACCCTAAATTACATTTGCTGACGTAAATTCACAATTTGCTATTAAATATTTATATATTATTGGCCGTAGGAGTATTAATTACATCATATTGCTGAAATCGATCTCTTCTTCATTATTCCAAAACGCTTTTTTATGCGAGCATTAATATTTACATCATCCACGACTGTTTTATAATATATTAATACTACTAGTGTTTAATTAATTATAATAAAATATATATTACTAGCAGAGATCAATCCCTTAATCACTATTAGTGGGAGCTAATTTTATTTAGCTAGAATAATCTAATCAAAAACCTTTAGTATACCTAACACAGGGCGACAAAAAAAAATTTTTTTGTTGTAACACAAATTAGAATAGCATAATCTAACAGAATGGACCTATCCAAATACAAAAATGACAAATAGAAAGTTGTAGCAGTAGGGTTTTCCTGTTAGAGTTGTAAAACCATATCGAATGTTACAGTGCTTAATATCTATAGAAAAAATGATTTCAGAAAATTCTTAATCCTGTTGATTGACTACGTTTACAGTTTTCGCCTATTAAACATACCATACATCTAAGAGAAAAGCAAACGAGAAAAATATTAACTTAAAACATTAATTAAACTTTATTTTTTCCGTTTATGAGGTGTCCTATCTTCTTTCTTCAAAAACCAACAGTAGTCACCCATCATGGCTGGATCCCATCGTCCTTGATACCGAATTTTCATTGTTCTGATATCTTGGTGAAACCTTTCACCCTGCTCGTCACTAACAGCTCCCAAATTTTTAGGAAAAAATGACAGATGGGAATGGAAGAAGTGAATTTTCAATGACATTCTGGCACCAAGCGCTTTATAGGCATCTAAGAGTTCATTAACTAATTGTTCATAATTTTCATCTATATTGTTGCCTAAAAATCCAAAAATTAACAAAGGAATTCCATGCTTTGAGTTCCTGCCTGGTAAGCTTTTCCGCAAAATTGACATCTTCCAGCAATTTTCTTGATTTGTGGCCCAATAAAAATGCCTTCTTTTAATTTGGCATCACTTAACTAGGGAAAGACTTGTCTTAGGCATTTAAATCCATCACCATCTTTTTTCAAAGTCTTCACAAAGTTTTTCATCAGCCTAAGTTTAATGTGAAGAGGAGGCAAAAGGACACTTTTGGGATTAACAAGAGGTATAATTCGCTTCTTTCTGGCCAAATGTTTGTTACATAATGCTGATTTATCGCACGGCTGCCCATAAACAAAGAAAACAGCAATATTTTGTAAATCCCTGAAGTCCCACTAAAATCGCTACAACTTTTAAGTCCGCACAAATCTGCCATTTATACCTATTGTAGCTTATTTTATTCAAAATCGTGCTCATATTTTCAAAATTTTCTTTCATTGCAACTGAATGGGCAACTGGTATAGAGGTTTTTAAATTTCCATTATGCAATAACACAGCTTTTAAGCTATATTTAGATGAGTCTATGAATAAGCGCCATTCACGGGGAGAATGTTCAATATCAAGTTCCCGCATGAAACTGCCTATATCAGTACACGCGCACATTGAATTTTCCATACTGTAGAATTCAGAAAACATAGCATTTCTTTTCCTGAAATTCGTGATTTTTGTTTCTTTGGCCAATAGGTTCCATTCCTTAAAACGGGAACCCAGAAGTTCTGACTGTTGGATAACCCCAAATCACGTACTAAATAATTTAATTCACTTTGAACAATCAAATGTGGCTCGCCGGAACTGGGACCTGTGGTAAAAGTGGGATCGGTGCACTGTTCTTCTGAGCTGCCTGATGATGCGTTATTACCATCATCTTCCAAATCAATAGCTTGCCAATTTAAAGGCGCAATCGGCACTGGCAAATTTGCATTATGTGGAACAGGTCGTATGGCAGATTGCAAATTTGGATATTCTATATTGTGCTTTCTCTTTTTGGAATAACCTTCAGTCTTTGTCAGGCAAAAATAACAATCGACTGAATGATTGGTGGGTTCTCGCCATACCATTGGAACTGCAAAAGGCATACTTTTTCTCTTCCCCTTCATCCACTGCACCAATGATACACTACAACTAACACAGCACACATGGGGAGCCCACCGCTTATCTTGATCTCCAATTAACACACCAAAATATTTAAAGTAGGCTTTTTTTACATTTTCGGAAAATGGCCTGGCTTGTGATTTCACCAGAAATTCTCTACAAATATAAAAAAATTTTGTCAGGAGAAATTCTGCAACTTCGGCGCATTTGACTCGACATTCTCGTCTTCACATACACTTGCTTATCGATACACAGAACCACTCAATTCGAAACTCAACAGAAGAGTGATGTTTAACGCTTACTTTATGTCTAATGTTGTAAACAACCCAGTCTAGGTAATTTTTCCGTTGTAAAATGGAACCATTTTAGCCGCCCCACAATAAAATTGTTTACCTACCAATATAAAAAGTTCTAATTAGTTAGTTAGTTCTAAAATCTTGTCGGCCAGTTTAATTATTCTAAAGAAAAGTCATGATTCTAAATCTACCGTTGAAACAAAATGACCTTTGTATAAAGAAAACCACAAGTCTGCGGCAAAAAAAAAGCTGTTTGGTTATTTCCAACTGACTTTCAGGTATTTTGCTGTGCCACAAACATGGAACAATATTTTAAAAAAATCCTAGACGTCAGGATATTTATCAAAATGCAAATTTCTTATAGTAATAAGTGCATTTTTATTTATTTTTTTATATTCTTATATTTTGTTTTTCACGAAGAAATCTAGGACTTCATCACCTTCGACGCTTTGGGCACCAACATTAGCAAATTTCACAAGCTAATTGCCCTGCTGAAAATGAGAAACGAAGGATATAAGTCAAAGAAAGTCAAAATGCTGAGTGGTGACCAGGTTAATGAATTTTTAATGGATGCTTCAGACCACCAGTTTTTAATAATGAAGGTCGCCCTTATTTTTAGTGTAGCAGATGCCTGTAGAAATAAGGACTTAGTTGAGTTAACGATGGAAGATGTAACTGAGCTGGTCACTCAATTATGATTGATATTAAAAATACCAAAAACAAAATTGATATAAATTTTATTCTTAAAATTCAGGTACCAATACTGTCAACTTTACTGAAGTCTGCCGCAAGTATATGGTTTAAGAAAAGCTAAGACTTTTCATTTGCGATTTTCCGTTCGTTACCAAAATAATTAATGTACTACGCAACCAGTTGGTGAAAATTCATTTGGAAAACCACCCCAGAAAGTAGCAGCATTCTTAAATCTACCAAATCCGTCATTATATACTGGACATTGTTTTCGACGAACATCTGCCTCTTTATTATCTGACGCTGGTGCATCTGTGGATGTTTTAAAAAGGCATGGAGGATGGAAATCGGCAGCCGTCGCCGAGGAGTACGTCGAGGACTATAGCCGAAAAAATTTGTGGACATGGTGATGTGAATATATTCCAAATTGGAACTTCAAGAAACTTTTCCAGACAAGGTTCTAACGAAGTATCTAGAACTGTCGCATGTACTTCTACAAGTAACATTATTAGACATACTTTCGACGAAACAGATCGATTATTTAGTACTGTAAATTTTACTAATGTAAATAATATTTTAAATATAAATAAATAAATCTGTTCGATTTAATCTTTCTTTAATTATGTGCTGCTAAGATACCTTGAACCCCTTTAGTCTCTATTAGGGCGGACTAGAGGATATACTTTAGTTCCGAAGAGCAAAAATATGATTGATGAAGTTTTTTAAGCATATTATCGTTTATTTTGTAGAAATGACTCGTTTACAATAATTGCCATGGTTGTCAGGAAACTTGATAGTATGCCTAAACGGATTCAGCACACACAAAAACATAAAAATTACGTAAAATAACAAGAATGGCTTTTACATTTTTTAAACAAACAAACAAACAAAAATATGCTTTATGCAGGAAAATTGTTACAATCTTATGGTCAAAGCGAAATTTACCTTTAAACAAAAAAAAACCAAATATTAATCGAAAAAAAATCATATTTTTCGATAGGTCAATTCAAATACATAATATAACATTCGTGATATTCGTAACATTGCGTAAAGCGGTTTATTAATCCAGACAACACATATGCGAAGCGAATAATTTCGATGACATTGGAATTAAAATTACACGACCTTAAACTCTATTTTGTTATCGTTATACAAGCAAAATAGGTGAAGTTAAACAAAAAGTGTACTGAACTAATATAGTAATTAAAGTGTATTAAAAAAAAAGAAAATGTATAGCTTTAATCTAACATTCAGTTCATTCCTTATAAAATATTTTCAAATGCTATGCTAGCAGCTGGAATATGCTATCTAAAAAGATTTAAGTAAGCAAGCAAATAAAAAACAATTTAATGAGACTTATTTATTATAAAAATCACTAACGCAGTAAAAACGACTTTGAATGAGGTACGCTGTAGTTTTTTTTTTCCAAAGAGTGCAAATATAGGGATTATCCCCAAATGTTCTGGAAGATGATTGTAAAGTTTTATAGCGTTGTAAATAATTGATTTTTTTATTAATTCTGTGGAAGGAATGGAAAGGTATATGTCATGCCTAGAGTTTCTGGTAGAATATACGTTTTGTGGCCTTTCCAGGAATGTGTTTATATGTTTTCTCATCATACAGATGGTTTCTAAAATAATTAATGCAGGAAGTGTTAACATTTCATGTATTTGGAAATGCCAATACTGGCAGTGCGCTCTAGTATTTAGACCAAACAAAAACCTAAGAAATTGCTCGGTGGTACAGCAACCCCAAAAAGGAAGTCCATAGCGGAGATGGGATTCGAATAGAGAGAAATAAGTAAGTCTGGCAGAAGACACGTCCATTTCTTTTGAAACTGATCGAATGGCAAAGCAGGCGGTAGAAAGTTTTTTAGTTAAGGTGTCAATATGCTTAGACCACTTTAGGTTGTTATTTATATTCAAACTCAGGAATTTAACCGACGTATTTAATATTACTGTTAAGTAGCTTCTAACATTTCTACCTTTAAAGGATGCCCAATTGAAATGTTATGGTTTACCAATATGATGGAGGGCGGTAAATAAGTAAGAAATGCTAGTCACCAGAAGCAATACACTCACCTAATATCGACCCAATAATATCTCTTAATGATGACTATTGCTAGCTCTAGTCGAGTAGGTTCGGATTCTTCTTTCTCGTTACTCTACCTATACTTCCATATCACAATCTCTTACTTTAGGTGTAATATTTAAGTTGAGCGCCACCAAGTTTTAATTTAAGTTAAATAAAACTTGGAAAAAAAGTTGCATTGAATCTTACCACTATCAATAGATAAAGACTTATCTTGATCAATTGAAAAGCAATACGTTGGAAACAAATGACTTTTATTGTTTAATTCACAATATATTCAGTGACTTATCCCCAAGAAAAAAAAAAGAAAATGTACTGAACAAAAAAAATTATTGTTAACGCAATTCCAGCCACCAGGGAGCTAAATATCATCCCAGCAAGAAGTGAAGGAATTAAGTTTTCCCTAACAAGAGTTTAAATTTATTGTAAAGTTACACTAACTGAAATCCCAACTAAATTATTTGATTTGGGTACGTAAATACAAAACCCAGAAGCTTATTCCTTATCTATACCACTCCAGATTAAAAACATTTGGATTACACAATTTAAATAAGAATTAGATCAAATAATCAGTTTAGAATCCCAATAAGTTTCTTTCCCCCCCTTAAATGATTGAAGTTTAATTCTAGTTAAAACAAATAATTATGTTCCAAACGATAATGGTTAGGGTTAGTATTAAAAAAATAAATTTTGATTACCCACACACTGAGTGGCAGCACAATAAATATCTATAAAATGTCTATTACATAGATTTGAATGTCTTAGATATTACCAATAAAACAGCAGTAATTAGGTAGCGCTACGAAGCCGGCTGCGTTTCACCTTACAGAAATTCTGCACAGTATGTTATATACTAGACAAGGTGACACCAGTAATTAAATTAATATGCATAAACAGTTTGATTAACAGAAATAGTACTATATGTTAAGTTTCCAAATATTATACTACTACTTAGCTGAATACTCTAGTTTTTAATGTATACTGTAAATGGTGGTAAGGCAGGTAACATCCAGGTGTTCCTCAATGTTCACTATGTCCTACAGCTCCGCTACGTAGACCGTATCCAAGACATCATGTCTATTCCATCAAAAGAAAAGTTCCAAATTCCATAAATTACTAGCAGTTAGGAAACCATACCAAGACCTTGCTAATGGTTTGTCTTTAAAGTTCCAAAATAATCCCAATGAACTTCAAAGGTTCAACCTTATACAAAAACCCTGAAACAAGAATTGCCCCATGTAGAAAAATCTCTACAACAAAATTTGGAATATAATTCCTGACAGGCAGAACAGCAAACAATATATACGAGAATATAATACAAAATTCTTACCTCATTGTAGCTACAAGGGTACCAAAAAAAACTGCCTGATGAGCACCAATGTTAAGATGACCGATGTTAGTGGCACGTGGAAGTAATTAAAACAAAATCGCCATATAGGCCGTAAAGTTGAAACCCAAAATTTAGTAAACCATAATATTCAACTTCACTTCGTCAAATCGGACCCTTCTCATCTCTTATTTGGAATGGAATTTAGTTAACAATCAAAAAAAAAAATTCAGAACATCCGACACTTCCGTCGCTGATATGACTTGGTGCTAAAAAGAAAGATCTTTTTCTTAGCCCTTCTCACGTAGACAAAATGGTTTCCATCACACAATATTACCAAACACGGTAAATCTATATATCCTTTTCTACATTCCAAAACGTTATTTGAAAAAAACAACTTTTCTCAGTATCAACAAAATAATGTTGGTACAATAAACCCACTAAACTAAATATTAACTTGTCAAATTCCAGTTCGGTTTATAACAAAAATAGCCTTTATATCCATGGTATTGGAAAGAGATGAAAATATATTATTACTCCTCAACTAATCCAAGCTACCCTGTATTTTGTCCAACCACAGAATAATCATCTAAATTAGTAATATTAGCTCGCCGATACGTCAAATCAATAGGACTTATAATAAGAAAGAAAAAGAGAGAGACAATACTTCCACTCCTATGCTTACTTCGACTGCATTATTCTATCGATTGAAAGCATGTGGTTTTGAACTGAGCTATCATAACCCCGTGTAAAAATCTGACAATTGATAAACAATAACAAAGCAAATCTTTGTAGATTTCGAAATATATAATAATGAACAAATTTACCTTACTAATTAATGCAAAATAGTGAACCAAGTTATTAAAGAACATTTGTGTTTAAATTTACGTGTTTGTGAAATTTCCAAACAAAATGAGACATGCTATTTGACATGTAAACAACAAAATTCTTCTGAACTAACTAATATAAACAAATCGAATCTTCGCAAGAAAACTATATACAGGTAGATTTTTGAATGTTCTATTCGATTATCTTATCAGAAACATATGTCACTTAGATTTTACCTTCATTTGTTTGTCTTATATGATTGTTGATCCAGTCTTCGAGTCACAGCGTATTAAAAATGTTAATTCCTATTAATTAAAATATCTTAAAGTGAATTTTATATATAAAACAGTAATTATATGATAATACAGTACAATATGGAATTATATTACATTGGCTCTATCAAAAATAAAGTAAATTCACATAAGGTTCTAATTTTGTACTTTTGCTTCCGGCTATTTGTGACAAGAAATTTCTGAAACTAGCATTATTTCTGTAACTTAGATATCAATGGTAAATGTAAGCCTGAATATAGTATAAAAGAGTGTTTTTAATTATAAATTAGATTAAATGACTTAGATATCACAAATGATATAATACTAAAAAAAATGAAAAAGTGTCAAGCGAAGATTTATTTTACTGAATTTTACTGCCCTATGTACTGACAGACATATATGACAAATCTAACTGTAACAAGCTGAAGTTATTGTAAAGTCCCCTTATAAGATAAGGCCACCGTTTTATCCACATTGAAGCAAAGCAGATTGGAATCGGACCAAGCTTTAGTCATAAGAAGGACGTTTAGAATGTAAAGACGTTGTATCAAAATCACTCCAAGTTATGCTTTTGAGAGCAAAGAGAGAGATTTTTCCATTCATTTTTAGGTTGGTGATATCATTAATGTATAACAAAAAAAGAATAGGGCCCAAGACCAAACCTTGAGGGACTCCACTTGTAATCAATTTACAACCAGAATCCTATTTGCCCTTACAAATTGTTGCCAATTCCCAAGATAAGATTTAAAGTAATTTAAAGAAATACCTCGGCTTCCATAAAAATTCAACTTGCTTATCAAAATTTCATGACTAACACAGTCAAAGGCTTTTGCATAGTCACTGAGAGTGTTGGTTGTTATTGAGAGATAAGTAGACGTCACTAAGCAACGAAAACATGGCGTCACTGGTTTAAAGAGGAATGACAATTGTTCAGTAACTTTTCAATTATTTTTGATAGCACCGGTAGTGAGCAATTGGACGATAATTGCAAGAGTTAGTTTTTTCGCCCCCTTTATGAAAAGGAATAATTATGGCTGTTTTAAGGTATTTAGGAAAAATACCGTTTATAAGTGATTCATTTATTGCGTTGTAAGAGCCTCTGTGACTGGGAGCAGCAAGTTAAGGAATATTTTAATTGATAAGCCATCAGTGCTACACGAAGATGTGTGATCTTATTCATTTCTTTCAATAGTTCCATGCTGCTAACAGGGCTTAAGAAAAGGCTATCAGCGACATTTTTCCATGGAGGGAGAAACGAAAGAGGATGAGAAACCAAAGAGGATCCAACTTGGCGAGATACCAGAGGTAACATTTTTGCTTACATTAATAAAATAATGATTTAGGTCATTTGGCCTTGGCAAGATCTGAATCACAGGGTTTGATTTGTTTCTGAGGTCATTGATAATGGACCAGGTTTCCATTGAAACGTTTTTAGACTTTGTTCGTTGTTTGATAGTATAATTTTTTGCTGATTTGAATTTTTTATATATAAGAGAGAACGTATATTTTTCGAACAAATGCGTACTCTTTCGTGGTCCATGGTTTGATAGTCGGGAAGGCCTTATTAAAAGCACTTACAATTTTATTTAAGAAAGCTCTAAAATTTGAGTTAAAATTTTCAAATTCAAAATTCCGGTTGGTGTTTAAGCAAATATTTTAAAATTCTGAAAAATTGGCGGCCGAGAAAATTGTACCCCTATGGCGAAGTCTCTCTAAGGGCCTAAGAGGAATACAAATTTGGAAAATATTACTTCGTGATCGGAAAGACCCGTGTTACAAACCGGAGATTGAACCTCTGATGGAGAAAAATGAGACGCCACGTAATCAACGATAGAAAATGAGTATTTTGAAATTCTGGTTGGAGAGATACATGCATTGCAAGAGCGAAAAAGTCGAATTTAAAAATTAAACATTTATGGGTGACACAAACAGTGTGATAGTCAATATTAAGATCCCCGCTTAGAATTTTGCTGCAAACAGTAGCATAGTCAATATTAAGGTCCCCGCACAGAATTTTCTTTTGCAGACCTGTGTAATTTAAATTGAATTATCTTTTACTCTTAACGGTTAAGGCCAGATTTTTTTCTCTTTCAAATACACAATACAAGCCAACAGCACACCCTCCTTTATCATTTAAACAGCGAATACGAAGATTAAATATGTTTTGCTTTTACCTAAACTAAAAACGAGAATATGAAAATGCTTACGCTGTTGAGAGCATCATAAGGGTTTTCCTTTGATGTTCTGCTGAGTGATCAAAGCTTGCCGCAGCAAAATTCGCTGCGTGTTTTTTACGTACACTTTAAACGAATACATGCAATTCTTGCAGCGCGGCCATGTTTAGTCTGTATTGGTCTGAGGATAAAAGGTTGTAGGTATACAGGGTGTCCCACGTAGAAGTTTCACCCCTCCGTTATTTTTTAAAGTATCTCGATACATTTTTGTTTAATTGGAAGCAGCGGCGACACGTAACAAACATGCTGGTTAGAAGAAAGAAGAAAAAAATTAAAAAGATTAAAACAAAAAATATTAAATTTTAACAAAACTCACAAAACATTGGTAAACAACATAATAGTATCTAAGACAATACACAAAAACAACCTACAACTAAATACTTATTGGTAATTTCATACATTTTTGAACAAAAACAAAACTTTAAGGTAGTCTTCTTTTCTTGCCCTTTGAAAATCTAACAATTATTTTTTTGGGGTCGATTTTAAAATCTCTATAAACAAAAGCGCCAATCCAACTAATAAGTAATACGCTCTGTACTGACAACGCTTACTGGCAGTACCGCCAGCAAAGACAGAGCTACGATAACTGTAGGGTAAATAAGTTTATTACTCTGCTGCAACGCGCTTATGGCTGACACTTTCCACAGGAATGTATTTCCATTTTTCTACCCATAAATCAATTTCTGCATTCAGCAACTCAGAGCTAAATCGCCTTGTCTGACGTTTTCTAGCAAAGGGATGAAAATACTCAGACGAAAATATTTTTTAGGGTCGGACGTTTCAAAATTTGACCGATTTTTCAGATTGGAAACCCTACGTGGAATGGAAATTGAAAGTTGAACAAGACTATCATGAATAGCTTATATTTCTTCAAAAATTGTTCTAAATGCTCTTTCAGCATCTTCTCTTTTTTTGTAAATATTAATTTTATGTCATTTATTAGTATTTGGGCCTCTTCTTTGTCCATATTTACTTTTTGAAAAACTTTACTTAGGCCAACAGTGATTGTTAAAACAAAAGATAAGCAGTGCAGAGAAACTATGAAATGTGTTGTTATAGAATTTAACAGGGCTTTTGAAGCACAGCCCTTTATAGCAAATCTTAAATTTTATACCGACTTATGCCTTCCTGCCCATCTCGTTTCATATATTTTGGTTAATTGTTCATTATTGGTGTAAAGCGAAACTTTTTGGTTCGCCTTACACCAATTTTTCGTTTCGTTTTGGTGAGGTGAGGTGAGTTCGTGAAAAAGCTAATTATTTCTTTCACGTCTCTGACGCAGTTTCTAATCTACTGTACGTTGTTACCCTTTGATATTGATAAATTTAAAAAGTGTTTAGCACAAGGAAATTTTGCATTTTTTAAATCTTTTTGCAATTCAACGATAGAATCTTTTTGTTCAGACATCATTACACTGAAAATCAAATAGCGCATTATTTTAAATATTTAGAATTGAAAATAATTAAATTATATTTTTAAAAAATACTAAACATGTCCAAATTTCCAAAAAAGTTTTTAAGGGTTCATCGATCTGAGAAGGGGGTAATTATAAATCCTGGGGGAGTAATCACCCACCCCCTTCGCGTCGCCAAACAAAAATCAACGTAATTTGTACAACCACCGAGTATGATGAAAAATGTACTATTACATTTCTTTTGAAGGCTCTAATTTCAATTTATAATATTAGTTTCATTTCTGAAATACTTTTTCTAATAAACTTTTGTTCCATTTTAAAAAATTTGAATAATTTACTCCTGGCCTTTTTTCATAGTTATAACTCTCCCTGTATATGCCAGACGGACTCTACAGGGTATCACAAAAAGTCCTACCAATAATTTAGGAATAAATAGATTTGATAAAAATATCGCGATTTAGTCATACTTGCCTTTGTCCAAAAGTTAATATCAGGAAAGATACAGGGTGAATAAGTTAAAATTTTATTTTCGATTTTTTAAAATAATATCCCTGGTTTTTCAGGTATTAAAGTGAAATTTGGTGATAACGGATTTGTTATAGCCAGTAATAATAATATGCCTTCAATTTTAATATAACTTGTAGAGGGCGCTACGAGCGCTACTTTTCGCTCTTAAAAATGTTGTAACTTTTTTATATACAAATTATGGAAAAAAGCTATACTTTATAAATCTATTTACACGAGTTTTAGTTAGATATGGCAAGCCTGATCGACAACTCCACGTATTAGACCATCCCACTTTCATTGACAAGGGATCCTTATTTTAAAAAAGTATAATAATTTACAGTAAAGATTGTTACAGGGTCACGTGACCGGCGTGGCTTAAAAACCAATAGCGGGTCGTGGAACTACAATACATTTTAACATTAAAGAAATTAATTTGCTAGAAAATATTTTATTAGACACCAAGCTTTTCTTAGCGTCACTACTGCATGTGTTTTAATGTATTATTGTGTATTTGTTGATATGGTTCAAATCTTTTAATTATATGTTACCTTATTTCAAGAAGCGCGTTCTAAAGGTGTGGTGACATTAGAAGAACATTGATTTTTTAAATATTTAATAAATAAGTTTTATTTACTTTATCTTGGACATTGCGAAACTAGGAGCTTTAGTTGACCTATCTATGGTGCGGCAATGTGAATTTGTAAAAAAATGGCCGTTTAAGTTTGGAATTTTCTTTTAATCACTAAGCAAGATTTCCTTTTCAAGGAGACATGTCTAATGGCAGATACCGTATTCACTTATTTTGGGTCACATGACGTATTGACCAATCTGGTTCAGTATAATAGAACGTTTATTTCGTCGGGGGTCATGTGAGAATCCTCAGAAGCAAAATGATACAAGAAAGACTCTGAGGTGATTTTTTTGACGATTACAATAGTTTTTTCTATAAGAGAATTAAAATAATTATAGAATATATCTATACTATATTAAAATAGTCAAAGGGCGTCTCACGCTCAAAAAAACGTACTACGATTTCGAAATTCGCTAGATTTTTGATGAAATCTGGGGAAATAATAAAGTTTCGGATGATTTCGCGCCTTTTTTTACATTCCACTTGAGTTAGGCCAATTTTTTATATATATAAGTGTGGTCAGGTAAAGGAATTTAAATGGTGATTCTTTAGGTATTAAAAGTAAAAATGTGTTCGTAAACATATTATAAACCGGTTAGAATTTATGATTTAGGATACTGAAATAAATTTTAGTCATTAACATGAAAAAACAATATAATAATTGGCTATTCTATTCTTATCTTATAGCGCTCGCTTTTTTTTTACTTTCCTCGCAAAAGGAAAGGTATATCTGTCCGCGACAAAGCTCAAGAACTGCTTGTCGTATTTACTTCAAGTTTTGGTTAAACATTAAAGGTCATATGATGATGACGTGGTAAGATTCTAAATCTATTGCACTTTTCTGCCAATTTTTGGTAAAAATCCAATATGGCTGAACAAAATGGCGATCTATTGAAATGTTAAAAAAATATTACTAAAAAACTGCTTATCCATTTTATCCAAATTTTGAGGAAAAATTAGTTGTGACATGACCAACTGATAAGTTTTACCACAAATCTAAAATGGCGGCTTAATAAAATGTTATAAAATTCAATGCAGAAAACTACTGCATAGTTTATGTACAAATTTTGTTGAAAAATCAAATATTATATAGGGATGAACTGGTAAAAATGTTAAGACAAACAAAACGGGGGAACAAAACGGTGGCCTAATTAAATGTTTAAAAATATCTGAAAAAAGTACTTATCGGATTGATTGATTGATGACATCCCTATTTTGAATATTTTTACTAAAAATGTATAAATTGCACACTTAATATCGATTTTTAATCAAATCTGTATAAATGTTAAAATTCGCTTGTAATCTAAGCATTGTTACTTTCATTTTTTAAATATTTACTAAAAATGTACGATATGTATTCTCAAATCTGTACAAATGTTAAAATTCCGCCGCCATGTTGGCATTACAATCTTGAATTTTTAAAATGTTGACAAAAATTCATGATATGCAGTCTCAAATACTCCTAAATACCGAATTTTAATCAAATCTGCAAACATTTTGAAATTAGTCTGCTATGTTGGTGTCGCCATTTTTAATTCTCAAATATTGACTAAAATTTCATAACTTTCATTCTTAAATACTTCTTTCTATATAGTGATATTTCAGCGGAATCTGTACAAATGACAAAATTCGTTCGCTATATTGGGGCCACCATTTTGATTTTTGTTGTGCATTCTTAAATAATCCCCACAAATGTTAAAATCATCCGTCCGACCTGTTGACATTGTCATTTTGGCATTGCTATTTTAAATTTTGAAATGCTGACACTCTTAAAATTTCCTAGGCACCAATTTTCAGCTTAATCAATAAAGTAACAAAATTCGTCGGCCGTATTGGCGACGCCATTTTGGATTTCTAAACGTTGACTAAAAATATTCGGATTTTTTATATCCGAAAGTGTATGCATGTCAAATTTGAAAATAATGGGTAATGGAAGTGGTGAAAAATCCATGACAAGATGTGAACCAGACATACAAACGAGTCTTGTAAACAATTAAACCCACGGAATTTGATAATTTTTTAATATAAAATAGAAAGTTTACCTTCATTTAACTGTTTTAAGAAAATAAAAGAAATGGAGGAACCACTTTTTCTAATAAAAAAACCAAAAAGATATTTCCACTGCATTCCAATGCGCCATATTCCTTAATATGACAATTTGAAGAACGGTTATCTTACATTGTTGCCAAACTTACATTATTGTATGGAGCTTAAATTTTTCATGTTTGTCTCCCGACAGTAACGGATTTGGCCCCCCTGTGCCGACATCGAATGTTAGACTTCTGCCAGTGATGCACTTCGCTGTCGTTCGCCTTTTATATTAGGGCTTTAATGATAATGCCTACGGCGCCTAACCTGGTGCTAACCCGGTACCAATCTACCTAGTGCGGCCAACACTAATCAACAGGGGGATGCATCACTGGCGCAAGTTTAACATTCGGCATCGGCCCAGGGGGCCGATGCCGAATGTTAGACTTTTGCCAGTGGTGCTCTGCACGGTTGTTCATCTTTTAGGGCATTAACGATGATGCCTATGGCGCCTAAGCTTTGTTTATAGTTTAAAACTCTAACCATAATATGCACTAAAGAGGTTTAAATTTAGACAAGGTCTAACTTGACAGTTACAGGTTTAAGATGACATTTTTAACAACTGAACAGATAATTTTTCTAAATGTCATAATTACAAAATGACAGTGACATAAGGCAAACATAACTAAGAACTAAAGTTTAATAATATATAAATAACTAAGTTCCTTTTAAACTTACGTAACTTATTGGTTTGATTTTAATAATGCAGTAGGGAACGATTATTTCTTTGATATTTGTAAAAATACCTATTTGCCTCATTAAGGAGTAGGTAAGAATCCTTCCTTTCGTTAACGATAATGAAGCATGGCCCATTTCTTCATTTTCGTACATCAAATATTTTAACAGGTTGTCTTTTTGTTTCGCCATACATATATTTTTTGTATCAGACTTAGTTTTTGTGGAAAATTAAAGTTAAGTAAGTGGATTTTTTAGCTATACCGGAACAGACCGAGCGACCGACCGACAGTAGTGGAAAAACATGAAGATCTGTAAAAACCCGGAACGATAATTTTTTCACGATTAATGATATTTCCTTATGCGGGAAGTGAAAACTCGCGCCGCCACTGGCATTCGTCAAACAAATGGCCACGGCTTGAACATGGGCCATCCCCACTTCTTGTTTTATCGTAAACATTGGTCGATAGAATGTGAAAAATAGAAGAACCATGTTGGCGCATACCCCTAACGTGATTTATGAATGAATTGTGATCTCTACTTTAATTCTTAATCTAAGCTTACTACCGGCACAACCTACTTGACGCATTACTTTTGTTTTACAATGACATATATTGATTTATATAAGAAAGCTTTTGTTTTTAGATAAAATTTAGGATTATTCGTAAAAATTCTCCTCAATTTTCGTTGGTAGCAAATTATAATAAAATAAAAAAGAAAACACAATAATAATTTTTCAGTAGTGATTCAATGAGACTAAGATCTGGTAAAACTGCCGGCCATGGAATTGTTCGCAATTGGTGTTCTTGCATCCAAGCTTGAGAAAAGGCAGAAGTATCCTGCTGAAAACGCCACTCGTCTGGATATAAAGCATGATCTGTTTTAACCATAGAATATCACAATAATTTGCACTATTAACAATGCCATCAACTATACAAAAAGATGTCGCACTACGCTAAGGATTTTTCCCGTAAACCATTATTATAATGGGAAGTTTGGAAATTTTGAACGATGACATTTTCTCTTGACAAAATCTCTAGGTGATTTGGATCAAGCTGGAAACAACTTTCGGCAGACAAAAAAAAATTGCTGAAATTATCTTCTCGAAAACGTTGACAAAAATCTATTCTTCGCTGCCTTTATATATAACTATTTTAGGCATTTTTTTCAGGAAGTAATCGACTATTATTGATCCATTATAAGTTTTTTTTGTTTCTTTAGAGCATCCTTAACAGAGCATGTCAAGATATGGTCCACAAACATATCGACTGTAAAATTTTACAAGCATTTGGGAAGTTGACTGTTTATGTACCGATAATTGTTCTGGGGGTTTTAAAGCGAGAAAACATCAAATAGAAAGAACACAACAATAATTTTTCGGTATATACACTTCGTTCCAAAATTATGGAATATTAAAAAAAGATAGGTCAAGTTTAAGCTTCGATATTTCTCTTATTAATAGATCGATTTAAATTTTTCTTTTTCGCTATTTGAAAGATCATTCTTTGGTTAATAATAGGTGTTATTAGAAAGAATAAAAAAATTATTAGTATACTGGGAAAGCCAATAAGTAAGGAGTCATGTCAAACTGACTACTTTTTAACCGAATCTGTGGATTTTAATATTTCATAATTTTGGAACGAAGTTTGTTTTAATTATGTACTTGAGTTCATTTGTCAACAACCTGAAGAGGGATTCGAGCTTGCCGAGCCTCATGAAGCACCAAAGTTAGGAATTCAGCGATCTAAATGAGATAGCAAATGCTTTTATTATCCATTTTCAGTCACGTTTCTCTGGGGAGATGGATTTAACAACTCTTTCGCCAGTACCTTATCAGTTCATCAGTTTACTGTCAATGAAATTATACATAAAAATCATGAACCTGGACACTTCTAACAAGTCCAATCCTGGTGGCATTCTTCCATTATTAATAAAAATTGCGTAGAACCACTGGCCGAGCTTCTCTGCGTATTGTTCCAGAAATCTTTTGACTCTGCTACCTTTCCAGAGATTTGGAATTTTTCTCTTGTTTGGTATCTGTTTTCAAGTCTGGTGGTAAATCTGGTATCGATCATGGGATCCCGTTGCTTTCTAGAATTCCAAAAATATTTGAAGCCATCATCACAGACGAAATATTTAACATATGCAAACAAATATAATATCAGAACAGCATGGTGTCTAGAAAGAAAGACCAATAGACGCCAACGTGTTACTTTATGTGGAACATTCTCTAATAAATTCTCCAAGGATCACACATTGGCCCAGTTTTTTTTCCCGTACTTATCAACGATATTTTGTTCTGATTTCAAGCGTCTGAATGTCTTTTGTATGCCGACGACCTCAAGTTCTATTCAATAGCTCGCTCTAATTGAAGTCTGTTACAATTTGACCTTGATAGATTGGTCAGCTGGTGTGGAATGAATGGTTTTAAAATTAATGCTAGTAAATGCAACATACTTAGATTTTCCAAACGTAACAATTCTCTTAATTCAGAATACAATATAAATAAGACAAACCTAGAAGTAGTTCCAACCCTCAACGACTTAGGAGTCATTTTTGATTACAATCTGGCGTTCAACCAGCACTTCGATAGTATAATTCTCAAGAGCTTTAGACTACTTGGCTTATATGCTATCCATTGTATCAGTGCCATATCAACCGCATTGAAAGAGTGCAAAATAATTTCCTAAAATATATTTTATACAAATTAAGGTTTATTTGTCAAAATAGTTCCTATGAAATCAGACTGCTTCTCCGTGGCATGAAAACTTTGGAGAACAGACGCAGACAGACACTTTTAGTATGCCTTTTTAAACTCATTAATGGTATTATCAACTGTATCAATCTATTAAAACTGATACCATTTCTTGTTCCAGTCCGGCGACTGCTAAAATTTGTTTTTGAAGCCACCGACAAAAACCAATTATGGTCAGAGAGCTTTTGTTAACCGAATAGTATCTATTCGTTTTGTTGACTGTTGATTATGCTTGTCCATTTTATATTGTATTAATTTTAAGTTTATTAATATCATACGGAATATTACGTTTCCGTATTGTATATTTTTTCTATATTAATAAATAAACAAATAAAAATACAATAAAATTCATCTCATTTACTTATGCAACCTCCATTTAGTTAAAAACACTTAACTAAACGTACAGGAACACCCGAAACTAGGACGTGGCCATAATGTTTTTCACTTCTATCTTCATAAGACCCCATAAGTTTTCAATGAGACTAAGATCTGGTGAAGCTGCCGGCCATGGAATTGTTCGCAATTGGTGTTCTTGCATTCAAGCTTGATTATAGGCAAAGGTATAGCATTTTGCAATATCCTGCTGAAAACGTCACCCGTCTGGATACAAAGCATGAGCCGTTTCAAGAAGAAAACCATTTAGAATAACACAATACTTCTGCACTATTAACGGTACTATCAACTATACAAAGAGGTGTAGCAACACGCTGAGATATTGCTCCCCAAACCATTGTTGTATTGGCAAATTTGAACGGTAACATTTTCTTTTGATAAGATCTTTAGGTGATTTAAACCAAGCTGGAAACAACTTTTAACAGATATAAAAATATTACTAAAATTATCTTCTCGAAAACATTGACCAAAATCTATTCTTCGTAGCGTTTGTAGAGGTGTCATTGCAGCAATTTTTTTTTATTTCCATGTTAGGCAGCTTTGTTTTTTCAGTAACATGCGAACAGTTTCTGAGCACACTTTTTTCTTCGTTGATTTCCAAATTTACTAGTCAATTTTCAAAACCTAGGCGCGAATTTTGACATCCTAAGATTACTAAAGCGTATAAATTATATCCGCTAATCTTACGTGGACTTTTTCTTTAATCTTTATTGACTCCTATGCTGCTCTTTTTCCAAGTTCAGCCAATTGCACCAGTTTTAACGTTTCGAACATCTTATCTATACAAAAATTCCAACTTTTTTTCTTCTTGCGACATTATTTCACAAATCGTAAACCTGTTTCCAATCAACAATATTTAACAGATGGTGTTATCAAGCAATTTTGGCCAAAGCCTAGTAGCTGCACAATCTACCTAATTAAATCTAGGAAATATAAAATTTCGAACACTTTTCTTACTGTACTTCAACTTTCGTTGGTAGCAAATTATGATAAAATCCGTTCCTTGTATTCGCTGGAAACAGAGGCGTTATTAAACATCAACTGTCAGTATAATTCTGAGCCGCAAATGAAATCCAATTACCCTTTAAAAATATTTTTGCCTTCACCTCTATATTCCAATATTCGCAAATGTAATCCAAACAATGATCGACATGGAGAACGGTATTGCCACAAATGAATTATTCAGCGGCTTTAATTAACCATTAATTGAGGAATTGTGATAAATTTGGACCAGGCGTTGTAAAATACGTTTAAATTGGCTCTCAGGATTAGCCGCAGTTTTCTCAATAAATTAATAACTAATTTTTTCGATCACTTGTTATCGAGTATTGCTGATTATATTTTTAGTTCGTCTTGCATCCTTAGGACCTCGTTAACAGCGCACGAAGTCAAGATATATACCACAATCATATCGAATCTAAAATTTTACAAGCATTTGGGAAATAGTTGTTTATTTAACGATAACACAGGCCAACATATATTTTGGTGCCTGCGATTTTTTAACTGTTCCTGGGTAATTTTTGGATGCAGAATGTAAAAAAGCTCTCAGATCTAGTTTAAAAAAAATGTGTATATATTTTACGTTATAACTGTTATAATATATAATATTACTATTGCCAGTTAAAAAAACAAAGACACATGGATTTAAGTATTTATTGCAAAAACTTAATTTACATAATTACATTAGTCACTAATAACATACAAATTTTCTTTTATACGACTTTCTAGAATGGAGTTTACTAGGGCAGTCTCGCTGAAGGCTCCAGCAGTAGTCCGCCATCATGTGGCTATCCCATCGTCCTTGATAACGATCTTCCATAGTTTTAATATCCTGATGGAATCTTTCCCCCTGTTCTTCACTACAATCACCTAAGTTTTCTGGAAAACGATCTAGGTGGCTGTGGAGGTAGTGAACTTTTATATTCATGTTACAGCCGAGAATATTAAAATGTGAAAGCATAGTTTTCACTAATTCTACATAATTCTCTGCTTTATGATCGCCAAGAAAATTTTGTACTACTTAACCAAATGAACACCAAGTGTTAGATTCAATCTCGTTCATTGATGTGGTGAATTTTGGATCTTTAACAAGTTGCCTTATTTGAGGACCATCAAATATACCAGCTTTTAGTTTTTCCGTGCTAATGCCAGGAAATTTACGTGACAAATACCCAAACCAATTTCCATTTCGATTTAAAGCCTTCACAAATTGCTTCATTAGGCCTAGCTTGATATGGAAGGGCGGAAGTAAGATTTTTTTCTCTTGAAGGTTCATTGATCACGTTTTGTTTTCCTTGAATCATCACATCTCTTGAAGGCCAATTTTTGTTAACCCAGTGCTAATTTTTAGCTCTGCTATCCCAAAGGCACAAAAAACAAGGATATTTTGAATAACCACTCTGCTGTCCAAGGAAGAAGTTAACCATTTTTAAATCAACACAAATTGCCCACTGATGTTCTTCGTATTTAATTTTTCTCAAAACTAATACAATTGTTTCATATTCTTCCTTCATCGTAGTAGAATGACCAATAGGAATTGAGCCATATTTGTTACCGTTATGTAAAAGAACACATTTTGAACTACGTTTTGAACTGTCAATAAAAAGGCGCCAATCATCCGGAGTGTATTCAGGCAAACCCATTTTTTCTAAGAGTCCTTTTATATTGTTACAGAATACCAAGTCATTTTCCTGAGCAAAAAAAGGTAGCAGATCCTTATCTCTTTTACGATAAAATGTAATATTAATACCTACACAAAGTAGATTTTTTTCTTTTAATCTGGATGCAAGTAATTCAGCGGATTCCTTTGAGAGATTCAGGTCTCTTATAAGATCGTTTAGTTCTTCTTGATTGAAACACTGCCGAGTTGCTAAATCTGCTTCAAATTCGCTGTCGTTTTCTGATTGAATTCTTTGAAATTTGTCAGACGTTGATGTTTCTGTATCATCTTCTGTCAGCTCGGGTAGACTGCTAAATGGTGGAACGGGTATTTCTTCCGAATGCGCTACAGGCCTTCTTGCAGAATCTAGATCAGGATATGTTCATTTGTGTCTATTGTTTCTATTTATGCCTTTAATATTAACGAGACAAAAATACCAGTCGTCATGATGGTTTCGCGGTTCTCTTCAAACCATTGGTAAACCAACCTTTAGGTACTTCCTCTTTCCAGTTGTCCAACAATGTTCAATACATGTTTTACATATGAAATGTGGGGCCCAAGAATTATCTTGATCTCCTAAATGAACGCCAAAATAGGCAAGAGAAGCTCTTTTCACAAAGTCAGAAATCGTTTTTCTGCTCTCTTTCAAAGTGTATTCACCACACACATAACAAAAAACGTCGGGACGATTTACACAGGTACGTCTGCTTGTGGATGCCAGTGCTTCAGTTTAGTGTCTTGATACTACAAAACGAGCAAAATTTACACAAAATGATAGCACAACTTTACTCAGTAATATACTAAATCGAGTACAGCCAAGCAGGTATAGAAGGATCGGGTCATAGGCAATTACAGGTATAAAAAGTAATTAAGAACAGAGTATTGAGTAGTTCCTAGTATAGGAACATTGGGTCAGGGACAATTCCAGGTATCCATTTGGTTAATTAGATTCTGGGAAATTTCTGTTTTCATTTTGTTACCCTGTGTATTTTTTTCCGGGATTTTAAAGCGAGAAAGTATTCGGGAAAAAGAAAACACACTAATAATGTTTCGCTATATATTTTTATTACTTGAATTATAAAATTACAATAAATAATTCATCCCATTTACGTATACAACCTCCATTTAACTCAAAACACTTAACTAAACGTACAGGTCCACCCGAAACTTGGCCATCGCCATAATGTTTTCCTTTTCCATTTTTTATAAGTCCTCATATGTTTTCAATGAGACTAAGATCCGGTAAAACTGGTGGCCATGCAATTGTTCGCAATTGGTGTTCTTGCATCCAAGCTTGAATATAGGCAGAAGCATCTTACATTATCCTGCTGCAAACGCCACCCGGCTGGATATAAAGCATGAACCATTTCAATAAGTAAACCATTGAGAATGTCGCAATACTTAGCACTATTAACGTTGGCATCAACTGTACAGAGAGGTGTAGCACCACGACTAGATATTGCTTTCCAAACCATTATTTTATTGGAAATTTGACCAGTAACTTTTCTGTTGCTAGGATCTTTAGATGATTTAAACCAAGCTGGAAACAATTTCCGTCGGATATAAAAACATTCCTAAAATTATCTTCTAAAAAACGTCATCATGTAGCCTTTGTATGGGTATTAACCCAGATTTTTTTTTGGTTTCCATGATATGTATGCCCTGTCTTTAGTAATATGCAGACATTTTCTGGGCACACATTGATTTCCAAATTTACTAGTCAATTTTTGAAACCTAGGCGCGGATTTTGGCCTCCTAAGGCCACTAAAGAGTTTAAATTATTTCCGCGAATCTTACGCGGTCTTTTTTATATTTTTGTTGCCTCACGACTGCACCAATTTTGTAATGTTTATCTATACAAAAATTCTAGCTTCTTTTCGACTAGCGACATTATGTTACAAATCTTAAATCTTTTTCCAATAAATAGTATTTGACAGATGGTGTTCTTAAGCAATTTTGGCCATAGCCTACTATCAGCACAACGTACTTGATGCATAACTTTTGTTTTAAAATGGCTTAAAAAATAAATATATTAAAATTAGGAAAAATTTAAAATTCCGGATACTTTCTAGACGGACTATATATTGACATAAGTAAGAAAGCTTTTGTTTTCAGCTCAATTTTCGTTGGTAGCAAATTATGATAAAATCCGTTCCACTCGTATCCGTTGGAACCAGAGGCGTTATTAAACATCAACTGTCAGTGTAATTTTAAGCCGCAAATGAAATCCAATTAGCCTACAAAAATATTTTTGCCTTCACCTCTATATTCCAATATTCGCAAATGTAATCCAAACAACGATCGACATGGAGAACAGTATTTGGACAAATGAATTATTCAGCGGTTTTAATTAAGCATTAATTGACGAATTGTGATAAATTTGGGCCAGGCGCTGTAATTCATTTTAAATGGCTCTCAGCCCACAGTTTTTTCAGTGGATTAATAACTAATTTAGGCATTTTTTCAATAAGTAATCGAGTATTACTGATTATATTCTAAGTTCTTTTTGCATCCTTACCGCGTCGTTAACAGCGCGATAACGGGTTTATTTAGCCATAAATAGATGAAAATTATTAATTCCAGTCGCGTCCTGTGGGGCACCTGAACCAATATTATTGAGAACAAAATATACGCCACTGACTTTTTGTGTAAATTTTATATTTTTTCAGATTAAGCAACTAAAGAAACAACTTTTTTACCTTTTGAGTTGTTTTCGTATCTCGCTTTGTTTTCGATAAAAAAAATAAAAACCACTTTATTGCATGTCTATGGACCAGACAAAAATCGTAAAAAATTTGTTTTTTACCCCTTGTAATAATGCCAAAATAAATGGAGATACTCCTTGCCCAATTTTGAGACGAAAACGTGGCATAAAAGAATGCCGCTTCGTTTTCGAAATACAGGGTATTTAAAATTTATATTATGATTTTTGCGTCGACCATATACATGCAAGAAAGTGGTTTTCACTTTTTTTCTCGAAAACAAAGCGAGATACGAAAACAACTCAAGAGATAATTCGAAAAAAAAAATAAAAACTTCATAGAAAGTCAGTGGCATATAATAAAAAACCAAATTTCAACAAAATTAGATAAAGGGAATTTAAAATAAAAATAAAAAACCGATTTAAAAAAAAATTAAACATCCCATATTTAGAAAAGTAAGCGACATTCCAAAACATTTTATACCGCATTTTCGTCTTAAAATTAAGTGAGGAATCGCCTTTTTTAATTTGTCAGAGAGGTTATTAAACACCCTGTATATCGTACAACTCTGAAATTTGGCATACATTTGACCAGCAAAACTCACAGCCGGTAAGAATTTGTGATTGCAAAGTTCCAAATTAGGCATCTAAAATATTGTAATATATTTTGAATTCTTGTGCCTCAAAAGGTCAACCTAATGGCTTGTAACCAAAATTTTATTAGTTTATCCTTATACCACACTTGGTTTTTGTGCAAAGCTTGAGGTAAAAAACTCAGCCATTCTAAACTCAACTGGATAAGTAGTTTTTTAATAGCAGTGGCGGCTCATGGTGAATTATATTGGGAGGTCAATAACAAATTAAAAAATAGGTATACTTAAAATAAAAATAAATATCTTATCTTTAAATTGAGCTTTAAATTCTCTTGAAGTTCAGGTCTGCTCTTCGTTCTTTAGAATTGGAAAAGTGCTGAATAACATGTTCGTTAAAATTGCACGCACATTCCTTTTATAAACGATTTCTCGATACTTAACATTGCTAAAGCGGATAGTCTATCTTGACCCAACTCCTCAACAAAATTTATAAGCCCTCGAAAAACCCCTGGATTTTCAGACAAAGCCATAGGGCCAGCTCGAATGCACTACAAAAATTTTACACAATCTATAATCTTGTTTAAAATATAACGATTTTTGGATAAATTTTCATTAAAATCTCTACGGGATTTTCTATAAGCTGTGTCTAGCTGAACAATTCATGTGATCTGCAGAAAACGCATGTTTTTTTATTTTTTCTTTTAAGTGTTTTAAGTCTTTAACACTGGTTTTGCACCATAATGAGTCCGACGAGTCCTTCGAAAACAACAAACAAACATAACAGTTAAATGAATTAGAGACTTCTCAACCACATATCCAGTTAGCTAAATCGTACATACTATTGCGAAAGTTTCGATGAACCTCTTTATTTTTGTCTTTAATAGTGTGTTGTATACTAAGTTCTGGCAAATTGCGACCACTTACCTTGAATTCGGTTATTTTCTCAAAATTAAGTTCGTTAGCACTCTTTAGTTGTTTAATTTTTTGCACTACCGACATTTTATTTCATCTACATTTACAACTCAAACATAGACCTCCTTGAAATTGGTTATTTTTGCAAAATTAAGTTTGTAAGCACTTTCTAGTTCTTTATTTTTTTGCACTAGTCACTACCAACATTTTATTTCCTGTATATTTCCAACTCACACATGGATCATAAAAATAAGAAAATATATATTACAAAAAACAGTATATAAATCAATTTTCACCATTAAAAACGTCCGAAACAATATCGGGTTAGAATATCGACCGCACGACAACTGAACAATTAAACTTCCGAATGCCGACGTGATGCCGCGACCGATCGATCGAATTATGAGAAGAGACCGGCTGATGACCCAAATCGCGATTTCATATTCCATTTGCTATCATGTTCGGCTGCCGCTCGGTAGCTGTGAAATCTTCGAGTACTTTCGTCACGCTTTATGGTAATCGGGGCAATTCGGACTGCCCAGCCTAGCTTAGTATAGCGTATTTTATTATGCCGAAGGAATGCAACGAGACCATTCGAACCGCCGCGCGCGGCTGATAGTGTAGCGTATTTAACTTTTCCCAAGGTTCGCATTTTATTACAACTATTAGGAAAGACTGTCAAACGAATAATTTATTTTCTGAAATATTTTTGGGGGATCATTGATGAAATGAACGAATTAAAATCGCTTTTTTAATAAAGAAATTATTCGATAGTAATAGAAAAAAATATTTTTATTCCGACGCTTACATTTTTCTAGGCTCTGAAAATCGAATCGTTAACACGAGAATGAAATTTCGACTCCCATTATCCAAAATGCATCTGAATACTGAAACCCTCAGCCGTGTAATCGCCAGGCCATTTCCCATTGATGGGGCTCTGGATGAAAACACGCCTCGAAATCGCTTTAATCATTATTGTATGAAGCGTAGTCGAGTGCGAACTGATGAGCCGGGGACTTCACTTAAAACAATTTGTGCGGGTAGCCATGTAAAAAGTTCTTTCAGATAATGCGGTGTAATATTTCTCTATTTTATAATTTTTTCGCTTAATCAGTAACATGGAATTTGCAGCATTATTTAAAAGTTTGTATTATTATTTAGTTTACTAAAAACTGAGGCACTGGAAAAAATAATCTGCTATACCGGGTGTCAACGAATCTACTAGACAGGCCATAACTTTTAAAGTAATTGATGTATTAAAACGAAATTTGGTATAATATGATGTAAAATGTATAAAACAAACACTATTTTTTACAAACACTTCCACTATATTTAATTTAACAACGTGACATGTTTGACTACACAGTAGCTTCTTCGGACATTACATCTCGAATGCACAAGCTTACAAGTTAAGGTGATATTTATATAACTAAGTGTAATACAACCATTTGGAAATTTTAATGCCTTAAAAAAGGGTCTTGGAATTTTTACGTACTAGCAATAAAATAAACATATTTAACAAGGGTGAATTATTGAGATCTACCTGATCGTTTAGCAAGCAATTTGAATGTTTGAGTTTATTTATTTCTAGAGTCTCGAGTATATTCAATTTATGACCCTTATCTTCTAGGTGTAAAATTTTAAAATTTTTATTAAAAGTATGACCGCTCTCAATTAAATGGTTTGAATAATTAGATTCGGTTTTCCCTTTAATAAAACATTTATAATGCTCCTCTATTCTTTTACCGAAATGTCTGCCTGTTTGACCTATATACGTTTTGTCACAATCTCCACAGTTTAATTGGTACACACCTGATTGTTCTAGTTTATCAGACTTAGTTTTATTATTTTTGATATATCTACTTAAAGAATTATTTGTTTTATACGCTATTCTAATCTCTAAACTATTTAAAAATGCACCTATTTTAGAACTAGAATTACCTATATAGGATATAACTTTGTATGGAGTAGGTTTTTCATTAGTATTAGGATATATCATAGATATAGCATTTTTATATAATTTTTTTTGTAATATTTTATCAATAATGTTTAATGAATATCCATTGTTAACTGCTATCTGCTTAGTGGTGTTTAACTCGGTCTGATAATTAGTTTTATTTAAAGGTAATGAGATAAGTCTGTGAATCATACTATGGAAAGCCGCTAATTTATGTTGAATTGGGTGACATGAGGAATTGTGTATATTAGTATCTGTATGTGTTGGTTTATGATATACAGAAAAATCAAGTTTATTGTTTATTTTTTTAATAGTTAAATCTAGAAAGTTTATGCTGTTATTTGCTTGCTAAACGATCAGGTAGATCTCAATAATTCACCCTTGTTAAATATGTTCTAATAATTTTAGGTAATTTCTTTTTATTTTATTGCTAGTACGTAAAAATTCCCAGACCTTTTTTAAGGCATTAAAATTTCCAAATGGTTGTATTATACTTAGTTATATAAATATCACCTTAACTTGTAAGCTTGTGCATTCGAGATGTAACGTCCGAAGAAGCTACTGTGTAGTGAAACATGTCACGTTGTTAAATTAAACATAGTGGAAGTGTTTGTAAAAAATAGTGTTTGTTTTTTACATTTTACATCATATTATTATGGATTTCCACCGAGTATCGGCTGACACAATCAAATTTGGTAAAGATAAATTGTACACAAAGTGGAGAGTTTTCGCATATTTTTCATTTTTCGGTCACTTCCGGTTTCATCGGAAATGACTTTAGTTTCAATTTTTTAAACGGAACACTTTATATGTTTTTACATGCCATTTTAAAAATTTTTTACGCCTACTTGATTTTTTTAGCCATTTTTAAAATTGCATCTAGGTGGCCATGACCGGACGCAAATTAATCTAAGGACCTGAAATGATGACAGAATAATACAATCGCTAAGTTTTAGTGATTAGTCTGATAGCTAGGAACAAGAGAAGTTGATAAAATCAAATGTTTGTGTCTAACTATTTTTTTCAAATGGCGACCCTTTTGAAACAAAAACTTTTTGAAAAGAGGATTTTTTTTGATTAAAAATAAGGTCAAAAATTAAATATTACTAAGAAAAATACTCGATAATCAATTAATTACTTTTATTAAGTGTGCCATGGATAGCCATGCTGGATATTAAGTAGGATTGTTTGTTTTTACAGTGACACTTGCCTTTTCTTAGACATAAGATTTCGATATTTTTCTTGATTTTCAGTATTATTTTTGTTTTGAAAAGTCAAAATAATGTATATTCAAAGTGAAAAAGCCAATATGTTATTAATATTTGGAGAATGTCACAAAAATTCAAGGAATGCTGCTGAGTTGTATGCTCAGAGATACCCCGACCGGCAACATCCAGTCCATCAGTATTTTTCATATTTCGAGAATCGTTTTAGGCATCAAGATGGAAATCAAGTGGCGGAAGGCAGATTTATTATAATCGAAGAAATGAAGATTAATGTTCTTCCTATGGTTGAAGTTGATAAAACTGTTTCTTTAAGAAAAATTAATCACGAACTTGGTTTAAGTCACGAATCAGCTAAAAAAATACTAAAGAAACACGGATATCGAGCTTTTAAGTACCAGTTGTTACACCAACATTTGTATCCTGACGATGGCGATAGACGGGTATTGTTTGCGATTGGTTGCTCAAAAATTGTAGAATTGACCCAAATTTTATCAACTTTATCTTATTTTCTAACGAATCCAGATTTACTAATGATGGTTCGTTACTGGGCTCAACAAAATCAACACGAAATGAGAGTAGGAAATTTTCAATAAAGGTTTGGTGTCAATGTCTGGGCTGGTGTCGTTGGTAACGGAATAATTGGGCCAATTTTAATTTAAGGCCAATTAACAGAGGTTAGGTACTTAGGCTTTCTCCAAACTGAAATTGAGCAACATCTTAATGATCTACCTTTAGAAGTTTAACGCCAAATTTACTTCGTGCAAGATGGAGCACCGCCTCTCAATCCCAGAAAAGTTCTTAATTATTTAATTGAACATTTTAATAATAAAGGTATTGCAACCAATGGCCCAATACAAGCCCTCCCCCCCACCCCGTTCACCGAATCTCACTGTTCTTGATTTCTTTATTTGGGGATATGTTAAAGAACGAGTCTATGTAACAGCCCCAGCCACTCTTGAAATCTTAGAAGAAAGAATTGTACGTGTATTTAGAAGTATTAACTTTATCAGCAAATTTTGCTTTTTCCTTATATTTAACATTGTTTGGGCACTCTTCTATATTGTCCGTACAAAAACCATCGTTTCCTTTGATTTCCGAGTTGGCAAGGGTAAAGTATTTTTCATCGTCCAAAATAATGACTTTCTCATTTGAAAAATGTACCCGCCTAAGATTTCGACAGCATCTTGGTATCCGTGCTAATTGATTTTCGGTATATTTAGGACACTTTCGTCTTTTTCGATATTTTTGACCATTTCTTGTCAATTCCCGCCATACTGTACTCTTTGAAGATCGGAATTGACGCGCTAATTTTCTTGTAGAAACTCCGACTCTGTCTTTTGCTCTTCTTACCAATCTTTCCGTCCTTTCTCGCGTGAAACTTCTTGGTCTTCCACTTTTTGGAAGATTTAAACAGGGAATTCCTTCTTCACATTCGGCTATAGTACGGTAAATACTTCTGCGTGAAATATTTTGGTTTTGAAAAATGCGAACTATTTCAGCCTTAGGAATTTGCCCAACCAAATTATAAATACTTTTTCGTATTTCTAATTTATAAGACATTTTAATGCAACTGACTTTAAAAAATGACTTGTCAAACTAATGTCAAGCAAATAAACATTTTTTTGTTTCCAAAGCCATCTCGATATATTATCTTTACAACCTATTTTCAAGCCCCTCAATTTTGTGCCAAAACTTACGGGACATACGTTACGCTCAAATGCTGCACAACGTGTTGAGAAAAGCAATTGAACGAGCGGAAATGTGTCGTGAACAAGGAGGAATGCACATTGAACAACTACAGTGAACTCGAATATTGTGCTTTTACATTTTTCAGCGTTATTGAAGTTAGTTGAAGTTATATTTTTGTTTAATACTTTGAACTATCTGTTAGCCACAGATACAGATTTGCACGCCTACATTTGTTGGCGATATCTGAAGAGGGGCAGTAGAAAACTATATAAAAAATGCTGATATTGCCTTAAACATGTTATCTTTTTAAGTGATTGCTTAGATGCTAGTAGTTATAATAGGGGAGCGCCTCCTCCTCCTCCTCTTCCTCTCTCTCATGTCCCTCATTCTTAACTTCCTCCCCTTTTATTCTCATTCGCATCATATTTTTTAATTTTTTCTCTTTGTTCTCCCACATTTGATTTTGCATTCTTAAGTCTTATAAATAGGTGCATCATGATCATTTTAGTATGCCGAGACACATTTACTAAGCTGTGCTCGAGTTGCGTAAAAAGTTATTTTTGAATTTTTCCACCAATTTTGTATAAAACAAAAAGAAAAAATGTGTCAAGTAATAAGTGAATTATGTGTAATCGCGAAAAATTAACTACAACTATCAGACAGTTAAAAGTTAAATATCTCAATTTCTTTGAAGTGATTTCGAAAGATGAATACACCAAGCTGTTTTATCCACTGAAACGAGATTATTTGGAAGCAATTGACTGTTGTGATGATTATTTAGAAGGAATTATAAGCCTTACTACGTTTTTCAATACATTTGGGAAATCATACTTTGTAGGAGAATTAAGCCACCTAATAGAATTTATAGGAGAAGATTGCCAATTTATACCTGCTATTATTGCAACCCAAAAGAGGTTTCAATTATACGAAGATAAAAAACAGGTATTATCAAAGAAAGTTAATCCTATTCGCAAGAGACGTCCCCCTACATATTTAAAATATTATGTTAAATAAATGAAATGGCTGAGTTGCTGATTGCAGTTAAATTATTAGAGGAGAAATTTAGTAATCTTTCAAAAACCTATTTCTCATATTGTATGGCAAGTGGTCCGGAGTGGATAGACTTTTATTGTAATCAATCTGAGGAATTCGTAAAGGCTGCCCTCTGTTGCAACAAATACATTGAAACATTAAATTTTTTTCAACTTATTCAAGATCTAAAAGATATTGGCTTTGGTTACTATTTAAAAGACTTGAAGCAATTTATTGACGAGGATACTATTCTTCAAGAAATTGAAAAGGAAGAATAAATTTAATAATATTTACAATGGAGCAAATGGTTACTGAAATGTATGAAGAGTTTATTATATCTGCTGCATAATTCCAATATTTATCACTTGTAGGCGAAGAAGACGCAGAAGCACAAGATTTGTAAGCATATGTTAATAATATAGATCGAATGAAACAATGTAAATTAGCCGCTAAATTTTGTAATGATTATTTAAAATATAAAAATGAGTATGAACTTTTAAATGAATTTAGAAAATTAGATTTAAGGTATCATATTAATTGTATTCAATCATGGTTGGTTAATGCAAAATAAAAAGGTAATTAAGTTTTTTTTTATATTTTTATTCATTCATAAAACAATTGTCATATAAAAATAACACATTTGTCAAAGCACACATACAAGGTGATTTTGAATGATAGAAGCATTTTGGTTCCATTAGCTTTAGCGCTGGTTGTTCATCTATTTCAATCACATGCTTTTTAGAATATTTCTGTATAAAATCCTTTTTTTCGCTTCCCTTTACAAAAACAAAATCTGCTTTCTTCGTAAGTGTTTCAATTATTTTTGGGAAATGATGTAATGGAGTAAATCCATTATTCCAATGTATACAATGATAATTTTTCGTTAACCATACCGCCTGCTTGTGACAATCAGGTGAAAGAAACTCCATTGGAAAAGGCTTTTTAAAAATGTAATGAGTCATTTCATAACCATCAAAAGCTGCAAGCTCTTTCGGTATAAATTTATTTTTTTCATCTTTGAATCCTTGAATATCTATAACCAATCTCATATTTTCAAAGCAGCAAATTTTTTAATGAGACTTTTTTTACTTGAATAATTTGCAATTTCTTCTTTCAGTTGATTAATTTTAAAAATAAATTTTTCAATTTGTAGTTGTAGTTTTGATGTCATGATTAAAACTAAAAGCTTTTGAAAATTTCTTTAAATTAAATCGAAATATGAAAATAGTGGGGATAAAGTTTATAATTGTTTCACAATTTTAGTAAGAGGGTTGTAGCTAAATAATTTGTCATGTAAAATAAGACAATAAGCAGAAGTAACTTTTTTAATTGCATTGTGTGTCTCAAATTCAATTCTCATTACTACGGATCCCGTTTGAATTGTTTCTTTTTGATGGGAGCAATCAATATGTGTAATAGGACTAATGTTTTTGAATTGTTCAGGATTAAAAATGGGTTCATTTGGAACACCATAATAAGACTGTCTAAAGTTGGCAAACATTTCGTATAAAGCAGAAAATTTGTTTTCTTCGAAATTTAAGTACAAATCGTGATAAGGATATCTTTCAGAATTTAAATATACTCTAATATTTGACAAGGTAATATTGTCAAATTTACTCATATCTTTAACAATTTTCCCTTTTCTGTTTTCTTGAAAGCCAATCACAACATGACGAGGAGCTTCTAGTTTACTAGTTGTTTTTACCGGCCATGTGTGACGGGTTGTTTCAGTTAGAGAAGAATATTCAACAAGTTCCCAACTCCTGAATCCTATCAATATATCTTTATTTGATTCTAATATTTTTGATAGAGCAAGTTGTTGTGGCATATCAACTAGAATGTGAGGAACTTTCCAATAAATTTTATCGAAAGTAACCAATGGAGTGTCAGGAGCAGTAACAAGGTGTGCCGGATCTTCTTTGAAAATAACACCATCTAAATCATCAGTTGATCTAATAAGAACCAATTCCTGTTTCATATTCATAATAATTTTTCTGTAATCTTCAAAAAATCCTAAAAGCATTTTTAGTGGTATGGATACGGAGAATTTTCCATCATTATCAACTAAAATTGTATCACCTTCTTTCCGATGTGGAAACCAACCTGCATTTTCCAGTTTTAAACTTTCGTTGGTATTGTGAGAAAGGTAGCTTTTTAAGGTTGATGCTAATCCAACATTTCTTATTGAATCTATAGTAATTCCGTTTAGTTCATAGCGGATTTCTCTGAACAAAAAGGCTATACCATTGTTAATAAATAGCAATTCTTTCTTATATCTACCTTCTGTATTAGTTAATTTTCCTTCGATATAAAGTAAACTATCTGATGGTAGAGTGTAAGCATCGAGTTCTTGAATTGGGATCCTTATTTCATCATTGTAATCGAATTTTGAAGAAATATATGGTTGATATGTGTGAAGCTCAGAACTGACGATGGAATTGTCTACATAAAGCTTTTCGTTTACGTTTAATATGTTCATTATTTTAAAACAGTGAAACCCAAGGATGTGAGAAATTTACGATTATCTCGTCTTAACTTGTTGGTGTTGGATTTGATACTGAACTGTTGTTTAGGCTTTTTCTTTTTATAAGTTTTTACTTTGTTGATAGTAGTAGGGGCAAGTCTCATCCCAAGGGCTCTATTATATCTAACTACCATTTTATATTTCACTTGTTTGTAAATGTAACCTTACTGTTATAGTTTCTCCTCTAAAACTGATAAGTTCTCCGTCTTGATCAACTATTTTAACTGTTATATTGTTAATTGCTTTGACGCTAACTGGAAAATACAAAATGGGCAAAGGAGATTCAACTATTTTATACCCTGGAGCTACAGTTGGATAAAACTGGTGAATAATATGAACAGGTTTACCATTATTGTAAGAACCGACACAAATATTACAGTCAATACAAATAGCATTCACCTTAGTTATTTTTGCAACATTATCTGATTCTTCCTCTTTCATAGCTTCTAGTATCCTGCTATTAAAACCCAACATTTTTCCTATCGAATCTTCCTTGGTAAAATCAATTATTCTACTACACATTAAAAAAGTTTTTAGAATATTAACATTTGCTTTTAAAAGAAAAAAAATTTTTTCATTCGGAAATAAATCTTCTATACTTTCTCTTATGTATGTTTCTATATCTGTAATGTCATAAGTTCCGTCGGGAATAACAATTACTTTTTTATCTATATAAAATTTATTATATCCTTCTTTTATATTGGGGATAGTCATAAACGTTTCAAAATCAGCTAAACCCAGGTAATATTGTTTTTCATCCTCTAAATATATGGGCGGATTAAAATCAGCAGACAAAACAGAACTGTTTCCTGATATGGCAATTGTGGTAGACATTGCAGTTTATTTATGAATGAGATATTACAATAAATAATGAGTTTATATATTTTTTTGCAAAAATTTTAGGGATAGTTGACCACAGTTATATGAATTAAATTTTTGTTTATTTTCATAAGTATAAAATACATCCACTTTGCCATTCGAATTAAAATATTTGAGAAGTTCAAAAGGTGGTTTTAAATTTCCATAACTATCAAAATATATTACATTTTTGTTATTTTTAATATAAGCAGTCCAATGAGATCCTTTATTTTGTTTTTTATCCAAATTTACAATACCACATTCTTTCAGATTAATTTTTTTTGGAAGTTCATCGAGCATAAAAACACCTCTAAAGCCAGTTATTTTTAACAGCTTTACATATTTAATAATATCATTGTTCGTAAGTGCTCTTTTTGGAAAACTTATTTTGAGTTTTTTTTTGTCTGATTGCTTTCATTTTGACGGATCCTCCTTTATAAGGTCTAATAAATAGTCCCTTTCCTTTATATGGTCTAATATATAATCCTTTCCCTTCTTTAGAAGCATTTTCCATTGCAATATTATGTCTATGTATTTCTTCTAGTTGCTGTTTAGCTGCTTTAGCATCATTTACTGCCTTAGCAATTCCTGCCGCGCCTCCACCTAGTGCACCCAGGGCGCCAAGAATGGGAAACAAAAGAGGTAGAAATCCTCCAATTTTTTTGGGCGTTCGAATGATACGTTTTTTTCTCAATTTAAGTTTACCCCCTTTTGTATTTTTTAATCCCAAACCGAACTTTCTTTTACCCTTCATTATTCCTGCAACACTTAAAGCTGCAATTTTTTCACCAATAGAAGAATCTTTAGCTTTTACCCTATCCCAGGCTTTTTTTTCTAATATTTGGTCAGATATGTGTCTTTTTGATAAATCTTCAGTCTGAGAGTAAGATATATCATGTTCTTTGCAAGCGGAATCCAATGGATTTATACCAACGTCACCTCTAGTTAATCTTTTTTCCAAGTTGGTGCCGGGACCACAATAATTATATCCTGGTATATGAACTTCGAAAGGTAGTTTGCTAATTAATTTATTTACTAAACCAGAGCCTTTTCTATTACGTGTTTTAATAGTTTTTTTCAACTTATGGCGACCCACAGTCATTGAAGTTCTTTTTATACTAAAAGCACATTGACATTTTTCTGGTATAAATACTTTTACAGCTAAAAATATTTACTAGTGTGATTAAGAATGAGGATTGAAAAACAAAAATTCTCATTACCAGTAAATAATCATGATGAAAAAATTTTAAGTAAACAGTTGAGAAAGCATGGTGACTTATTTTGCGGTGGTTCAAAAAGAGGGCTTATAGTTGGTTGCAGTGGTAGCGGTAAAACCAACGTTATGCTTACACTGCTCGAGCATCCAAATGGAATTAGGTTTGAAAATGTCTATGTTTATTCAAAGTCATTAGATCAACCAAAATATGAATATTTAAGAAAGTTGTTAAAACCTATGAAAGAAATTGGATACTTTGAATATGATAGCGATGAGAACATTATTTCACCTCATGAGATAAAGCCAAATTCCGTTATCATTTTTGATGATATTCCTTGTCATAATCAATCTATTATTAGGGACTATTTCACGCATGGAAGGCATAGAAACACCGATTGTTTTTTTATTTTTCAAGGATATTCCTCAATCCTTAAACGTCTAATTCGAGAAAATGCAAACTTATTAATTTTATTTAAACAGGACTGTTTGAGTTTAAAACATATATATAATGACCACTGTATATTAGATATGACATTTGATCAGTTTAAAAATATTTGTGCTAACTGTTGGATGGATCCATATGGCTTTCTTGTAATTGACAAAGATTGTGAAGTAAATCACGGCAGATATAGGAGTAAATTCGATTCCTTTATATATTTATAAAAGTAAAAAATTTGCAGTTTTATTTCATTTAAAACTTGTACAGCATGGATAAACGTTTAGCTCGAGAATTAATAAGATCCAGACAAGCCGTGAAGCAGAAATATCAAAGCTTGAAATTAGCTACTTCTTCTGCTCAGTCCGAATTAGAACAAACTTATAGACCAATAACACAACCACTTAAACAGCTAATTTCAAGTATTGGTAAATCCGAACCATTCGATTTAAAAGAAGAAAGAGTTTCAAAGTATGAAGATTTCAAAACACCTACAAAGCTTTATAAAACATCAACTCCGACGAAAAATATTCAGAAAACAGGAAAAACTCCGTCACTCCCTACAGAACTACCAACATTTTTAAATGACAGTAGTATCACTTCTTCCTCTCCTGTAGTACAACCATTGTCATCAACTGTTATAGCAGAAACTTCAGATCCTTCTAGTGACACAACAACAAATTTAAACTTGTCAGACATATTGGAACAAACTAGAAAAACAATTCAAACCTATGTTGGTACACCATCATATAAAGATTACTTAGCAGATTTTCATGAATTACCCAGATCATATATTGATGAGGGTGTGAAAGATACACAACATAAATTTGACCATTATTATGGAATAGTTCATGACCTCGAAACGGATAAGTTTTCTTTTGGTTTAACACAGATACCGGTAGAAATTATTGGAAAAGACATTAAAGTGGGAGGAATAACGTACACAGGCACGCCAGGTTTATACGAATTGCTTTTCAAAAAAGAACCGAAAGGTTATAAGAAGGAAGATTTAGATAATTACATGAACATTCTAGCTAAAACAAATGTATATCGTAGGAATTTTGATTCAAATGAACAAGTTCAAGGAAATACATCACACAAATATGTTACAATAATAGGACCATATTTACAAAGAAAGGGGATTACAAAGACAAAAACCTTGCCAAGATTAGTTACAGCATTTAACAAACCAAAACCTCCGTTTAGAACAACTAGAGCCAAATCTACAGGAAAGGGATTAATTTTGAAAACAAACAGATCAAATACAGACTATGTATACTGGAATAATGTTAACGAAATTGTTGATAGGCTACGTTTATTAATTTCATCAAGTGATGCGGGAAATAATGCTCATAGTAACGAGATTATCTCTATTATTGAAGAATTAAGAGAAGATAAAGTAATACTATAAATAACAGCTATCAAATATAATCATATTTATTGTTTAATGAAAGCTCAACATGACAGTTGATAAATTTGGACGCCATATTTCAAAACAAAATCAAGAGAGAATAAGTGACATTAATAATTTAAAAAGGAGATTAGGTGAAAATGAAACAAATAATGAAATCTTTGCTAAAAAGCTTAAGGTTTTTGATGAAAATTTTTTAAAGTATGAGAACCAGATTAAAGGATGCTATACCTCAATTGAAAACGTTAATAAACAGTTGCTAACGCTAAATCAAATAAGTAAAGATTTGCAATTTTTAAATGAACATGTTAAAAAGGAAGACAAAAAATTAAGTGATGATATCAACAAAATTAATAAAATAATGGAAACAAATATAAGAGAAGTAATAATTGAAAAACACAAGGAAAAAATTAAACAATTAAGAACTTTTATAAAAAGGTTAGATGATGAAAAAAAAAGAAATCAAAATAGCATTCTTAACAGTAGAACAATTGACCAACTCACTTTGGAAGAAAATCAACAATATATTTCCTTGGAAAATATAATGTCCAGTGTAATTAAGAAATTAGAACAAGAATTAAATAAAACAGAGGAGGAATTAAAAAATAGTGATAGTAGATCAACTACTTTCTTAACTGGAGAGATAAAAAAATCCTTTAATGCGTTAGAAAAGGAGATTACTAAAATTAGTAAAATTTTAAATGAAAAAAGTTATACCATACAAATTGATAAATTGAATGAATGGGAAAAAACATATAAAAGTTATATTTCGAATTATTACAAAACATAGAAAGTGAACTTCCTTAAAATTGAATAAACAAGTTTGTTGTCATGACAACCGTTAAACAGCAAGTCGTTAATGAATTACATAAACCTGCTAGAAAAAACTACAAACGCAGAAGGGTGGTAGTGAAAGGGTTAAATGATCTTTTTCAAGCTGATTTGGTTGAAATGTTACCCTATGCCAAATTTAATAAGGGATTTAAATATATATTGATTACCATAAATGTATTTTCTAAGTATGTTTGGGCCGAACCGTTAAAATCTAAATCTGGAAAAGACGTAACAGCGGCAATGAAAAAAATATTAATCAGTGCAAAAACTCCACCAAAAAACTTGCAAACGGATAGAGGAAGAGAGTTTTTCAATGTAAATTTTCAAAATTTGTTGCAACAATTTCGAATTAACCATTATAGCACGTTTTCCAATTTGAAAGCGAGTATAGTAGAAAGAGTGAACAGGACTTTAAAGAATAATATGTGGAAAATATTTAGCATTCAAGGAAATTACAAATGGTTTAATATATTAGCGGATATTGTAAAAGATTATAACAATACAAAACATTCTTCAATAGGAATGAAGCCAAAACAAGTAAATAAAACAAATGAAAATAGAATCTTGAAATCTGCATTTACTCATGCTAAAACGTTAGATATAAAATCTCCAAAGTTTAAAGTGGGTTCAAAAGGTTACACACCAAATTGGTCAAATGAGATATTCCACATTAAAGAAGTTAAGATGACAAACCCTTGGACATATTTAATTCAAGACGAAGATAATCAGGACATTCTGGGTGGTTTTTATGAGCAAGAATTACTAAAAGTAAAGCATACCGATGTGTATCTTATTGAGAAGATTTTGAGAAGGAAAGGAAACAAAGTTTATGTGAAATGGTTAGGACTTGATAAAAAATATAATACATGGATTGATAAAAAAAATATTGTTTAATTAAATTGAAATTAAATTTTAGTTAAATTTGTTTTATTTCTGTTCCTCACTTTATGCTTTAGCTGATACAAATTACAAAGTCTTAATGTGCTAATTAATTTCAAATAAAATTCACATTTACTAAACTAAAATTTTATTAAGTAAAACATCAAATACAATTTTTATTAAAACGTGTCAAATATATTTTATTTCTATGTTCCTCAGATAATATCGAATCTAGAATAAGTTTACAATCATTTATTCTTTTTTCAAAACGGAGTCTATCTAAGTACCACATCTGAAAGTTACTCCTACGGGCTTGTCTGTAAGCAAAGCTCCACTTCACTAACACATGCACCTTATTGTTCTCTTCCAGAAAAGATATTGTTTTCTTCGTAATATTTTCTTTTTGATCCATTTTCATTGTTTTCTTCGTAATATTTTCGTTTTGTTCCATTTTGCTTCAATTTGTTTTCCATTTGTTCAGGATATAAAGCAAGTAATTCCATCATAGTTGAAACATTTTCACTGTTAGGATTTTCTGTTGGACTTATTATATTATAAACATGCGTACACAAGTCGCCACAATCAGATGAAATATTATTTTGAAATATTTTGAAATATGTATTGAATTCTTGCCTTTTAAGTATAGATAATCTATAATCAATAATTTCCTTTAATCGCCACAAATTGTCCAAAGACTCTTGTCCTAAGTATATGAAGTGTGGGCCTTTTGTAATTTGTAGAACAGGGGTATCATTTATTTTCTGAACCTGCAGATGAATGTTGTTTATATTCACACTGGTTTGATCAACTTGAGGAAAGTAGAAATTGTTTACAATAATTCCTTGATGAACACAAATGTCTTTCCAATTTTCTTCGGTTAGTGCGATTGAAAATCCAGTTTTTCCACCAATTACAATTTTTGGAGAAAAATCATTTAAACTAATGCCAACAAGAACAAATTTTGACAAAGAATTATTTAAAAAATAAATTTTTGAATTAAGAAGCGTTTCCAAAGGTTTATGAACCACGGCGTTGTTCATAATGACTAAACGAGACTGAAACATATTGTGTTATTCTTGTACTTAAATATTCTCATCCCCACTTTCTTTAAAGTTTTGATTAAAATGGATTAATGAAAAAATAGATTTCCAGTTTGAAATTTGTAATAAAGATAAATAATTAAAATGGTAATGTATAAAAATAATGCAAAGTTTAATGTAACACTAATGATGGAAAAGTAATAATTTTTGAATCCGTCATAATAATTGGTACAGTTGGGGGTTAAAATTTGTAACTGATTATTTTTAAACTCTAACCTTTCTATCCAATTTGTATCAAAAATAGATCGATTTGGATAATGATACAAAATTTTAAAAAATTTACTTGCATTTTCATTTCCATTTATTCGTTCCATCCAACTAATTGTACTATTGTTAATTAATCCAATTTTCATAAATTTACAATATTTACTTAGAGTGACGTCTGTTTTATTAGAAAAACATATTTCACACTGTGTTACGCCAGGGGGATGATGAACATAAAAAACATTTTGGAAAATAAAATAAAGAAGAATAAATTGAGATCTACTGATAGTCATTAAAACAAATTAATAATTATATTCCAAATTTATTAACATTAAGCAGATACTTTCACCACGAAAGCAAAAGCAGTTGTAAAAAAATAACAATAAAATACTTAATTTAAATATATGTAAAAGTTCATAAATAAGGATATTAATAATACTATATAAAATGTGTAGCTTGAAGACTTATTTTGAATGGTTACAATTATTCGATTCCTATTTTTCCATAAACAGTTATTTAAATCACAATTCCTAGCAAATTTCTTATGCTCCACAATAGGATCATCATAACTTAACCAATCAAAAATTTCAATACCACAATAAAAACATTTACAAATATCATTGATTGAAGTATAGTAAAAACCAGCTCCAGCTAACACTTCTGGTCTCAATTTTCCTTTCCATTTTTTAAAAGTGGAAAGTCGTTTTTCATATGTTTTAAAATAACTGTTATCAATTTCTTTGTCAAAAGTTTCTATGCACATTTTGTGAAAGACTTATGAAGACTAACTTTGGTTTCAAAAACAACAAATTTAAATACCTTATAATATCTACATAAATATATCTAAATCTTCATGTTCTGCATTCCATTGATACAAAGCAATATCTTGGTGTCCCCAAGCTAATGTATTAAAACTATAGGGAAGTTTATACCGCTTATCATCTTCGGAACTCAAAGCCAATTTATTAATTAACTCTGTAAAAATTGTATGTTGTCTAGATCGAAAAACATACATTGAACAAAAGGTTTTAGAATGATTTTCAACAACATCTTTATAATGAATAAAATCCAACTGCTTTTTAATTGCACTTTTTTTAACACCTTTTGCTTTTTTTGTTAAACTGTTTTCCGTTTTAATACAATATGCTTTTGCTCCAGTACCAAAGAAGGTAGTAATGGGTTCACCAGCATATTCATCTTTGAATTTTCCTATAACTGACTTTGTAATAGGCATTTCATGAATATTATTAAATTCATAATTAGATGTGTCAAATTTGTGAATATTTTTTATCATGTCAGAATAAATATTTGGAGTTGTGACTTCTAAAATGAACGAATCGGTATCGGTGTATAAAAGTGAAATATTTTCCTGATAAAGAGGTTTTAAAAAATTATAAAAGAAATCATACATGACAGTTTTAGATATATCTAATATTGAGAAGCCTACATATATTGGTTTATTGTAAGTAACTTGAATCTTTTGCATTTGAATAGCTACCAAGTTTTCAGAAAATATTGTTAAGTCCTTGAAATATGGTTTTGCAATTAAATTCTCAGCACCATCTTTTCTTCTATTTTTTTCCCACTCTGTAACAAGTCTTACGTCAATTCTCCTATCAACATTTTCCATAGTCTTGCCATAAATACTATTATTTGCCAACTTGTAAGTATTACGATCAAATTCATTCTTTGAATCATTTCTTAATCTTGAATTCAAGTCTATATATTTTTTCAACCAATCAGATTGAGAAAACTGTAAAACTCTATGAACTTTAGTTAACTTGAGTCCATGTTCCAAACATTGTTTTAATAATTGATAGTGAATAACATATTTTGATTTATCATTTAAATTGGGTATTAATTTTATGCATTTAGAATTTGGCGGTTTAAAGTTTTCTGGACAAAACGGAAAATCGTTATGATAGGAATGTAGACTTGTAGGATATTCTAAATCAACTTCTAAAACATATCCCTTATTAGATTTTTTAGAAATATTCATAATATTTAAATCATTGATTTCTTTATCTGTTAACCAAACAAAATCTCCCGTTGGAATGTGCTGTGACATTGCATAACCATACAAATTTGTTGCATCATAATAAATTATGTATTTAGTTGGCTTTAAAGGATCAAAATTTAAAAGAAAAGGGTTATTAGCTTCAGATTTTCTACAAATGCAAGAGCTCACACCACCGCGAACGCTTTTTTTGAAAAAGTGTATCATATCTGGATCAGTTAACAATTCTAACTCTATTCCAGTATAACGCAAACACGCCTCCCAGGATAAACCTGGAAAAGTTTAAAAATGAGCTGGATCGAGCTTATATGTGGATAAACAAGTGCTTCTAAAATTTTCAAAAATATCTGCCAAAAGTAAAGTATCAGAGAGTAAGTAAACGTCGGAGTATTGACCAAGAGATTCACATTTAAACAATTGCCAAACCTTTACAGCTCTTTGGTATTCTGCATCACTGATGTGCTCATCCGTTAAAGTATTATAAAATTGGTCTTTCTGAGGTAAAGTTGTTTCTTCTAATTTTGAATCATCATCAATATAACTGTAAGGAAATACACCTTTTTGCCGAATAAGTTTAAATCTTTCTTCATCATTGAAAATTTTTTTTATTTCCTTACATTGTTCATCTTTTAAGCTTTCAGAGAGTTTTGATACAGAATGGGATAGAAATTGAAATGAATCAATAAACCTTAATGATATATTTTTTTTCTTAGCCTTTTGTGTCTTTTTATCAAAATAGTTATCCACATGAATAAGCTTTTCAAATGAAATATATTTTTCCTTGTTTTGTGCGATAACTGTTAGTTGTTCTTTGTTTAAGCATAATTTTTTAAGAAATAGATGAGAATCATAATTACGCAAATTATGCAATATAACTGGAATAAAGTTAGGTATTCTGTAATTTATGTTGCAGAGTGAATGAGCTGGACCTCTATAAAGACCGGTTATATGACAATGATCTGCAACCCTGTCATTTAAAAGAGGTTTATTACAAATATGACAAACTTTTTCATAGTTATGATAAATTTTGTCCAGTTCGTTCAAAGGGATCATTTTTTTAGGAGCCTTTAAATATTTATTGTATATGTTATACACATCTCTTTCTAAAGAATTTATAAATAATGTATCACAATTTTGACCTCTATATTTTTCAAATTTAGAATAATTATCGTCGAAGGAACATTTAATGTAATAGGCAAATGAATGTGGAATATGTTCATATTGTTTTAAGGTGTATGAAGTATTAGGATTTTTATCAACATTGTCATTATTTAAAGGCTTTAAAATGCATTCAAAATCTGCATACACCACGAAAGGAACTTTCATTTGTTTATGATAATTTACAAATTTCAAAATATTATCATATGAATAGTTTCCAAACTTATCTTTTATTAATTCTTTAGAAGGTAGGTTAATTCGTAAATGATCACAATCATAGCTATTGTGTTGTAATAAATTTTCTTCTGTAGGGAAATATTGTAAACAACCATCGCAAATATATTTTTTTCCATGATGTTTAGAAATTTGTGCAGAAACTAGTTTTGATAAATCTTTAATATAGCAATAATGAAAAGTTTTTTCATCATCATCACTTATTAACAATAAATTGACATGTTGATTTTTTTTATTCGATGAATAATAAAGTGGACCAATTACTTCATACCCCTTTTTAGGATTTATAATTTCTAATCCATATACATTAATAGAAATGTTATTTTTTTCTTCAAAAATCTTAATGTTCTTTAGCAACATTGGAAATTCTATACCTGACATATCCAAAACAGAAGAGTAGTGAGGGTAGGATGAAGTTTCAAAATCTAATCCGCGTGGTTGGTGAAGAGCAGACACAACTGCCCAGGCGAAGCAAAAGTTGTCATCATTCCTAATGTTGATCACAGCTTGACGTCTCTTGATCTCTTGAGGAAGTTCGATAAAAGATGAGGCTCTCAGCGGATTGTGCTTGTTAACATTAATTTCCAAATGAAGTAAATTCATCAAAGCCCATCCTGCAACGTAAAAATTAAAAAATTACTTTTTTTGTTGCTGTTGTAAAATCGAAAATAAATTCTTTACCTGAATCTCTTTCTGCAAATTCGTCAGCTTTCTGGTCAATAATGGTGCAGATTTGCTCTAACAGTTCTTTTTTCTGATATCCCTGGCAAATGACTTGGAACGGCGCATTAAAAGATTTGACATCATAGCTGTCGCTGCTGGGGTTAAAATAGAAACCGAACAGTTCCATATTTAGCTTGATACATTTATGTTTCTGCAGTTCTTGATCTATTAGATGTGCAATTTTGTATTCCAAATGTTGAAAATATTCTTTCACATTTATGAAGTTTTGATGTGAGGAAATCCTATAAGATATTATTCGTTCCCTGAATGCTGACTTGATAATTTCAACACCTTCCTCCAAGCCTATTTTGGAATTGTTCTTGTGCACACTAGATCGAAGATGTCCACCCCATAGACTTTGGTTTATATTTTTCTTGCATTCTTTACAATATTTTACAATATTTGTAGAATCTATATAAATTAAGAAAAAAATATTTTACAAAATATGACATGAAAAATAAAATGTTCTTACCTTTAACAAGCTTTGGTTTTTTCAACCAACTGTTGAGTTTTGTGGAATTTCCGTTAACATGTTTTTTAATATGTCGCAGTAAATTATCCTTTCTAGTAAAGACTTTATTACATGTTACACACTTATGCATTTCTGAAGTTTTCTGCATAATAATAATAATAAAATTAATATTGTGCAATTCTATTTAGTTATAGTCAAATTTTGAAAAAGCAATTGCATTTTTGAAGTTCTTTGTATAATAATAAAATTAATATTGTGCATTTTTATTTAGTTATAGTCAAATTTTGAAAAAAGCAATAGAAATTAATTGACTTTATGAATCCATTTCTTCAAATGAGTCAACTAATTTGTCAAAGGCCTGTTTAACATAATTCACCGTACTTTCGTCTCCCTTTTTAATTGTGATCAAATTAGTTAAATTTTGAATAGCGAAACCCAGACACTTAAGGTTTGCTATTTGTTTTTTATTTTTTTTATTAATTTTAAATTTTTTTTTAATGATAAATGATGGTTTCGAAATTGAATTTTGTTCAACTGGTGAATTATTAGGAGAAATATCCGAAGTCAAATTTGCATCAATTTGTTTTTCTTGCGGATCAGAATTTACAATAGCAAATGGTGAATTAATAGAAGATATAGCCGAACTTAAATTTTGATCAATTTGTTTTTCTTGCGAATCAGAATTTACAATATCATATGGTGAATTAGTAGGACAAATAGCCAAACTTAAATTTTGATCAATTTGTTCTTCTTCCGAATCAGAATTTTCACTAAACAAAAAGGGAGAGCAAATTGGTCTCGGAGAATTAATTGGCGATTTTAATGTTAAATAATTTGAATTAGATTTTTGAAAACAAACAATATCCTCATCGCTAGAATTTTGAGTTTCGTCAATGTCATTCAGTTCTTCAAGAGTTTGTTTAGTTTTTGTTGTAATTAAGTGCGTTTTGTTGTCAATAATGTCATTAAGATCGTCAAGAGTTTGTTGTTGAGTAGCTGTAAATAAATATTTTTTGTTGTTGTGTTTGTTGGCATTATTCTGAACTTGGCTATTATAAATAATTTCATTCAAGTCCTGAATAGTTTGTTGTTGACTAGTTGTAAATACGTCTGTTTCATTGTTTTGTTGGTTTGCAAAATTCTGCATTTGAGTACATGTGTATAAGTCAAAGTCATTGTCAATTATTTTGCTAGTCGATGTCAAAAAATTGTCCATTATGAAAAAAAATCGTAATAATAAATAAAAATGCCACAAATGTACATAAAAATGTCACCAATATATATAAGAATTAAATCTTGCCAAATAAAAATGTTAGAAATAAAAATAAAAATTTACCAAATAGACACAATGTAAACACCAGAAAACTCGCGAGCTCTGCACAGTGTGAATGCAGAAATCAATTGCATTCGTCTCTTCGCTGAGGCGATTTTATATGCAAAAGTTAATCACATGTGTCCTACTTAAAGTTGAACGACAATCTCTAAAAACCACTTTCCCAAGCCGATCAACAACCTTACCCCCCCCCCTCCCCCCCCCCGGACCCCTGAATGTCCGAGACTAAAATCCCGGTTCCCCAATTTCGGGCTACCCTCTTCAGGTTAAGTTAAGTTAGGTTAGGTTATGTTAGGTTAGGTTAGGTTAGGTTAGGTTAGGTTAGATTAAAAAAGAAGAAAAGAAAAAAGGAGAAGGAAAGAAAAAGAAGAAGGACTGAAAAAGGAGAAGGAAGGAAAAAGGAGAAGGAAGGAAAACGGAGAAACATATAAAAAAGAGAAAGAAGGAAGGGAGAGAAAGAAGATAAGGTGAGGGTGAGGGGGGTTTAAGGGGGGCGAAGCCCCCCTTAGGGGGGTTGGCGGAGCGGGGAGGGGGGCGAAGCCCCCCTTGGCCCCCCCCCCCCCGAGGAAACTGACAGGGAAAGGGACAGCAAAAAAAAAAAAACTTAAGTATTGCAGGTAGTAAAAGTGGTGGTTGATGGGATATATACTTAAGAACATCCACTCGACGATCATACAGTATCATTCGCTGTAATATCAGTTGTCGATATTATTTTATAAGCTATAACCAAAATTGTTTTTTATCAAATATATCTATCTAAATCTAAAGCTCCTAACGATGGCAGAAAATATGATTGGAAACGCCGACCAAATTGAAGAAAATAATGTGGAGAACGCCGCTCAAATTGAGGAAAGAAAAGAAATTTTTATTAACTTGGAAGGCGATTCCATCACTTATAAACATTCATTTTTGGACAAATCATCTAGGCTTGTTAGAAGATCATTCTTATGTAACATAGACATTAATTATATTGAGGAGGAAGAAGAAGAGATGGAGGAAGATGATCAGGAAATTGACGAAGGAGTGGACATGGATGGACAATTACTAAATTTAGGAACCGAGGCTGACGTAAAAGTAAGCAAGTTTAGGGCTAGTGAATTATTTAATAATTTTGAAGAAAAAGATGTATGTGTTATACAAAGCTACTCTAAAATTGAAAGTCGAAGACTAGGAACATTTGCTATTTGCCTTCCTTGTAGTGCAATTCACATGAGATATTTACGGAGAGGGGAGTCCGATCATGTGAGCTGCCACTACAAAAGAGCCTATGTTGTTAGTGCTTCTGATTTACATTGTGCTATTTGTAGGATACATCTTTTTCTACTAATTCCTGAACATGCTTGCTTTTACTGCAACAAAAATGAAAAAAAAGAGATAGAAAATTATATTGTTAAATATTAATAATAAACATAGTTTGTAAAGGTGATGGGTAGATTATTTCAACAATATTAATTTTAAATATAGGTTATAAACGTAATGGGTAGATTATATCAAAAATATTAATTTTAAACATAAATTGTAAAGATAATAAGTAGAATACGTCAACAATATTAATTTTAAAAAATGTCAACTGTTACTATAAGCGGTTATATATTTTCATTGCTATATGCAAAATACTTCTTTTTATTCTAACATCTGACACTGTATTTGTAAATGAAATAGCTAATCATATGTAAAAAAAAAAGTGTCGATTATGTCAACTGCCACTAGAAGCACTCATATATTAGCATAACATTTTGTTAACGCTTGTTTCTGTATTCAATTGAGTTTTCTCTTACTTGATGCAAATTATATTAATATTATTAGTATAATTAAAAAGTAGTAGATTAGGCTATGCCGGTCCGACAATCAAAACCGTCATTTTTACATGTAAATTCCCATAAGAAAATTTAAGCTTCCATTTGCAAAAGTGGTGCCATTTTAGGGCGTGGCACTTTTTGTGTAAACCCATAACAATTGTTTTGTTATGTAATGTGAAAATTAGTATGTATTAAAAAACTTGTTAGATCATTGTTGTCGTTTCAATATAGGAAAAGGAAAAAATGTGTGTCAATTATTATATATATTTACATTTACTTTTTTTTACAAAATTATTTGTTACCAGAGTTTTCACAAACACAAATTATAAAAAATATTATCCTCTTTTTAAAATTACAACAAAATGATGTCTAATTACATCTTTGAAGATTTGTACCAAATAGTAATATCTAGTGCGACATACAGGACAATTGTTTACCATTATAGAACAACCATTTTCATCATTCCATCTTAAAATACATTTTAAACAAAAAATGTGGGAACATGTATTTGGTCTACATGAATCATAATATTCGATTATTTCAAAACAAATAGCACAAAACACTTTTTTCTCTTCACTCTCAGTTTTATTCAAATTTTTTAAAACAATCCCATTATTTTCTACTCGAACTAATGGTATATTTTCTTCTTGAACTCCTGGTATAATTTCTTCGAGGCTAATTGTCTGAAGCGGAATGGATCGATTTCTTTCTCCAACTGATTCACTCATTTTATTTTAATATTATTATTAATAGATTTATTCAACAGATTTTTTTCTTTTAACAGTCACTCGTACCTTAACATACTAAAATGATCATGATGCACCTATTTATAAGACTTAAGAATGCAAAATCAAATGTGGGAGAACAAAGAGAAAAAATTAAAAAATATGATGCGAATGAGAATAAAAGGGGAGGAAGTTAAGAATGAGGGACATGAGAGAGAGGAAGAGGAGGAGGAGGAGGCGCTCCCCTATTATAACTACTGATGCTCTTAGTCAAAAGTTTTCGTTCTTTTCTTGTTTAAAGATTTATGCCAATGTCAATTTTTTTTAAATTTTCGGGTCGAAAATTTAGTGAAAAAATGGCGAATGCGCATGTGCAGAGGTTCGGCAAATTCATCATATTTTCCAACCAACGAAAGGTAGCGAGATGCGGTTTGGGTTATTTTATTAAGAAATAACCACTTTAAAACATATTCTAACATGATCAAGATATATTGTCGGAAAATGTAGAAAAACATTCTCCAAAGTGAAAATTTAGTCCTATCTCCGAAATTATTTATCCCTTGTCAATATTAATGCGTTCAATGCATTTCTTAGGTCAAAATACATATAGAAACGTATATTTTTAAAGCATTTTTTGAAAAAAATTTTCCGGTCGAAAATTTAGTAAGCAAAAATTTCGAAAAATTTTTTGGTACTAGATTTGTTCAAACTTCGTTTATATACTAATTCGATGCCATAAAAAACGAAAAAACCATCCATTTGGTCCTAGGATGTATGGTTGAATTTTTACGACCCTCTCATAACCCGCGAAGTTCATAAAAAAATCATATCTCAAAAACTATAAATCGTTCCAAGTAGATTTAGATTCTACAGAAAATTTTCCATTATGTCATCAATATTTCGAAGGAAAAACTTTTTTTTACTTCATTTTTTTTTAACTGAAATGTGAGAAATAAGAGAAAGCGAGTGAGGGAAACGAGTGAGGGAAATAGGTGAGGGAAATGAAAGGGGGAAGTAAAGGTAGCTAATTTAACGTTTTAAAAATTTACAAATTATATTGATACCTATACTATTTATCGGAAAATTGAATTTTTTTTTCCGAAAAATGCTTTAAAAATATATGTTTCTATATGTATTATTATTACTTGAAGGTAGATAAAGTTTTATAGCCAAAATACCATCTATTTTTAGAAATAGCTATTTTTCTAACAAGTGCGCAAAGTGATACTTTCCCGCACGTAAATCGGATAAGCTTTAAGTGCGGAAAAGACACTTTAAGCAAGTGTTAAGAACAATATTTTTTTTTACGATTGTTACAAATTTTATAAACGTTTTACCTATTTATACAGGTAGATTCTAAGCGCGGGTAAAACCATAAATAAAGTAGAAAAACTTTTGTTTTAACTTAAACAGAAATAATATTACTTATTATTAACAATATTAATATTGAAAGTACAGTTTGTGGAATGCTGAAAATTTTAAGCTGAGCGTAACTGGTTTCTCGTGAAAGCTGATGAAGATAGTTCGTTATCCGACGTTAATCAATGAAATGGAACTTCAGTGTTTTTCTCACAAATGGACAAATTTGATATTTCAACTGGATGATTTTTTGCACCGCCAATTAAAATATTGTTGCATAACTCTTTTTTGTATATAGTTGAGCCGTTAACACATTCTTCTGCTACTGTTGAGGACTTCCAGCCTCCTAAACGCTTTACATCGGTAAGTCCTTTTTCGGAATCGGCCAGCAAAGTTGCAGAGGAGCGACGAAACCTATACCCCGTGTAGAGTTCAGGGTTGGGCAATTTTAGAAATGCCGCAATTTCTGAGGGCTTCTTCCCGAAACTGTTAATCACGACACACTGCGTTGTGCACTTCCCTCTTAAAATTTATAAAAACACGTTGATGCGTTATTGATGGTGGTCGTGAGGCTGTATATTTTCTAAAAAATAGAAGATACTTTCGATTGTTAATTTCGTCGGATACAACAAAAGAGCGTGAAGTGTAACTTTTTGCATCCTAACTTCGACTACAATTAAATTTCCTTTGTCTTCAATGTCAATTGTTGTTAGTTTTGCTAATTCCTCACGTCTGCAGGCGCCTGCAAGCCCAAAAATAGTCGCAACTTTCAACAAAAGAAATATATCATCTCGCGTCTTATTCATGAAATCCGATATGTTTTCTTTTGTAAAAATATTTGCTTTCTTTGGTTTGAAGCCAACATTTTGTTTTTTGATAAAAGCAGTTAATATGTAGAATTTGCTTATATCTATATTCTCTTTAACTTTTAAAACGCTCTTAAGCATTGAGTATCTAGCCCACAAAGTATTTCGCCTAAATTCTTCGCTTAATTCAAGAAAATAAGCTAATAGTACCTCTTCTTTAACCGTTTTCACATCTTTTCCTTTGGACACCCGAACAAGTCGTACTGCTTTTCATGCTTCTGTTTTGATTCTACTGGCAGTAGCTCCAAATTTGCTGATTACGCGGCTTTTCTGGTATTTCTTCATCCGAATTATCCATTTTAAGCAGAATTACTTCTTTTGAAGCTTTTTCCGGGTCTTGTAAACAATTAAACCCACGGAATTTGATAATTTCTTAATATAAAATAGAAAGTTTACCTTCATTTAACTGTTTTAAGAAAATAATAGAAATGGATGAACCACTTTTTCGATTAAAAAAACCAAAAAGAAATTCGATATTTTCACTGTATTCCAATGCGCTATATTCCTTAACATGACAATTTGAAGAAAGGCTAGCTTGCATTGTTGTCAAACTTACATTATTGTATTGTATTAAATTTTTCATATTTGTCTCCCGACAGTAACGCATTTGGATCCCTGTGCCGATCCCAAATATTAGACTTTCGACAGTGATGCACTTCGCTGTCGTTCGCCTTTTATATTAGGACTTTAATGATGATGCTTACGGCGCCTAACCTGGTGCTAACCCCGTACCAATCTACCTAGTGCGGTCAACACTAACTCTAACTCTGGGCCGATGCCGAATATTAGACTTTCGCCAGTGATGCCCTGCGCTGTTGTTTGTCTTTTAGGGCTTTAACGATGACGCCTACGGCGCCTAACCTAACCTGGTGCTAACCCGGTACCAATCCACCTAGTGCCTTTGCGCTCCTGCTGGTACCGATCCACAACCCACAAATGCATTTTGTTTTTCTTATATAATTTATATAGATCATTTATAAAATAAACTTGGCAATGTAGCATTCCCAGCACACTGGATTTCCGTCCAACAGACGACACTCCCGCTCTCTGTTTATTTACCAGTTGTAATTATGTTTAAAAACGTTTATAATGTCTAATATAATAATTACTTCTAACTTTTAGTTAGAAATAATCATTTTTGTATTATAAAGTATTATAATATAATCAGTCTTTTACGTAGTTCATAAATTAAGTTTGTAAAAAATATGTTTTTAGCGATACGCCAAAAACAAGTTCAGTGCAACCTTCCGAAACCTTAGTTTCTTGGGATATAATTTGAAAAAGTGCCTCATCCATAAATTTTTGTTAAATTCCATGGGTAAAATTCTTTACAAGAGCCGCTTTTTCCAAATGATTGAATGTTTGTATTTTGGTTGACGTAGCAAAAAGACTGAAATTGTCAAAACTGCAAGGTGACAAAGTGAACTTATTGTTGTCTTATTTAACACTGACAAGTAATGATACAGGTCGTTTAATTAGTAATCATATAGGCTTAGGATAATTATGCATTTAAAAATCTAAAAATATGCATGCAATTATGCTGCGAAACAAGGGAAAATTTGCACTTAAAAATGCATTTATTATTGGATCAAAAAAACAGAAATAAACCAAAAGTATACCAATTAAAACATTATATTATTTACACTTCAAGGTATCCTTAAGACGCTATTCTTACCAGTAATTATTACTTTAATACAACTATATAATAAAAGGATTTTTTTAAATAAAATTGTAATATATAGCTAACTAAACAAACTAACTAAAGAATAAACCTGTTCAAAATTTATTGTTTACGCTATTCAACAAGTTGCGGTTACATTTTATAACTATATGATGTAACAAATTATCAAATTCAAATTTCTTCTATTATCTGACAATAGTACTTTATACTCAGAAAATACTCGTTCAGCATTACAAGATACAATTGAAACCTATTCAAACAAATTCAAATCACTGTTTATTAAAAATTGTTCATTATCTGGATTCAATGTCTCTTTATTGTCCAAAACTGCACTAATATTTTTCAAATTTTGTAACCAATATTTTTTTGTAAAACCATAGCTAATTTTTGAGAAATTACTTAATTTTTAGTGTTAGTTATAGTTTCACTCACTTTTTCTATCATTTCTACGCTTTTTGACAAAGAAAGTCCTATCATCTCCAATTTTTTTATTGTATCAGACAAGCAAGAAAAATTGTTTTTAATGTAAATTAAATCCTCACGTACATCTTCTTTGCTCAAAACGTTTTGTGCTTCTTGTGTACAATGTGGGTATTCTGCGTTAAATTGGTTGACTATGTTTTTTATTGCCTCGAAATGTTCTGCGTAATAAATGGAAACGTTTATCCAAGTTCCCCATCTAGTTACAATTGGTGATGGGGGCAGGGAGATGTTTCCTGCAGTTTCCCTAAATTTTTCTACCCGAGTCGGAGCTTTTAGGAATACTTTCTTCACCGAGGAAATCAGATTGTTCACTTATGGATAAAAAGCACGAACTTGTTCTGCAACTCGATGAAGTCCATGGGCAAGACATGTGGCATGTATCATTTTAAGGTACAATATTTGTTGACCACTCATTGCTTTACGCATGTATGGAGCAACATCTGTAATTGCCACTAACACTCTATCATATTTAATACCACCGGGCCTTAAAAGAGTGAGAGAGTCGTTGAAAAATCCAGCAACAGTTGAATGATTTACTTTGTCTAACGTCTTCATTGTAAGCAAATATGATTTATCCCTTTCTGCTTCTACACCCAACACACCAAAAACAAAATTAGCAACACATCTCTGTTCCACATCAGTTGTGTCATCTAGTGGCAACCATATACTTTTATCTCCTACTTTTTCCCGCAATTCGGTAACTGTCTTATTGAACAAATCTGGAACATAGTTTTTCCTTAACGTGGATTCATGTGGTATTGATATCTTTGTGTACTGCTCTAAAATGACTTCAGGGCAGGATTCAGTATTCCGCACTAATAAACGCCTTGCACAAATCCTCACTGAACTTTGATCGTTTGGGTCCCGGTCCTGGTGAAAATGCTGTGGTGATTAAAACACTTTTTACTTTTTTGGATCTGATGCTTTGTAGTTGCTACGAGTTGTCTCACTTGGAATTTCTTGTTCGCAGTAACAGGAACATCACAATATTTACAAAACAGTACAAAACCGTCAATCGTAAACTCAGGAAAATCTTTCACGAACTGATTTAATACCGCACTTAATGAACGCTTTTCTTTTGGCATATTGGACAATGTTGGACAAACTGAATTGAAAAATTATTTCTAACGTTCTTAAAACGTGCGTATTTATGATTGTACTCGTAAATCCGTGGTAAATCCATAGTTTTTAAAGCACATATATTTATATATATTAACAAATATGTTTTATTGGGTACCTATAACAATTTTAAGAAAGGATGGGTAAAACCCTTGGGCTGCCAGTAACTAGGCATATTTTATTATTTTATTATTATGGATTATATTTGAAATGCATCAAATATGTCTTGGGAAATAATTGGAATATCTGCATTTTTCCTGTAATAACTGCAAAATATGCATTTGCATATACTTTCATGCAAATTCATATATATACTAAGCCTAAAATCAAATTATGGTAATACAATATGGAGTAAATTTGGCTAAATCCTCTACAAGCGTACCAAAAAAACACGATAAATCTTTAGTTTTTGAATATTATTTAATGCTGAAAACATTAAAATATCTAAAAGTCCTGTTTAAAGACGATAACTCTACGAATAAAAAAGTATGCGCAAAGAGTTTCCGTGCGCAAAGTAGTCAACTCGCGCACACTCGTAGGAAAAAAATATTATCACCTTGCCCTTTAAAATATTCATTTTTAATCCACGTAATTTCAAGCAACTGATTTATTTAAATAAATTATCTGCTTTTTAGTTGCGTTGCATGATAACAACTCTATACAGGGTTATTCACGCAACCCGTTCATTAAAAATTTTTGATGATGCCATTTAGATAAAAATTTCAAATTTTGGGATTAAGGTAAGGTCAAGGGGTACTTCTTTTTTGAAATATTTTCAACTTCCTGTCACTTCCGGTTTAACCGGAAGTTGGTATCAACTTGCTTATTTTAAATGGAACACCCTGTATTTTATGATATTTTTGGATTCTACGGAGAATTTTAATGCTATTTTATGTAGCATGTCCTATACCTAGGTTCAAGCGTTCTTAAGATATTTGACCTCGAACCGAAAATGAGCCTTCGGGCTACCAAATTTTAAAATCTCATATTTTTGTAAGTTTTGAAGATATAATCTTCATATTTTGCAGACGATCGGTAAATAATCTTAGGTTTCTATTCTTTTATTGAATTTTCTATTTTTATACAGGGTGTCCTAAATTCAGCGGCAAACATTCACATTTTCAAAGCCGCTAAAGTTCGTTTTTTTAAATGGGACACCCTATAACTTTATGCACCATCAAATGTAGAATTTCATTTTCTATCGAACTGTATTAAGGTTCCCTATACCTATTCGTAACCATTTTCGAAATAATTGGGTTTTATAAAAATATCTTATGTATTTCCTTAAATGTTTTCATGTTCCAATGGTGAGCCATGGAAAAACAATTGAGATCCAATATCCAATATGACAGATGATTAGTATGCGTTATTTATCGAAAGCTGTCAGTGATAAACTAAATCTTCTAAATCGAAATGGAAGAATACTCAAACGCTGATATTCTCAGTCTATTTTATATTCATGGAGAATGTTATAAAATTTTCGAGAGAACGTGTCGTGTGTTTAATGAACGCAACCCTGATTTGCCGCCAACGAACAAGTCAAAATTCAAAAGGATTGAAACGAACTTTTTGCGTTTTGGCAAGGTTCAAGTTACAAAAAATACACATTAGCTTATTTCCACGCAAAGTTTAATACCGTCTGCAAAAAACGATTTGGGAATTTCTTTTTCATCTGTCCAAAGAATCTTGAGCGAACATCATATGCACCCTTTTTCCTTCCAAAACGTGCAAGCCTTGAGACCTGGTGATGACGTCCGACGAGTAGAATTTTGCGAATTCTTGTTTTTGAAAATTCAAGAGGACCCTCAATTCCTTTCAAAAATATTTTGGACCGATGAAGCGAAATTTTCTATAGAAGGAATAACAAATAGAAGAAACGAACATTTCTGGGCAGCAGAAAATCCGCGTTCTCAGGAGAGGTTTAGTTTCATTGTTTTCGGTATAGTATTAAATGATCAGGTGCGGTACTGTATTTATGAAGACAATTTAAACAGTGATAAGTATTTGGAAATTCTACGAGGGACGGTTTCTGAATTTATAGAAGAAATTCCTATTGGTGAGCTGCAAAATTATTGGTATCAATTAGATGGGGCACGAGCACATAATTCCGCTGCAGTTTATCTCCAATTATCTCGAATTTTTGAAGATCGCTGGATTGGTCCCAATGGCCCTTGGAGAAGGCCCCCGCGATCGCCTGATTTAACACCCTTAGACTTTTATTTATGGGGATTTATCAAAGGTAAAGTCTTTGCTTCCTCAGTAAATAACCAACAAGATTTACTGGACAGGATACGAACAGCTTTTGCCGAATTAGAAAACGGACAAATTCAACGGGCTACAGCAACTCTACAAAGAAGAATTGAAATGTGTCTTCAAATGAACGGACAGCATATAGAACATTTGTTATAATTCAATTTTATTATTTTAATTATTTATTGTTGATTGTTAGATTGATATAATTTTTAACTAAAACAAGTTTAGAACAGTCTCGAACTTAGTAGATATGGTTAAAAATAATGTAAACAATTTATTACATTTTTTATAACTTTAACTTTTCCGAAACGAAAAAATTTCGTTTCAATCCTCTTCAATTTTCTCTTGTTCATTGGCGATAAATGAGGATGTTTTTCATTAAAAACATGGCACGTTGTCTCCAATATTTTGTAACATTCTTCGCGAATATACAATAAATTGAGAATATCAACTTTTGAGTGTTATTTTATTTTAATTTAAAAGTTTCAAATCAGCTGTGATGTTGTATAGAAAAGCACAATTGTTTTTCCATGGCTTACTACGGGAATGTGTAAGTATTTAGCAAATACATATGATAGTTTAATAAAAACCTGATTATTTCGAAAATGGTTACGAATAGGTATAGGGAACCTCAATACAATTCGATAGAAAATTAAATTCTACATTTCATAGTGCATAAAGTTATAGGGCGTCCCATTTAAAAATAGGACTTTCAAAACTTACAAAAATATGAGATTTTAAATTTTGGTACCCCGAAGGCTCATTTTTGGTTCAAGGTCAAGTATTTTAAGAACGCTTGAACCTAGATATAGGACATGCTACATAAAATAGCATTAAAATTCTCCGTAGAATCCAAAAATATCATAAAATACAGGGTGTTCCATTTAAAATAAGCAAGTTGATACCAACTTCCGGTTAAACCAGGAGTGACAGGAAGTTGAAAATATTTCAAAAAAGAAGTACCCCTTGATCTTACCTTAATCCCAAAATTTGAAATGTTTATCTAAATGGCATCATCAAAAACTTTTAATGAACGGGTTGCGTGATTACTTCCTACACTACTTAGAAATAACTAGTACTAAATTGCATATCGTCAAATTCCAAAGCAAGACAGAGCTACAATGTTCATTTCCAGACATTTTAGGTAACGTATAAAGGCTTTGTTACTCAATCTCTACAAGTCGTAGAATATTATCTCGAATTCCGCCAAAATGAACTGTGCATTCAGGAGTGTCTGTTATTAATTCTCATCTCTTAATTAGACCCCAATACCAGATAGACTCGACTCAAATTCTAAATAGATTAAGCTGGAGTGTTAATTACGTGCATCATGTCAGATTTAATATTATTGATAATAGTTTTATGTATAGGAGGTCTCATAGTAAAGAGGGCAGTGAGAAATACTAATATACCGGGTGTCAACGAATCTATTAGACAAGCCATAACTTTTAAAGTTTTTGATGTATCAAACCGAAATTTCGCTTAGGTAAATGGCACATAAAGAAGAGAGTTTATGCATATTTTTCACTTTCCGGTTTCACCGGAAATGACTCCAGTTTCGATTTTTTAAGTGGTGATTTTGTTACAGCCATTTCTAAAATTTCATCTAAGTGGCCATGACCGGACGCTAATTAATCTAAGGACCTGAAATGATGACAGAATAATACAATCGCTAAGTTTTAGTGATTAGTCTGATAGCAAGAAACAAGAGAAGTTGATACAATCAAACTTTTGTGTCTAACTATTTTCTTTTTCAAATGGCGACCCTTTTTAGACAAGCACTTTTTGAAAAGAGGATTTTTCTGCGAATCTAACAGTACTAACTTTTTTGCGATTGGATCAAAAATATGCTTGAAAATTAAATGTTACTAAGAAAAATAGTCGATCATAAATTATTTAGTTTTATCTAGTGTGCCATTGATAGCCATGCTGGATATTAAGTAGGATTTTTTGTTTTGACAGTGACACTTACCTATTCTTTCTGAGTAGACATAAGATTCCCTTATCTTTCTTGATTTTCAGTATTATTTTTGTTTTCAAAAGTCAAAATAATGTATACTCAAAGTGGAAAAGTCGATATGTTATTAATATTTGGAGAATGTCCTAAAAATTCATGGAATGCTGCTGAGTTGTATGCTCAAAGATATCCCGACCGGCAACATCCAGTCCATCAGTATTTTCCATATCTCGAGAATCGTTTTAGGCATCAAGAAGGAAAGCAAGTGGCGGAAGGCAGGTTTATTATAAATGAAGAAATGGAGATTAACGTTCTTGCTATGGTTGAAGTTGATAAAACTGTTTCTTTAAGAAAAATTAATCACGAACATGAAAGGTTTGGTATCAATATCTGGGCTGGTGTCGTTGGTAACAGAATAATTAGGCCAATTTTATTTCAAAGTCAATTAACGGGGGTAGGTACTTAGGCTTTCTCCAAAATGAAATTGAGCAACATTTTAAGGATCTACCTTTAGAAGTGTTAGGCCGAATTTGCTTCCAGCAAGATGGAGCACCGCCTCACAATACCAGAGAAGTTCTTAATTATTTAATTAAACATTTTAATAATAAACTTATTGCAACCAATAGCTCAATGTGGTGGCCCGCCCGTTCACCGGATCTCACTGTTCTCGATTTCTTTATTTGGAGATACGCTAAAGAAAGAGTTTATCTAACAGTCCCAGCCACTCTCGAAATCTTAGAAAAAAAGAATGTACGTGTATTTAGAAGTATTATGCTTCAAATGCTGCACAACGTGTTGAGAGAAGCAATTGAACGAGCGGAAATGTGTCGTGAACAAGGAGGAATGCACTTTGAACGACTACAGTGAACTCGAATATTGTGCTTTTACATTTTACAGCGTTATTGATGTTAGTTGAAGTTATATTTTTGTTTAATACTCTCAAAGATACAGTTAGAAAACTAACTAAAAAAATTCTGTTCCGAGCATTAGTCACATAGGCGTACATTCTTTTCATCAACAGAGATACGGAAGTTTGTTGTTTTCCTCTAACTCTAGGTTAAATTGTATTCTGGGATCTATTGAATTTACGTGAGTTAGAAAGTTTTCGAGCTCTATATGACCATGTTGCCACACAATAAATATGTCATCCACATAACGAATCCTTGGGCTTCAAACTTGCTTTCTCAAGAGCTTCTTTCTCGAAGTATATCATAAATACATTTGCAACTACTAGTGATAGCGAGGACGCCATTGGTGCACCATCTGTTTGTTTATAGATTTGCCCGTTAAATGAAAAATAAGTATTTTTAAGGCAATGCTCCGAGAGTTTTATTATATGTGCCGTGAAATCCTCGTTCATAGCAATCCTGTCCAATGATTCGTCGATGGGAATACTAGGATACAAAGCCTTGACATCTAGACTCGTATGATTTTGGCGAAACCTCAGCAAAACTGTTATTTTCAGAATGACAGTATATATTAGTATTGTTTTAATATATAGTCGAATGCGGTCTTATCGTGCGGGTCCAAAGGTCACCAACATTATGAATCAAATCAGAAACCACAGTGAAGCTATTAAATCTCGATGGGCTATTTACAAATATACAGGGAGAAAGAAAATAGTTTTTTTTATTATATTACGCAATATTATTAAAACAGCCACTTAATTTTATTTTATATATTAAATGCCGAGGGACTAAATAAGAAAATTTGCTAAATATGTATTTGGTTAAAATTGTTTGATTGGCAAAAACAAAAATACACAAAATGGTTGGAAGGCGGTTCGAATCAGTGAAACAATCAGAATATGTTCTGTTTATACAGCCACTTGATGAAAGTGAGATTTTTTTATCAATCACCAAAAAATATGAGCCCCATTTGACCTAAAAATCTAACCACTTAAACAGTGTCATTTATTTAAACGCGGGCCACCCCTGTGCAAAGAAAACGTGTTCTTTTTTCTGTATTGTGATAAGAAAAAAAATTTATTTTGCAAAAATATTATACACTTTTGTTAAAAACACAAGATAATTAGTTGTTACTTCCCTCTTAAAATTTTTTCAGATCTTTACGTTTAAGGGTCCCTAGATGCCGGAAAACATGTTTTCTCAATTCCGTCTGTCTGTAGGTATGTCTGTCCGTCAGTCTGTCTGTTCGCGGCATAGCTAAAACACTACTTATCCGATTTCTTCAAATTTCAGTCTAAAATTAAGGGCCATGCATGCGAAAAATACAGGCTATATATATAATATATATATATATATATATATATATATATATATATATATATATATATATATATATATATATATATATATATATATATATATATATATATATATATATATATATATATACACTTAGCCGCAAAAAATAACGCACAACCAAAAATTATACTCAATTTCAAAGTTGATTTTCTCGTGAACCAGTAAACCGATTTCGATAATTTTTTTTTTGAACTGTAGCTTTTTTCTTTAGTAATTGCACTATGATAAAAAAAATTTATTCAGATTTCAGTTTTTGGCTTATACAGGGTGAAAAACGAGAATAGTTTTTTTAGGTCAAATTTGAAACACCCTGTAGGGAGCGTTAGCAAAAACAACGGTTGCGTATTAAAACCATAATGTAGCCTCATGTTTTCTGAATATTTTGTTTTTTTGCTGACTCTGATATCTGTAATATCAAAGAAAATACAGAGTTTTATTCCAGAACATGTTTTTTTATCAAGATAACAATTTAACAACATTAAACTAACAATAAAATTTAAAATAATTAACAATAAAAAGCAAAAAAAAACGTGCACTAGTAGCGCGTGTTTCCACCTCTTTTTCTAATGACAGCTTCACATCGCCTCGGCATACTCGATATTAAATTGGATATTTGATTTTGGTCAAGTCCATTCCAAATATCGGTAACCATCCTTTCGACATCTTGCAGGGTGGCAGGAGGGGGCTGACGCTGTCTCAGTGCCCTACCAATAATATCCCATAAATGCTCGATAGGATTCAGGTCGGGACTGTGCGGTGGCCAATTTAGAGTTCGAATATTTACTTCATGTAAATATTCATTGACGATGCGCGCTACATGAGGCCTTGCGTTGTCGTGCATTAGTAAAAAATTATTACCAATGTACGGTGCGAAAGGGACAACGTGCTCAGACAAAATGTCATTAATATACCTTTCACTATTTAAAGAGCCCCCACGTAAAGGTACGATATCCGTCCGTGCGGTTAAGGAAATTCCTCCCCAAACCATCACAGAGCCTCCATTAAATAAAGTTGTTTCACGTACGTTACACTGGGTATAACGCTCACCTGGCCGGCGGATAACTCTTAAACGTCGATCGGAGCTATATAGACAGAACCTAGATTCGTCTGTAAATAGAACGTGTTCCCAATCCTCAATAGTCCACATTACATGTTCCCTGGCGAATTGCAGTCTAGCTCTGCGGTAGTTTGCATTTAATGCAGGGCCTGTCGCTGGAACTCTGACGTGTAAATTGTGTTCAGAAAGACGTCTCCTCACAGTATCAATGCTTGGTTGAATACTGTGAACTGCACTGAGTTGCATCAAAAGTTTTCTTGACGTGGTAAAACGTTCTCTTAAAGCACGCAGTCTAATATAGCGATCTTGAACAACTGTAGTTACTCGAGGTCTGCCTGGTCGTGGACGTTATAGTCATTGGTTTCTCTGAAGCGTTGGACAACACGAGAAATTGTTGTATGCGAAAATCCTAATCTCAAACCAATAGCATTGTAGCTTACTCCTTCGTTATGTAACGTCACTGCCTGAACACATTCATCACGAGTCATATTTCTTCTAACCCGTTCCATTTTCACGAAAGAACTTAAAGAATGAACTTAAATTATTCAGCTTGAGACGATAGGTACATAAATAAAGGAATTGTCAAAACTGACATTTGCTGACACTGTTGATTTATCATAGCCTACTAAGCGCTTTTTTTGGTAAACGTAATAAGTATCCAATAAAACTGTGATTTATTGAATAAAAACATGTTCTGGAATAAAACTCTGTATTTTCTTTGATATTACAGATATCAGAGTCAGCAAAAAAACAAAATATTCAGAAAACATGAGGCTACATTATGGTTTTAATACGCAACCGTTGTTTTTGCTAACGCTCCCTACAGGGTGTTTCAAATTTGACCTAAAAAAACTATTCTCGTTTTTCACCCTGTATAAGCCAAAAACTGAAATCTGAATAATTTTTTTTTATCATAGTGCAATTACTAAAGAAAAAAGCTACAGTTCAAAAAAAATTATCGAAATCGGTTTACTGGTTCACGAGAAAATCAACTTTGAAATTGAGTATAATTTTTGGTTGTGCGTTATTTTTGCGGCTAAGTGTATATATATATATATATATATATATATATATATATATATATATATATATATATATATAATCAAATCAAATTTTGTCTTATAATTAATAAAAAAATTTACTTATTTTAAACACGCTTTAAAATTGGAACAAGTATTCGATATGTATTTATTTATTAGCTACAAAATTACAAATGTACTAAAAAAGTAAGCAAAAAAATGGTGTCAAATCTAATAAAAAATATTTTAAATTAAAATTCACTGGCTAATATCCAGGAGCCAGTGGCAAAAGCTCTGAGAATCGCTATAAGGAATGTACAGAAACTTGTGCATGAAAAAAAAAACATAATTTACTTCCGAAGAAGAAAAAATGTACACGAAAAAATCCAAAGGCAAAAGACTTAAGTTACAATGCAAAAATGGATATTCATAATGCAATTTATGATTTATACACGTCAAAGACTAATATAATCCTTCAGAAACTTTTTAATATTATAGACTAAAAAATATCATCATTACTTAAAAAATCCTCATCTTCTGAGTCGTCCTCAAATGGCGCAATGATCATTGGTGCTATTTCGACATCTAGAACTCGTTCTCGATTCCACCAATCCCATATTAATTTCTCCGTATGTTCCACAGATTTCTTCCAGTACTCCGGCGTAATATAATTTAATGAATTTTGCCAAACAATTTGCACTTCATCTGATGTAAGACCATCGTTCACGTGTTTTTCGTAATATAATTTTGCCCCAGCTCATATTAATGCTATTGCGTTAAACTGGCAAGGGTATGGCGGCAGTCGTAAAACCTCATGTCCATTTTCCCGTAATATTTCATCTACGGCATATATTGTTGGTTTTTTAATAGATTTTGCCAATAAAAGAAGTTCTAGTTTCAGCATATTGGGTAAAGGATTTTGTTTTTGTTTTATTAGCCAGTCATAAATATCACTTTTCTTCCAGGATGAAGTAGGTTGTTTATTTAAGATTCTTGAATGATAAGATGCATTGTCCAGAATGATTAAAGATGGAGTATCTAAATTTGGAATCAGTTGTTCTTTTAACCATTTTTCAAACAGTTCACAGTTCATATTATCATGGTAGTCCATACTTTTGGATGTTGAAGAAAACAGTAAACTTGCACCTGGGAGAAATCCTGTTGAAGAACCTGTATGCAAAATGATGAATCGTTTTCCCGTCCCACATCCCTATTTTTTTCTTGACACTTTTTACAGGCTCGTCCTGCCAAGATTTCGAACCACTTCCATTAGAAAATATCCAAGTCTCGTCTAAAAATACCACTTTTCTAAATTTTGAATTAACATTTTCCGTGTATTTCTTTAAAAACTGGATACGCTGACTTGCTATATGTGGCAACTCGCATGAAAATCTTCCGATTTTTACCGATTCCCAGAACTTTTGCTACTGTCTCCTGGATATGGGCCGGTGAATTTTCATTTTCGTAATATTTTATTAGATTTAATACCACTTTTTTCGCCTGTAGATGCAAAAAACCCGAAAATTGGTTTCTATTACTCACTTTGTCAGTGACTTGTCAATTTGACTGTGAAGTGACATAGCTCAAAGATTTTTGCAACTGCTGGTATTTATAGGTTTATCCTCTTTTTTCCGGATTTTATACGGAGGATATACACGTAATAAAAGAAAAACAAACCTAAAAAGTTTGTCGTTGATAAATCGTATGACTCGCACGATAACACTGCTTGCGACTATAGCAACCAAAAAATAAAATTTGTTTTTGTAAATTTTCGGAAAATCCAAAATTTAAAGAATTTTGCCCGCTCCAGCTTTACACCCTATTCAATAAACTTATAAAGCAGTCCATACACAATAGGATTTGCAACAAATCACTTTGAAAAATCTGTCTAGGAATTTAGTTTAATTAATTTGAGCGTAAGGTTATCCTGATAGAGTAATTAACATCTAGTAATTGATAACTAACTTGGAATTCCTTACTTGCAGTTTTCAGATTTGCCTGCTCGCAAAACCGATCGGGGCAAACTCTGCCTCGTTATTCTGATCCTTTTTCATTCGAATTTCGCTTTCATGGCATATCCTAGGCCGTTTCGATCTTTTAAAACAACTTTCAAAACATCTGCTTACGACGGGACCCTTAAAGTTTCGTTGGCACTTTTTATTCGTTTCAGCCTTTTAGAGGATGCCATATTTCCTCGGAAACGCGACAATAAATCAGCATAAAAAACACTTACCCGACATAATGCGGTCGCTTTAACAAGAAGGAGCAACAGAGGGCACTCAGCCTCATACATCATAAATTGGGTCTATTTGCGAAGACACTGTTCTAGTCAAGGAGCCCTGTGGAACAACTTTACTATATGCAATTTTAGCGACGTAAGTTAATTAAGAGCAGAATGACACAATTTATATCGCCAAGTTCACTTTATAGGGTTCTTAGCTTTTAAGGTTTTAAGGTGCGTTTACATGAATATATTGGTATTATTAATTGAAAATAAACAGCCCCTTAAAGTTAACGATCTGTGTAAATTAGATCGCTATCGTAACTTGCACACCTTTTGGAAATGCTCATAGCATGCAAAAAAATCTCAGACAAAAACTTAGCGGAACCTCGTAGACTATTACAAAAATTCAGTAAATTTGCTTTAAGCCCCGCCTCCCTAACCCTTTAAGTTCTCACAATAACTTGTGTGGTCCCTTTCTTTTTTATTATACTCTTTTATTTTATTGAAAACCCACTATTAATAAATAAACAAAAATAATATGGAAAACTCTTGACACAATGTCAAGTTCAATTGTCAAACAGAAATGTCCAATATTTTGGTGTTTATGTGGCAACATTGTGTCGTGACTACGTCATAGATTTTGACGACATGCAACGGAAGTTTTAGTAATTTATTTGTAAAATGTTTTTCTGTTCTTAATAAATCCTACATAGGATATTACCAATGGATGTTAACATAACAGGTAATTATTTACCGATTTTGATGTTTTTTACATGTTTGTTGTGTTATTGATCCTCAAAGTTCATAGATATTCTAATCCCAATTTTCCCTTTTTAAGTGACAGAACTTCATCCTTGATTTGTGTTGCCTTATTTTAACAAACCTTATTTAAACAAAAAACAACCATACTTCATACTCTTTGGACGCAACTTTTCCTTCCTGCCATCTTGACATCATGAAAAACCTAAGAGCTACAACTTTAAATTAAACAAAAAAAACATATTAACTGATACAAATGACAGCAGCTGACAGAAACTGTAGTACAATTTAATTATAGATATTTTGTTATATACCTACAGGAGCGCGGAGGAACCAGGTGAATTGGTATCGGGCTAGCACCAGGTTAGGCGCCGTACGCATCATCAACCGAGCACTAACACAAAAAGCGTTCTACACTAATCAACAGCGAAGTGCATCACTGGTATCGGCCCTTGGTCGACGCCTTTTATGTTAGAGTTTTAGCAACGATGCCTTACGGATCCTAACCTGATAGTAACTTGATACCAATCCACACTTTTTCACTCCTGTTGGTTCCGATCCACCTATATTTGTAAAATAAGTGTCCATAGTTAATTTGTATCAATTAAAGTTTTTCTTTGAAGTTGTATCTCGATGGTTTGTCATGACGTCAAGATCTCAATTTTTGAGGGTGACTTTGAACAATTTTTTGATGCATTCAGTTGGTGCTTTCAAGTAAGCTGTCCAAATACAGAGGCTAAGAAAAAAGATCCAAAATAAAAAAATTATTTTTCCCCCTCCCTGTATGGTAAGCAACCTGTTTTGACACTGCTTTGACAGACGTAAGTGAAAGTTACTCAACAAGGTATTGGTTGGCCTTAACGACAGGATGTAAGTCATCCCTAGGGAAATAATAATCTAAAATTATTATAAGTAGCTTTAATTTTTGATTTCATCAACATATTACAAAAATCCGGTGATATTAATTGAAATGAATATAAATGGTACAATTATTACAATTATTAACAATATTTGGAAACACGTTTTCTCGTTTCTTCTCGATGTGCATTACATTTTCTGACTCCACAGTTCCTTCATTTCTAACCAATGTTTCTGTCACTGTTGAAGCACTGCAAGACACTTCTGGCTGGATCTTATTGTATAAAATTTTATTCACTACTTCCTTTCTATTATTGAGGCTCTCAGCTATGTAACTTTCCGCAATAATAGCGCATTTCCATCCACCATGTCGCTTGATAGCTAATACATCAACTCCAGTATTTGCTAATAAAGTTGCCCACGTTCTTCTAAAAGAGTGTCCAGTATACATTTTGAATTTACATTTTTCTCAACCTTCAGAAATTTCGCAATTTTACTTGGTATTGATGAAAACGTATTTTTCCCGACAGGCTGGTTTAAGCACTTTCCATTTTGATATCGCATAAAGAAGCGCGGATTAACAGTCGTCATGTGGGATCTTGTATCAATGTACTTTTGAATTATTTTGAAATGACAAACTTGAGTGTCGTCACTTTTTGTCACTGTAAATGTACTTGACATTCCATTTTTGGAGTCAGGAATGGTCACAATTATGACTTCTTGACTTATTTTAACATTGTCCATTTTCATTTCACAGAGTTCATTAGAACGGCACGCTCCAGCAACTCCAATTACCATTGCCATCAATAAGTATATATCATCGGGGGCTTCAAGCATGAACTTATTCACATCTTCCCTGTTAAACATATTCGATTTTTGGGTCTACAACCATCATTTTTTCTTTTCAAAAATGCTCGAAGTTTTGGATACTTAGAAATATCTATATTTTCCTCTATAAAAAGGGTGGACTTCAACATCGAATACTCACACCATAAGCTTGATGGGGACTTCAATATAGCACTTTTACCACTCCAGTAGCCGTCTTGCTTTGGGACCAATACTTAAAGGATTAAAGGATTCATATGTTGGCTTCATACCTTTTTTTCGACTTTTCCGGTAGTAAAGATAAACAAGCAATATTCGTTGATTCTTCTATGTCTGAAACATCCATTTTGTCTACACAGAATCAAACAATTCGACTTCGTCAAACTTTTCGCTATGAATTGTCAACTTGACGTTGTTGATAAAATAAAAACTGCTTATGTTGCTCTGGCAACGGATAACAGCTGCCTTCATAATTTAATGAGAATGCTATCGAATGTAATGACAACGAAAATCCAAAAATATATCCAGCATTTTCTTGCAAACATACAATACAGGGAAGGGATACAACAGAAAATTAAATAATTCAAAGAACAAAACAAAGACCAGTTGGAATATAATTAACTCCTTAAATGGCAAAAACCTAAACAATTAAAAAAATGCATTAATGAAATATGTATGTAATATGTATCAATCATATAGTTTTAGTATTTATCTATCTAATGTGTAATTAAATTGTCACTTTAGTAACGGTTTATCAAAGGAGTGCACTGTGTAGGAAAAGTGTTTTAATAACTTCCAATACACTAATGTAACACTACAGGATGTTAGGTCATAAAAAAATTGCCCAATAAAAAATTAACATGGCCAGATGAGGTACTAATTGCTTGTTTAGTCTATTTGATAAATATGTCAGTTTATGAAGGTATTTTCTCCTCGAGACTTAAAGAAGCTAATATCTTACCTGTATTTAAAAAGGGTGATCTCTTTTAACTGAAAATTATAGGCCTATATCTTTACTTAGCTGTTTTTCAACGGTTTTCGAAAAGGTTAGGTTAGGTTAGGTCGATGAAGCTAACTCCCTTTCTTAAGAAAAATAAAGTTCTAACCTAACACCAACATGGTTTTAGAGAAAGACACTCTACTGACCTTAGACAGAATATATACGCTCAACTTGATAAGAATGCAAGGTTGTAGCCCTGCTATTTGATCTAACATCGGCATTTGAAACCATAGATCCTGACTTTGTTGTTAAAAATTTGAAAAACTAGGTATTAAAGTACAATTAAGAAAGTGGGTTAATTCTTTCTTGAAGAGTTGAACATTTAAAATAAAAATAGGTGATATTTTTTCACAAACGACAAACTGTGACTTAGGGACCCCTCAAGGCAGTGTCCTGGATCCTCTTTGTTTTGTTATTTATAAACGATTATTGTGATGGAATCCAAGTTGCAAAAGTAGGCCATATCATTGAACTATAATTAAGGCAATAACTTATTGCAACAATGTCCAACACAGCTTTTCGATTGTTGTAAATATGGAGTAATAGTTTATAGAATCATCAAATTATTATATATTTTATTAATTAGGTTAGTCTAAGTAGTTTTATACCATTGTAATTAGATTTAGAAAAAGAGCAGAATAAAGTGTTACACAGTAAGTAGTGCACGCTGATTATTTCCTTAAGCATGTAGTTCGAACCAGAACAAAAAGATATTACATGGCGACCCTGCAGCCTATGTGCTTAAGTTAACAGTGCAAAAATATCGTTATGGTGCTTTAGAAGAAAAGAAAAACATGGGAAAAACACAGTCAAAAGAAGAAGTTATAATTGCCCAGGCAGGCAACAGTGGTGGTACGACTGCAGAGGGTAGCAACAGTAACTATTCTCTTTGGCAAGTTTGCAGAGTTGTAGCTATAATGATAGCAGTTACCTTAATTGTTTTATGGTGTTGCCGTCGCAGTAAAAAGGAATTGGAAAGAAAAATACGTCTAGAAATTAGAAGAAGCCAAGACTTATAAAGTCGAGAAAAAAAGAAGACACTGGCCGAACCAATCCGGTGGTCCGCAACGAGGGCACGTGCTAGTGTGGCAAAAGGCCGCTAGTGCGCAACGTTGGGATTGATAAAGCCCCTAGTATTGGTGAATATGGACAGTATGGACTTATCTTAGGCGACTATGGACAATGAACATACTTAAGTATTAACATAATTAGTAAGTCATAGTTTTAGCACTATACAATTTTATTGGATATTATTTATTGCCTTAAATTTATTGATAATTATTTTATTTAATGAGTGTAGTAGATTTAAGCGATTTGGATAAATTGAATAACATTATTTCATTATTTATCATAAATATAAAAAAGGAGTCATTAGAGCGTAGAGAATCTTTGGATAGGGTAAATAAATTAAGTAGCAACGTAGAAACATTAGAAAATAAATTTTTTCAGCTTAGAGATCAGTATAGTAAACAGGTGGATGACACCGATAAATTAGAACATTTTCAAAAATATGTATTAGAAATAAGAGAAAACATAGATAAAGCTAGATCTATTTTATCAGGTCGGTTAATTGCCATAAAAGATAAAAAAAAATTACAGCTCGCAGAGACTGATTTGGTTTTGGGCATTCATCCTAGTTCAACAATGAGTGAAAAATTTGATTTGCGAACCGCAGCTTCTTTGTTGCCATCTATGGATGGTACCGAAGAAACTACGAAAATGTTGATTGATGCTATTGAATTATATAACGACTTGCTTGACGACAACGGGAAAGTATTGCTAATCAAATATGTTTTAAAGGCCAAATTAACACAAAACGCGAAATTAAGATTACAAACGACGTATACTAATGTTGGTGCTTTGGTCACAGATATAAAAAACCAACTTCTTACAAAACAATCTGCACCAGCTTTAGCTAATCAGTTGCATAACGTTAGACAAGATACTAAAAGTATAGATGATTATGCGAAAACTATCGAGCAACTTTTATTAAATTTAACCTTAGCGCAAGCGGACGGTGATCAAAATTCGGCAAAAATTTTACAACCGGTGAATGAAAAATTGGCGATAAATGCTTTCGCGAATGGGTTAAAAAATTCAGATTTAAGAACAATAATAAAAGCTAGAAATTACAATAATTTAAAGGACGCGATAACTGGCGCTAAAGAAGAAAATTTAAATTTAACCCCAACTTATTCTAATAACTTATTTCATATGCGTGGGCGTCACCAATATCGAGGAAATCGGTCTAGAGGTAATTTTACAAATTTTAGACAAATTCATAATTATAATCAATCTCGTAACCCGAGTAGGCAAAACTTTAATAATTACAATTTTAGCAGACAGCAAAATAATTCGCAGTACCAAGGCCGAGGTCGTTCCAGCTTTAGTAGGTCAAATTTTCGTCGAGGAGGTAGGCGTCAGCAGTTTTCAAATAATAGTGTATATTTTGTTGATAATGTGGAAAGTAGTAACATAAATAAAAACAGCGAGGAATCTCAAGGAAATAAGTTTTTTCGTTTCTAATAATTTAAAAAATAATGATACAGCTAGTTTTAATATGAATGCTTTAAATTATGTGCGTGTCGGGTATGAAAGGGAAGAAATGATATTTTTATGTGACACTGGTGCAAGTATTTCTTGTTTTTTTGAGAGTTATTTGAAAGATAGTAGTATTATAAATACAACTAATAAAATTAAAATTAAAGGAATTGCAGGCTCAACATATTCAGCTGGATCTGCAAATATTTTATTCACTATGAACAATGAATATATTTCTCATGATTTTACAATTATTAAAAGTTTCGATTCTAGTATACATGGAGTTCTAGGTTCAGATTTTTTCCTTAAGTATGGTGCAATTATCGATTATGAAAAGGTTTTATTTTCTTTTTGGCTTAATCAAAATAAGCAAATAACAGTACCTTTGGAGTCCAAAAATAATTTATATACTGTTATTCCACCCCGATGTGAAATAATTACACATTGCTGTACCAGTCTCACAGATGAATGTGTCATTTTAAATGATGAATTATGTGAGGGAGTGTTGATCGCAAATAGTATTGCAAGACCGAAAGATGGTAAAGTGGCTGTAAGGCTATTGAATGTGAATGAAAGAGAAATAAGATTGCGAAATTTTGAGCCTAAAGTTGAATATCTATCAAAATATGATGTTTATTCTTTTACAAAAAATAAAATCTCCGTTGACAGAGTTGATACAATTTTAGATCTTAACGTAGAAGAGAGAAATTCTCTTTGTTTTGTTATTTATAAACGATTATAAACGATTATAAACGATTTATCAGAATACATTTATTTGGAACCGTTTTTATGTTCGCTGATGATACGATTATAATCATCTCCGCCAAAAATGAGAATCTTTTGGAGAAGAAAATTATGATTACACTGACTGAGTTCTCAAATTGTTGTAACAACCTTATAATAAATCTATCAAAAACTGTCACTACGGAATTTAAGACAAGAATGCGCAAACCAATAAATCTAATTTTTTTATTTAATAATATCACTTTGCCTGTTATCCATAGTTCAAAGTTTTTAGGAATTACCATAGATTCTAACCTTGAGTGGAGCCCATAGATAGATGATATATGTTCAAAACTAAATAAATGTTTTTTTTTTTATAATAAAATCTTTAAAAAACTCATTAAGTGCTTCTAATTTAGTAACTGTCTACTACGCTAGCGCATACCCAGTCATGTCTTATGGTTTGGCAGTATGGGGAAGCGCGCAGGACCTGAACAGAGTGCTGGTTATACAAAAAAAATCATGAGACTGATCTTTAACTTGTCATATAAGGCATCCTGTAGGGAACTCTTTAAAAATAAAAAAAATACTAACACTAACAAGGGTCTATGTATACAGACTCTTAGTATACATATGTCAAAATCAAGACAACTGTATTTCGCATAGCTTCTTTCACAGTTAACCGACACGAAATAGGAGAACATTTTTGTATTGAAAAACACAATCGTGAATATGTTAAAAAAACTAGTCATTATTTCAAAAAAGGATTGAAACCATAGCACCTTTTAAAAAACAAATAAAAACGCTAGTAATAAAAGAAACTTTTTATTCTGTAAATGAAATTGAAACTTAACTGCTGGGCAGAGGGTGAATGCTGTTATTTTTTTAACACGTTAACCTAATTAAACTATATTCTGCATGTATTTTGTTTGTTACAAACACGTATGTCCTTTATTCTGTACTCTTTGTATTTACTGTGTAGTTATCAATCGTTTAAAGTGCTAATAAGATAGTATGTTTAATAGTAAGAGTTATTCTACTTTTTATTGTAACTTAAGTTGGGATCATACATCCCTTTGTTGACATAGCTTATCTACTTTTTGTAGCTGAAAAGATGAATAAATTGTCTATTGTCTGTTTATAATTCTTTGTAGTTGTTTCATACAGAACCAGGGGATTTTCACAAAAAATAGTAAATTGGGCTTAGGATGTTTATGAATTTTGAGGATGAATAACTCAACAATGAAATATGACCAAATAAAATTGACTTCAGATTCATGATTAGGACCCAAAAATCCACCTATATACCAAAAAATCATCAAAATTGATGATGGGTTGAAAAAGCAAATAAATACCAAATAAAACATTGTTACTAAATCTAACTTATTTATTTGGAAACTAATTTAAGATATGCCAAAAACTTAAATTGTTTTATCCGAACTCACTATCCAATTTATCAATAACCAAAACCATCTGATGGATGTTGTAGATAAAATCTTACTAAATTTTAACTTAGTATTTGGAAACTAATTTAAGATATGCCAAAAAGTTAAATTGTTTGATCCGAACTCGCTCTCCAATTCATCAATAACCAAAACCATCTGATCGATGTTGGAAAGAATAATGAAACTGACACAACAATAGCTGTTCTCTGTTAACCTATAAACTAGAAAATTTGATAACATCCGTTCATGAATTGGTTATACGATTGACAGTCGTATTAAAATAGGGAGGTTTGCGTCCGCCATTATGAGGCGTGAAATGATTGATGGGTATGCAAATTAACACAGGTATTGTTCTCTATAACTTAGGAAATGATGTGGTGTAGTAAACTTCACGTCAAATAACATTTGCATTTGTGGCTGGCATTTTAGTATGAAATAGAAAATGTCCTATTTACTTTTTAAATATTTAATTCACAGTGTTCTATTTACCCAAATTTGAACTTCATTTTCTGAGATGTGTTCGGTGGAAAAGCATTAATTAATTTCTAAAGAAAATCTCAAAAACCATTAAAAGTGGGTTTTTTGCAAATGTTAATAACTTTCGCAATTTGCAACATACAGATTTAAAACTTCGTACAAATATAGCTTTCGCGATGCTAAATTTGTGTGCAAAATATCGGCCATGTCTTTAATTGTTAAAGAGTTATAATCATTTGTTTATTCCTTATTATACTATTGCTGTCCGAGCATTTTTCTTTTTGGACAGAAAATTTTTGACCTGATAACGGTTTCACAGAAATATGGTTCTTGAGTCGATCATAGGGGATAAATGGACGCTTCTTTTGGGGTAAACACGATTTCGTTGGGGCTTATGAGCCGACAGTAGCGTCGATAGGGGCACTCCTTTGATTTCCACTCCGATGATTCAAAATGCATGTCGCTATGGTTTATTTTTCGAACTCCAGAGTTTTTTTTCGGACTTCTCGTCTAAAAATCTCGGATAAGTTCGTTAATGGGCAATATCGAAGAACGGAATGTCGCTTAAAGAAATAAAAAAGGGGTTAAAAATGGGTAACTGTAAAGATATTTTGCGGAGTCGAAACCTTGGCTACTTTGTCAAGGTAAAAATGGCGGTTCAATGTAGAAAGCGGTCGAATTGCAAAATCGTCATCGAATCAAGTAAATTCCCAAAAAAACCTCATTATTCTTTCTAGCGACTGGTGTGAAAATCAGCTCGATCAGGGTTAGAAAAGAATTTCGAAAAATTTCGAATTGTAGCGTGCACGAATTCTGTTTCCCATTCTTTGGTTTTTCATAAAGTCGTATCGGTACCTCCTGGGATAAAAACTATTAAATATATAAAAAATTCAATTTTTTTCTACAAAACGTAGATTTATATATTTTTATTTGAAGTCGAAAAATTAAGTAAAATTGAATTTCGAATAAAAATTGACATAATTTCCATTTGATAGAAAACTGAGACATCTTTCAAGGTGGCCTGGCATTGCCAGCTGAAATTTTGACAGACTTGTCAGAATAAACAGTTTGACAGGGACGCGATGTTTTATAATATAAAAATGCCTTCAGACATTTTAAAATATTTCTTTGAACGCTTTGAGGGTTAGTGCAAATGGATCATCATCAGTGACCATCTCGGTGATCACTAAGTGTTTCAGGTCTTTTACATAGCGTTTATGACAGCAATTAATATGGACTTTATTTATACTAGGAGGATCAGAAACTAAATACATTGATATATAGAGCTTATGTGTTAAACATAGATAATTATGTATACAGAGGTATTTAGTTGTTTCAGACATTCTGAATTCAGAGCTGCAAGATTTCTTATTGAAAAAATGGCTAAAATATTGTTTACAGAGTCTCCACTAAGACCATATATATATATATATATATATATATATATATATATATATATATATATATATATATATATATATATATATATATATATATATATATATATATATATATATATAGCTATATATTTCTTGGGTTAGGTTAATAATGAGAACAAAAGTTGCTACTTTAAATCAACTTTTCGCTCATTGCATTGAGCTTTCTATATATAAATATATATACAGGGTTATTCACGCAACCCGTTCATTAAAAGTTTTTAATGATGCCATTTAGATAAAAATTTCAAATTTTGGGATTAAGGTAAGGTCAAGGGGTACTTCTTTTTTGAAATATTTTCAACTCCGGTTTAACCGGAAGTTGGTATCAACTTGCTCATTTTAAATAGAACACCCTGTATTTTATAATATTTTTGGATTCTACGGAGAATTTTAATGCTATTTTATGTAGCATGTCCTGTACCTAGGTTCAAGCGTCCTTAAGATATTTGACCTTGAACCGAAAACGAGCCTTCGGGGTCCCAAATTTTAAAATCTCATATTTTTGTAAGTTTTGAAGATATAATCTTCATATTTTGCAGACGATCGGTAAATAATCTTAGGTTTCTATTTTTTTATTGAATTTGCCTATTTTTATACAGGGTGTCTTAAATTCAGCGGCAAACATTCACATTTTCAAAGCCGCTAAAGTCCGTTTTTTTAAATAGGACACACTATAACTTTATGCACTATCAAATGTAGAATTTCATTTTCTATCGAACTGTATTAAGGTTCCCTATACCTATTCGTAACCATTTTCGAAATAATTGGGTTTTATAAAAATATCGTATGTATTTGCTTAAATGTTTACACGTTCCAATGGTGAGCCATGGAAAAACAATTGAGATCCAATATCCAATATGACAGATGATTAGTATGCGTTATTTATCGAAAGCTGTCAGTGATAAACTAAATCTTCTAAATCGAAATGGAAGAATACTCAAACGCTGATATTCTCAATCTATTTTATATTCATAGAGAATGTTATAACATTTTGGAGAGAACGTATCGTGTGTTTAATGAACAGCACCCTGATTTGCCGCCAATGAAGAAGTCAAAATTCAAGAGGATTGAAACGAACTTTTTGCGTTTTTGCAAGGTTAAAGTTAGTTAAGTAATAAACACATTAGCTTATTTCCACGCAAACCCGCAAAGTTCAATACCGTCTGCAGAAAACGATTTGGGGATTTCTTCTTCATCTGTCCAAAGAATCTTGAGCGAACATCATATGTACCCTTATTCCTTCCAAAAAGTGCAAGCCTTGAGACCTGGTGATGAAGTCCGACAAGTAGAATTTTGCGAATTCATGTTTTTGAAAATTCAAGAGGACCCTCAAATCCTTTCAAAAATATTTTGGACCGATGAAGCGAAATTTTCTAGAGAAGGAATAACAAATAGAAGAAACGAACATTTCTGGGCAGCAGAAAATCAGCACGCTTTACGCGAAACGCGTTCTCAAGAGAGGTTTAGCTTCAATGTTTTCATGAAGACAATTTAAACAGTGATAAGTATTTGGAAATTCTACGAGGGACGGTTTCTGAATTTATAGAAGAAATTCCTATTGGTGAGCTGCAAAATTATTGGTATCAATTAGATGGGGCACCAGCACATAATTCCGCTGCAGTTTATCTCCAATTATCTCGAATTTTTGAAGATCGCTGGATTGGTCTCAATGGCCTTTGGAGATGACCCCCGCGATCGCCTGATTTAACACCCCTAGACTTTTATTTATGGGGATTTATCAAAGGTAAAGTCTATGCTTCCCCAGTAAATAACCAACAAGATTTACTGGACAGGATACGAACAGCTTTTGGCGAATTAGAAAAAGAACAAATTCAACGGGTCTCAGCAACTGTACAAAGAAGAATTGAAATGTGTCTTCAAATGAACGGACAGCATACCCCTTGACCTTACCTTAATCCCAAAATTTGAAATTTGTATCTAAATGGCATCATCAAAAACTTTTAATGAGCTGGTTGCGTGAATAACCCTGTATATATATATATATATATATATATATATATATATATATATATATATATATATATATATATATATATATATATATATATATATATATATATATATATATCTTGTGCTTCAAAGTGGGTCGCATCTAAAGCGATTTCGTTACACCATAGTACCTACAGATGTTGCCACTGGTTGCATGTTTCTCTCATCGACTTTTAAAGTCGAACGACATGACACCTTGTCTGTTTCAGGTTTCGAGTACTTCGGATTTAATACTGATACCCCACAAGGAAACTGCCTGATGAGCCTTGCCGGGGCAGATACCACGGTAGCAGATGGCTCCTTGGACTCTAAAACAAACATAGCGTCATGTTCTGGCCGTTTCTCGACACAATGGTGCAGAAACTCAAAAATTCTCAAAGATTCTCTCTTAAATTTTCCTAATTAAAGTTTGTCGAAAATATAAGCATTGTATTCTTCAGGCAATTATGCAACTTTCTGCTATTTATCTTTTTTTTTAATTTTCAATAATAAAGGGGAAAGGTTACATTTTTTTTCTTTCAAACGTTTATATCTCTGTTTTGGAGGAACCGATTACATTGAACTTGGTGTTAGAAAAAAGAGCTTTTTTTGCTCTTCGCTTAGAGATATCAACTATGCCTTAATGTTTCTATTAGCGGTCACTAGAATGCGTTTTTTAATAATTCTTCAAATAATACGGATTTTCTACAAAAAATCAAATGTTATGTTATAACTTGTTTGTCATAATTTAAAGTATATATATAGTTAAAGGTATCGAATAATCAAATAAAAAATCCAGGTCAGTATTTTAATTAAAAAAGTTGTTGGTGGTCGCTCGAATCCGAAACGTCGGATTGAAAAACTAACCTCACCAATTTGTAGAGGAGAGAAGGGGACAATAATAAAGTCAAAATTATTTTCATCTGTCATCTCATCTAAGCCTACAATTATAGAAAAACTAAAAAAAAACACATAAAATAACATTTATTGTTTTGAATGGTTATATATATATATATATATATATATATATATATATATATATATATATATATATATATATATATATATATATATATATATATATATATATATATATATAATAAAAAAACATTTCTTTAACTACACAGGGCAGCCCTAGAGGGATGAAACAGCTACCTGAATATAAAAAAACGGTTTATATCACTTTGTGTTTATAAACAATTATTTCCACTATGCAAGGCAGTAAAATAAGAGAAGAAATGTATATATAGGTTTACTCTAAGGGCGTGAGACAGTTCTCTAAAAATAAAATTAAAATTTTAGGTTTTTATTTTAGGGGGTCGAAAACGCTAAACCATCAAACAGGTTTAGTTATAATTGTTTTTCCACTACAGGGCGACTTTAAAAGGCTAAAAACGTTTCTTTAAAGGTGATGATATATTTTTTATTTCAGAAACTCATAATGTTTTAAGACACAATAAAACACAAATATTTAATTTTTTTTGCATACTGATTTGAGTTTTTATTATTAGATAAACGTTTTGACGTAGTACATAGTGTTTTTAGCCCAGTCAATTAAAAACAAAAAAATCTATTTGAGTCTCCAATACACTTACGCTATATCATTTTTAAATACACGAAAAAATACCAACTACTCGAATATCAAGTCAAAAAAGTTGTATATATTTTATTTAATGGTTATTTACCCATGAAATTAATTATCGCCATTTTTGACGTTTTAATTTGCAAATTTCTATACTATAAACAATTGTAAATTCTAGTATCAATCACGGTGAGCTATATGAACCCCCTTAAAGCTCTCCATCTGCTCTCATTCGCAGCAGAATTATTGTTTAAACAATGTTATTCTGGATAAACAAATAACCATAACTCGTTAATTTATCCTGCTAATTGCCTAAGTTAAGAATCTTTAAAGATTTTCCGCAATTATATCACTTTTCAAAAGATAGAGTTTAAAAATATCTATAACTTTTGAAGAAACCATTTTTTTATACAATTAACGCATTTTATTATATAAGGCAAAATCAATTTTCGAATTTTAGGCACTTGTTTATATTTTGGTACTGTTTTTAAAAGAACTTTACTTAAGAGCCATTTGAACAACCCACCCTGTAATTTTTGAATGAAATGATTTTTGCACTACTTTCTTGGCCTATATAATAATCGCGGTTATAAATTCAGAAGTGTCGAAATTTAAACACTGCTCCTGGAGTAAGGTCGCGTTCTCTCGCGAGTTCTTTGGATTTTAGCATAAAAGCGCAAACAAGATCCAGCTTACACCGAAGCTCGAGAAAGACTGTGCTAATATATCGTCAAGATAGCAGTGAGTAAATGAATAAAAATAACGGCTTCTTACCTTCCAGCGTTATTTAACATTTTCCGGAAAAATTCCAACATTTCCTGGATAAATAGGTTAGGCACGGGTTTGTCTGATCTTATCCGTCATACGCTAATGAATAAGGGCGTCCATATTGACGACAAGGTAATAACAATAATAATAATAATATATAATATAATTTTTTTTTTCCTTTTTTGTTTTGTTTTTTTTGTCCTGATTTTTATCAAAAAGACTCCTTAAGTCTACTTTGGCTCTGCTTAGCGATAAACTCCACTCCCCTCTGCTCAGGAATACAGTACATGGCTTCAACATCAAAGCCAACAGACAATTCCCACACCTTATCCCACCTTCTGTATAAGGATGATACGATGGAAACGATAGCAAACTAAAAAAGCTTATTGACGTGACATACACCTTCGCGAAAGACATCCATATGGAATTTGGAGTGGAAAAATGTGAAGCCTTAAACATAGTAAAAGGCAAAGTCATTAATGGTGATGTAGCCCTTTCGAAGGGAGAAATAGTTATAGCTATGAACCAAGGAGAGAACTACAAATACCTAGGATTCCAACAAGCTAGACTGCTCCAGGTTTAGCAAGGAAAGACCAAGAAAAAAACGCTACGGGCTTAGATATATTAGTTTAGTTAGTTAAAAAATGTATCCATTCTTGGTAACATTGACCTGAATCAAGATTCCTGAAGATACGATCGCAGATTTCTACAAAAATGTTTCAAATTTTTCATCTTTCTCGATTTTTCCAAAAAATGTGCAATTTTTCAATAATTACTTTTAGATAATTATTTATATTTAGCTTTACAACTGTGTTTTGTAAATACTGGAATTGTTTTTTTAATACAACGAAGTAAATAAATGTTAGTTGTCTTATATAAGCAAAATAAATGAATTTTGCTTTCGAAACGGTTTTGCAAGTTTTTTAAAAAAATCGCCATAGGCGCTGACTTTTTTATTTAATTGATTATGTGCATTTTTTTTATATTTGGTGCTCTACCTAGAGGCTTTATTTTCGAACCTACAAAAAACCTTAAATATAAAAGTTAGAAGGTTTTCAACACATTATCTTTTTGAAAATTATAACACCTATGTTTTTTTTTTTAAATTGAACACCCTGTATATTATTATGTCAAATGGAAGTTTTTTTTTTCTGATTTCAAAAATATTTACTTTGTTGATATTTGGATAAGCCGTTTTTGAAATATTTAAGTTTAAATTATCAATACATTAATTGTTCATTATATCACACCATATCCCACCTTCTGTATAAGGATGATATTAAGCTCTATGGTTGAAACGATAGCCAACTAAAAAAGCTTAATGACGTGACATACACCTTCGCGAAAGACATCCATATGGAATTTATAATGGAAAAATGTGAAACCTTAAACATCCTAAAAGGCAAAGTCATTAATGGTGATGTAGCCCTTTCGAATAGAGAAATAGTTATAGCGATGAACCAAGGAGAGACTTACAAATACCTAGGATTCCAACAAGCTAGACTGCTCCAGGTTAAGCAAGGAAAGACTAAGCTGAAAGATCAGTACGTTCAGAGTGCGAGCTCTTCTGAAGACAGAATTGAACGCCGGAAATCTCATTACAGTAATTAACACCTATGCTGTGCCCGTACTGACCTACAGTTTCGGAATCTTGAAATGGACTAACACGGAGCTAGAAGGACTACAACAAACTGCTCGCGTAATGATGGCCAAGTACATTTCACACCACCCAAGGTCATCAACTATCCGAGTGACCTTACCACGAAACGAGGTGGAAGATCCCTTGTTGCCTTGATCAATTCGCACTCCTGACAGCTGCAAAACTTGAGAGATGTCTTCACCAACAAGGCACAAACATCAAAACTTCAACGCGTAGTGACTCTAAGTGACAACTCATACTCCCCACTTAATCTCGCATCATCCTAAAGTCACTTTCAGACCCCGACAAATAAGAAGAGTGGGCTCAAATGGTACTACACGGACGATATCATAATGACTTGAATCAGCCACACATAGATAAGGAAGCATCCAACAGGAGGGTGAATTCACAGAGACAGAAGGATTTATGATGACAATACAGGACCAAGTTATTCATCATCAAATACCGGTCCGTTGAATTCGATAAGTGTCGAAAATGTAGCGAAAGAACAGAGTCTATACAGTATATAACATCTGGCTGCACTTACCTAGCAAACACGGACTACCTCCACCGACATAACCAGGTGTGTAACATCAAACACCAGAAGCTTGCCAATAAATATGAGCTCCTGAACACCTTTGTGCCCTATTGTAAATACCAACCAAGTTCAGTGCTTGAAAATAATGCCTTCAAACTGTACTACGACCGGGCAATTATCACCGACAGGCGGGTGACGATCACTGGCCGACAAGATTTTTCTGACACAGTCCAACTCATTATTTTCATAATGGAAATATTCTAAAAAATATTCGGAAAGCCCTAATACGTGCCATTTTTTAATAGCCTAATTAGAACCTTTTATATTGGCAGGTAAACAATTTTACAACGGTAAAATTACCTAGACTGGGTTGTTTACAATATTAGACATAAAATAAATGTTAAACATCACTCTTTTGTTGAGTTTCGAATTGAGTGGTTCTCTGTGTATCGATAAGCAAGTATATGTGAAGACGAGAATGTCGAGTCAAACGCGCCGAAGTTGTAAAATTTCTCCTTACAAATTTTGTTATATTTGTGAAGAATTTCTGGTAAAATCACAAGGAAGGCCATTTTCCGAAAATGCAAAAAAAGCCTACTTTAAATATTTTGGTGTGTTAATTGGGTATCAAGATAAGCGGTGGGCTCCCCATGTGTGCTGTGTTAGTTGTAGTGTATCATTGGTGTAGTGGATGAAGGGAAAGAGAAAAAGTATGCCTTTTGCAGTTCCAATGGTATGGCGAGAACCCACCAATCATTCTGACGATTGTTATTTTTGCCTGACAAAGACTGAAGGTTATTCCAAAAAGCACAATATAGAATATCCAAATTTGCAATCTGATATACGACCTGTTCCTCATAATTCAAATGCAAATTTGCAATCTGCCATACGACCTGTTCCTCATAATGCAAATTTGCCAGTGCCAATTGCGCCTTTAAATTGGCAAGCTATTGATTTGGGAGATAATGGCGATAACGCATCATCAGGTAGCTCAGAAGAACAGTGCACCGATCCCACTTTTACCACAGGTAAAATTAAAATCAACCTGTGGTGCCAAAATGCAGCCTTTTACCTCAAGCGGTTTGAGCTGGAGAGTGATGAGTGAGTCAATTAGTGAGTCAGTCAGTCAACTAAGTCTTTTATATATTAGTACAGATTATCTAAAAGGGACTATTGAAAAATTGCACATTTTTTGGAAAAATCGAGAAAGATAAAAAATTTGAAGCATTTTTGTAGAAATCTGAGATCGAATCTTCAGGAATCTTGAATAGCGAGATCAAAACACTGACTCACTCCGTGTTTTGAGCTCACGCAGTTCAGATCCCTGAAAATGCCTCGTGCAATTGTAGGCGAAACGTCTTAATTTGCACGTTCTAAGCTCAAGAACCGCGATTCTTCATTTGACTTCAGCCGTAGGGGAGACCGGAGCAGGTTGCATCAATCTGTATTTCGCTAATACATCAAAATATAATGAGAGGCTTAAAAAAATTAATTAACGCTTATACGCATATATTTCTTGACCAAGTCATGTGTTGCAACTTACCTCATTTGTGGGGCAACTTGCAACAATAAGATGGGTAAGTTGCAACATACTACTCTGGTTCATCTGAGTATTCAGAAAAGCAATTTATACATATATAAAATGGATCAGATTTTGCGCAGTGGTCGTGGGCCCACATTTTACATTTTGTGCACTGTAACCAGTCTTCCTTCTCTTTTTCGCCCTGGTAAATTTCGTTACAAACTAGACACAACGTGTCGTCATCCTCAGAAGAATTTTCCCAGTCATCATCTTTCTTAGGATGCTTTCTCGCTATGGTTTTTTTCTTAACTATATGAATGTGTGGTTCATCATCTGAAGAGTCATTGGGGCATATTTGTCGAACTTCTGGCCCTTTCTTACGTGATGTTAATTTTTTCATTTGTCTTGGTTTGTCAATATTTGTGGACGTTTTTTCTTTCTTTCATTTCTCAGTTTTTCCTCATTTTCCAAAGCCTCTTTTTCAGGTGTGTCGGTTAATATGGCAGTTTTTCTTCTTTTCTTACCTCTTTTAGACTGAACCACGCGTGGGGGGGCTTTAGGAAAGGGTCTGACCAACTCCGGGCTAAATTTTGAGGTGCTTGGTTGCTGCTCATCAAAAAAATCTTTAGAAAAGGGTCTAACACACTCCGGGCTAAATTTTGAGGTGCTTGGTTGCTGCTCATCAGGAAAATCTTTAGGAAAGGGTCTAACACACTCCGGGCTAAATTTTGTGCTTGGTTGCTGCTTATCTGGGGTGCCAGGAAAATCCAAAGTATGTGTACTAACTGCTTCTGTGTCTGGATTCGGTGTACCGGCCACTTTCGACGTTTGATCCATTTTATCAATGCTGCTTAGCGATTCCGGTTGTGGCCGATCCGTTGTAAAAGCTGGTGCAAAATCAGATTCAGTGAATATATTAGGATTCACAGGATAAACTCCAGAAGCTGAAAAACCTGAAGTGATATTTTTAGGGGTTACCGCATTTAAAAATGCAAGCTTTATGATCTGTGGCAAATCAAAAATAGTAAGAGTTTTTCCTGGGTTGTTTACCAACCAAGCACTAATACCTGAGCTGCAGCATTTTTTAAAGGGTCCAAACACTGCTACATCTAACGGTTGCAACCGATGTGAGCAGTGTGGTGGAAAAGAGACCATAATGACACCGTTTTCTTTGCATAGATTGAGAACTTTACAACTTAAGTGGGATGAATGATTGTCTAATAATAAAATCACTGTAGTTTCCTTCGATGGTTTGACATGTGAGATGAAATGCTGCATAAAAATATAAAACGTATTTTCTTGCATCCAGCCGGATCCATTTGCCTCGCCTATGCAACCGGAAGGACCATCGCGGAAAAAATATTCTCTGAAACGTTTCCTTGGGAATATGAACATAGGTGGTATGAAATTTCCTTGGGCATTTACGGCAACCGCAAGTGTGATCATTTCTCCTCGCTCAGCCGAAGTAATGGATCCTACCTGCTTAGCACCTGTAAAGAAACAACATAGTGCATTAAACAGAAATCAGTATAGGATATTAAATGTGTATTTACCTTTTTGTGCTAATACTTTTCTTGGGCGAAGAACGGTTGACACCCCCGTCTCGTCCATATTCCATATTCTAGAAGCTTGAAATTGGCTACGCGATAGAACATCCATGAGCTTGGCAAAAAACATGTCTACGTTTGTGCGATTAAAACTGGAAGCTCTGGCAAGGCTTGTGGCTTCGGGCTGGCGGATAGAAATGTCGGTGTTCTCTTAATAAACAGATTTAGCCACTCCACTCCAGCTTTTTCGTCGTCATCCCAAGAAGAAGGAACTTGAATATTATGTAACTTTGCACATTGATATGCTAACTTGCGGACCCCAATCGGATCAAGGCCAAACATAATATCACTGCATTTTTTGATATATTTCACAAAAATTTGTTCTTGTTCTCTATTAAATATTAGTCGTGGCTTGGCATAACCGCTATCTGGCATTTCTATTGTATGCTTCGTTTCGCGAAATTTTTTTGTTTTCGCTACATATCGTGAAAGCGTTGAATAATGAATATTAAAATCTTTAGCGATTTTTCTAATAGAAAACTCTTTATTCCCAATATTTTCTAATACTAATTGGGCAGCGCGTTTAATAACATTATACGGAGTCGTACCCCTCTTGGTTTTTTTCTTATAATTTCTCATGATCCCTAGAAAAAGAAAATTTATATGAAGCAATAAACTAAAATGATGGAATAAAATGAAAACGGGGTACGTTGCAACACCGGGGTAAGTTACAACACCGTTGCAAAGTGCCCCGAGCAGAGTGTTGCAATTTGCCTCAATTTGACCTTCCTAATCTAACCTCTAAATTTTTTTGTTGTTCTGTAGACATCCCAATTATTATCTAGGCAATAAACACGTAATATATGTGCTATAACTTACCACTAATGACACGTGTGAAAAACAAAGCAGAGAGGTTTAATTTATTAAAAAACTGTTCAAAAATATTACACTCAACAATCACAAATCAAGTAACCTGCGAAAAAACCGTCTGTCATTCGACAAGAATAAAGTGCGTTCGCCAACACGTTTGCCAGTCGATATTGAATGGAAGAGTGCGTTCAAGAGTTTTTAAATATAATTGTGCCTTAGATATCAAGTGTGTTGCAACTTATCCGTGTTGCAACCTGCCCCGGTCTCCCCTATTATACAAAAATATTTAATTGCTTCAGTTTAATTTCTACTCTAATCCTGATATTTTGTTATATCACAAACAGTTAATCCCAGAATAAATGGGGTTTGAATGTAAATTCCGCCGCAAAGCAATGGCTATAAACAGTACAAAAGCGTCGAATACAAACTTAGCATAGTTTCAGGGCAAATTTGCATAAAAGAGCTAATGTGTTCTCTGCATCGAAAAATATGTTTCTGTCCAGTTATAAAAACCATTCAAGGTTTCTGCATAATTTCTATTTTTACTCATATATAGAGGTCGGTTTGAAATATCATTACTAAATCTGATTTATTACATTCGATGGTATCTTAGGTAGTAGATATATTATGCTATACATATTTCAGAAACAAAGTGGGTAAATTCTTTCGTACAGAATGTCACTAATAATAGAAACAACATAGTAGTTTTTTTTTAAATGGTTTTTGTTAACGATCTTTTTGTTACTGTGGCTCTCACACTCAGGGATGAAAACCTGGTCTGAGGACACTGGATTTGATTTGTATTTTTAGAAGAGACGTGGATCTCGAGATTTGTTTGAAACATTTTTCTGTATTAGTCAACTTCGATGTAACACGGTTAAGGTCACAATTTTAATGTTTTTCTGACGAAAGTTTCTGGAACGATGGTTCTTCCGGTCTTACAGAACCTTATTGTTTTTGGTTGGGTTTTGATTTCGTGTTTTGGGGCGCTTATATCTGAAAGTGGGTGAGTCGTATGGAAATTTGCCAAAAGACGTTTTTGATAGGAAATATCTACACAAAATGGACTATGTAGAAAGGGTCCTGGATTATATATGTACAGGGTGTACATTAATGACGTGAAGTTTGCACCAATGTTACCAGAAATGGGTAAATTTTTTAACATTATCCTGTATTACAAGGAAACTAATATATCTAAGCCCGTAGCATATTTTTTTTGCGAAACCAGATATTTCTAGGTAGACCGTGACCCAATGTCAAGTTTATAACTATAACGGTTAAATTAATGCAATTTTTTTAATTTGATAATTTAAATTCCAATTTTAACCCCATTTTGCCGCTTATTGTGAATAGTAATCGAAATTATTTCCAGACCCACGAATGGAGCATTTATTTGGCTACAAAAAAGCTTTAATAACAATTCCCTCCAACTACTCAGCAAGTGGGTTCGATTTAAAGAAAAAAGTGGACATATCGGTCAAAAATCGATACCGATCCATATACGACGCGAAACGATAGGTGGCCTTGGCCTAGGATGATAATACAATTTACAGATATTTGACATGTCAGTTGTGATAAAGTGCGGGACACGAAAGAAAACCGGCCGGAGTCAATCGGTATAGGAAGGTCGGCCAAGAAATCTCTTTAATTCAGTGGTGTCCCGTCGTTCTTTAAATAATATGGCACTCCTTTTTGACTATACGCACTTCAGATAATCAAAAAATGTAACTATGCTTAATAAACCTTTATCTATATTTGTATGTTTTCTTTCGTGTACCGTGCTTCTATATCTCTTTTGTGTTGCAAAAACGGCGAACTTTCGAATTTTAAAATGATTTAATTTTGATTTTTCTTGATTAATTTACCTATAAATATATTTTTTCTCTAGTTCTGTCATTAACGGTTCCCGGGCTACTGCCTACGTCCACTATTATTGGACCACCCAGTATAGTGATACACGATTTACAAGTCCAGATTTAACAAGGGCAGCCAGCATCAGATCGAGTGAACGAGATTTATCAAAATTTTAATTTATGCAGTTCGACTTTAGGCTACTCGGGTACGCCAAAAGTGGCCGTCTGTCTCCGTTTGTGAAGTACTATAAAGGGTGTGTTTTTATGTCCTAAAAGTCTTAACTTTTGAGATACAGGATGGTAAACTTTAAAAAGAAAACATTTTTTTTTCATCCCAATTCTGATGCTATTGTAGATAACTGCATGAAATTTGATACACGTCTTCTATACATTAAGGAGCATACGGATTTACCCAGGTTAATTACATATGCACGCCACTGGTAAAAATTTCAAAAATTGATTGTTAATAAAAAATGCCCTTTTATGCATAAAAGACGTGTATCAAATTTCACACAGTTATTTATCTATAATAGCATCAGAATTAGGATTTAAAAAAAATGTTTTTTTAAAACCCTGTATATTCTTAGGTTCATATTGAACTTTTTTCTTAAAAAGGTTTAAGAATCACCCCCCTTTAACAATAGCACGCAATTAGGAAACGCCCTGTATAGTACTTGACAATGACGCCCCCTGAAAACGATCAAATTTGGCATACCCGAATAGCCCAAAGTCGAACTTCATAAGTTAAAGTTAATTATTTTGAAGCAGTTTATTGACAGCTACTTTATCAACAATTTTACAAATAATATGAAAAAAAAAACTAAGCCATTTTTGAGGTTGACGGCTGTGATTCTAATGGTTCGATTCCTTCTAAATCGTTGTCTTCCTCTGAAAATGATGAGGTTTCGTCGTCACTGCTTGAAGATCCCAGTGTGATAACTAAATCATCAATAACCGTTTCAATTTTGCCATCTACTTCCCAGTATTTATCTTCAATAGAACGAACATGTTTAACATACGATTTCCAATTTTCAGCCGATATTGAGTCAATCGCTTCTAATGTTATTTTATTTAAATCTTTAATTGAAAGTTCACCGGTATTGCGCTCTCGAATATATTTTTTTACTCTTGCTTATGAAAGTTCAATAGGGTTGAGGTCGCACATGTATGGAAGCAGCCTTAAAGGCGTATGACCGAGGTTACGTAAACGACCGTCAAGTTTATATATTTTTTCTCTAAGCTTATTGGCTGATATTACTTCATATACTTGATATTTTCTCCATGTTGGATCACATAGAAAATTGTTCGATTCAAGCCACGATATCATATGAGCTTTTGTAGAGTATTTAGTTGACACTTTATGTTCTACATGAGAATGATAAGACGCATTATCCATTACCACGACTGATTTGGGAGGAATGTTAACTAGAAGCTTCTCGAGCAACCACTTTTCAAAATTATCTCTATTCATCTTTCCAAGATAGTCTCCAGTTGTTAGTCCCGGCAGAAAAACTAAAGCAGCACCTGGAACAAATTGGGCTTCTGAACCAGCATGATCTATAATAAAGCGACTATTAGAGCGGATTCCCTGAACTGTCATATTATTATGTACACAGGTTTCGTCTAGATACACAATATTGCGTCCTTCTTGCCTATATTTCCTTACAGTTGATAGATATTTCACCCGCTAGTGCAAAATATTTGGTCTCTCAATGAGCAATTTTCGTTTATTTTGGCACTTGCCCCAAAACAAAACCATTTAGCACTTTAGATGTCCCGGCTGAGTTTTGGTTTGTTTAAAGCACATATTTCTGTGATATTTTTTATTGCTTCGATTTATGTTCGTGCATTCTGCGAGTTTAAGTGTATGTGAGCTTGTTAATCTTTTGATTTCAAATTTTGTATCTACTTTTACCGATTATTTCTGAAAAATCTTAAAATCGTGCATGTATTATGAGAGGGTCACTAATTATTTTCCCCATAACTTCTGAACTGCTTAAAATTTTTAGATACGGGTTCCACTGTTCCTTCTAACTTTTAACGTCGTAATTTATTTTAGAGAATTACTTTTGCAGCTGTCCAAAAAATAGCTAAATTTTTTTTAATGAGATTTTTATAGATAAATGTATAGCGGATATATCCATAACCTCAAGGTTATGGTAATAGTAAAATAGGAACGAAAATAAGTGTGTAGGACTAGACACCTAAGGTCACGCACACGACTAGTACACGCACCCAGAGTCCACAGAAACAAGCTGACATAGTACTTGTTGTTATGTTAGAGTGGTGTATTATTTAGGGGTAGGATCCAAAAAAAACAAAAGTCTTTTGCAATCAGTTATTAATTTTTTGATTTATAGACTTTGCAATTCTTAAACAAACTTTTTACAATCAGAAACACAGAAACTGACTGAAGCTTTAAGAGGGAATGGATGATATTGCACTGAATACTTAGATGGTCATATTTTAGAAAATATAATAATCCGCAACAGGAAACTTATAAGAGATTACCAGTAGGAAGTGTAATTCTTCAATTTATTCACGGAACCACTGACACTAACATCACGTCTAAGAAAGATAAACGATTTAATTCACGAATGGGATAAAGGTAAGAAGTTGGATCTTTTGGAAAAGATGGAAATAACAAAAGCTAAAAAGAGCCCCATCCTTACCTGCGTTAATGAAGTGTTTAATTTTGAGCCTCATTTGATTTTTAACAATATTTCAAAAGAATAACTATATATTTTTATTTTGCATAACCTGCTTTTTCTGTCATTTTCACTAATTCTTCTTCTTTTTATTAATGTAGCATTTACTTTACGACAGTTAGTCAAGCTCATCCTGAACAATCTCTTCTTTTTTCATTTTGACCTATCGCCTCTCATCAAATAAATTTACATCGACGTCTCTGATTGGTCATCCAAGCTTAGCCTTATGTTTATTTTATGTACACTGTGTCCCAGATTGCTTGTAATCACAGCGTTTCTCGGTAACCAGCAGAGATAGAACTTTGCGGTTTTCGCGACTCTATGTCAATTTTTCGAGAAACTTTGAATGCCGCAAACAGAATTGTTCCAGATTATTTCGTTCCCGAGATACAGAGTGAAATAGAAATTTTGCGCTTTTGGGGGTGGTATCATATTTCGGACACCCTGTCAGATAAAGAAAAGATAAAAACTGCTATGGATAGATATTTTTACGTAGAGTCCAGTGCTGTAGTCGAAATTTTTTTTAGACAAACCGTTTTTGAGATATAGCCCAAACTTAGTATTTTTAAATAGGACACCCTGTATTTTTTGGTTCCAAAAAATTTGCCTTTTTTTTCTCTTTAAAATGATGTATCACACTATGCACTTTTGACGTAAACTAAGCCTTATAAACGCAATATTAAAAGAAAAAGGTAAGTTGGCCATGGAAATATGGCATGGAAACCAAAATCAAAACTATTTGTTTCTTAAATATATCAAATATTGCCGTGTTTATCCTCTTATCATACGAGTTACCAATAATTCTAACAGGTAAATTAATAGATATTAAGAAGAAATGAATAATTTTGTAAATAGTCATAAGTATGATATGATGGTTTGTTTTATTGAATGTCATGAAAACAGTGATCAGCACCTGATTTATATTTTAACCTCCTTTCAAATTTTTTTTTCAATTCCACTTTGACTATTTCCAAAAGCTTTTTTTATATCATAGATATCCAGAAAGGCCTCAGCCACACAAGGCAATTTTTCGCCGAATTAAATTAAATTTATTTAATGATGGATCATTTTCAAAGCACAGGGCTAAAACATATAATAAACGAAATCACGAGAACAATGAGATTGTTGTATTAGCAAGTATTCAGGCCAATCACGCGAATTCATATAGGCATATTCAGGAAACAGTGGGGGTGTCAAAATCACAAACGCAAAGGATATTAAGAAAACATAAATATAAGCCTTATAAAGTAACAATTGCATCCTGGAGATGCAGAAAGGCGTCTAAATTTTTGTAACTGGTATCTTCAAAAAACCCAAAATGACCCTGACTTCGGTAGCAAGGTTATATGGTCCGACGAAGCCTAGATAAGTTGTAGTGGTAAGTATTCTAACAGGCATAATAATAGGCACTGGTATACGGAAAACCAATTTTTAACAAGAGAACGTCAGCAGCAAGGAAGGTTTGGGTTTAGCGTCGCTTGCTTTATATTGGGAACAAAGATTACATTCCATATTTACAATAATAATTTAACAGCAGATAGATATCTAGCAATTTTAAATCAAATACTACAGGATTTATTGGATAACTTGCCGCTAGCAAATCTGCACAATATTTACTTTCAGCAGGACGGTGCTCCTGCCCACAATGCGCAAATTATAAGGCCATTTCTATTTGAAAATTTTCACGATCGCTGGATTGGTACAAATGGACCAGTAAGATGGCCTGCTAGGTCGCCAGACCTCTCAATATTAGATTTTTTCGTTTGGTCTTACTTAAAAAACAAAATTTACCTGAATCCAGTCAATACGATGGAGCAGCTGCAAAATGCAACCATTCAGGCATTTAGATCATTGGAAGATAGACCTATAATAATGATGAATGCTCTAAGAAGAATTCGCACTGTGTGCCAATTATGTGTTCGTGAGGGGGGCGGCCATTTTGAACAGTTTTTTTAGTTAAGTAGAATTTGTTTAGTATTGTGATTAAGTTTATCAAGATTATTAAGTTTATTTATTTTATAGTAAAAAAATGGTTATTAATTTTTTATGTTGTTTAATTTTGCTTCTGGACACTTTTAATATCTACCCATATTTCCATGGCCAACTTACGTTTTTCTTTTAATATAGCGTTTATAAGGTTTAGTTTACGTCAAAAGTGCATAGTGTGATACATCATTTTAAAGAAAAAAAAAAGGCGAATTTTTTAGAATAAAAAAATACAGGGTGTCCCATTTAAAAAATACTAAGTTTGGGCTATATCTCAAAAACGGATTGTCTAAAAATTTGTGCGACTACAACACTGGATTATACGTAAAAATATCTATCCATAGCAGTTTTTACCTTTTCTCTAGCTGATAGGGTGTCCGAAATATGATACCACCCCCAAAAGGGCAAAATTTCTATTTCACCCTGTATCTCGGGAACGAAACGATGTGGCACAATTCTGTTTGCGGCATTCAAAGTTTCTCGAAAAAGTGACACGGGGTCGCGAAAACCGCAAAGTTATATCTCTGCTGGTTTCCGAGAAACCCTGTGATTACAAACAATCTGGAACACAGTGTACATAGTGAAATGTGTTTTGTTTATGGTAAAGTTATATATTATTTAATTGTATTTTCCTTTGTAATGTATATTCATTTTAGGTCTGATGATGCCCGTGAGGGCGAAACATGTAACCTATTCTTAATTTATAAACTTATTTTCGACTGAGACTTAGACTTTGTGTATATATTTTTTAATTTGTTAAGTAATAAGATGCCTTGAACTAACTCGTATAAGCATAATCATATACTATTTAGAAATGACCTGTTTACAAATTCGCTTTATTTACCAACTATAATTTACCATATTTAGACATATTATTTTTTACCGGCAGTTGCTGGAGAAGACCTTGCTAATCCCGTTTCAGGCATTTTTTTTATCACAGTGTAAATAAATGCAAATTATGCCACAAAATAAATATAGGGATAAAGATTCCAAAGCACCTTAGCCCAGCGTGGTAAAGGATCAGACCAATTTCCATTAAAAAAGTTCATAATTTATTTATTACAATGTGGGAAAAGGAAGCCTATGTGGCATAAATGAAAATAAAACGGAATTAAAAGCAAATTACTTTAACTAATTATGAATAAAACTGCTTACATTTTGGAAGGTTCAGAGAATATACAGGTAACTTGAGTTAATAAAGTTCAAAGTGTTGTCGGGTATTCTGAAATATTTGTGGTATTGTTCGTATGAATTCCTGTATGATTCGCTGACACAAATCATTTAAGGAATTTAAATGGCCCCCACAAAAAAGTCCAGCGGAGTAAAATCGGGAGAACAAGGAGGTCACCAATTTGATAGTAAATAAATATCTAAAATAAGAAAAGAGAATAGAGTGTTTTATGGAAGTAAAACAGATGAAAATAAATATATAAAATATTTGTTTCGGTGCTAATATTTGATCAAATAAACAAGATGTCGGTGAAAGTTTTACAAGCTTTTGTATGAATAAGTAGCGCTAAAGGAGATGTAAGTAGTTAGAAAAGTTAAGAAACCATGGTTCTTGGGATTAGAACATTGCAAAATAGAATCACTTTCCGACGTTTCGCTTTCGATTGCACGAGGCATCTTCAGGGATCTTTACTTCACGAAATCGAAACACTGAATGAGCTCGGAGACAATATAATAATATAATAAAAATAAATTGCTACTAAGCTAAATCAATCTTAAACGAAAATAAAAAATCTGCCTGTCGCATGATTTCTCAATAAATTTCATCTGCATCAGAATTGAAAATTGTGACTGTTAAAAATATAGTTACAAAAAGTTGCTGGAAGCGTTTTTAAAATACGTTTCTGGCAAAAATCCAAACCGATAGTAACAAAAGCAAAATTGAGCTACATGTGAAAAAAGTAAAAAAACTGGTAAAACCCCATTATATGCTGAAAAATAACCGCCGAGTCTCTACGATGCGATTGTACACATACATATGACGCCAATTCGCGAATGGTAGGAATAAAAGAAAAAAATATTTCCCAATCATTTTATGTATGAAGGGAGAGGGTGTTATAAATCACGTTGTTATCTTTTATGGAAAATATTGTGTTTAAAATGTCTAATTGAGATACATCTTTATCAAATCATTTATCTGGCATATAAATAAAATAAAATGTTTCTTTCTGTTGTGGTCATTTTTATTTTAATTAAACATTCTGTTTTTGCGCAAATTAACTGTGTTTGAAATCAGATTATTTTCTTTTATGGAAAAATGTTTTTAAAATATTTAACTAATAAATACTTTTTTTTATCAAAGCATGAAACTGGCTTACTAAAGGATAAAAATAAAACAGGTAAAAGCCATAAATAATATAAACAAAATCAAATTGACTTAAACAAACTTAAAAATAAAAAATGACATTTTAAACGACCTTACAAATTTTAGCTATGAAGTCGGTATACTATCTGAATGATTACTAGGTAATAAGAAAAGCAGTTTATTTGATATTAGTTGGTTGTCTTTAGAGTTCAGTATTTTCTAATACCTCAACAAATATTTATTACTGTTTATTAGTTTGACGCCGACATTATAAGTCAAATTTTAAAGCCCATCTTAAACGTTATTTTATGGATCTTAGGAAGTCGGTTTTATTTTTCTGAAATTTTTACTATTTTTAATATTATTTACCAATTTACCAATTTGTGTGAGATGCAATAACGTTTTTCATCCGAGTTGCTGGAAAAGAACGAAAGGCTATACAATTTTAAATCAAAATCTGATACTATGCTCAAAGAATTGCAATGATAAAGCTGAAACTGAATGCCTGAAACTGAAACTGAGGACAATACAACAACGGAAGTGCTTCAGAGTATAATTGGGGAACTGAAGAATGAACTGCAGATGAGGGATGCTCATATCGCAAGAATTAAAAGAAATTCAACTGCTTTTGAAGCGGAGGCTGGTGAGGTTGAAGCAAAGCTTCTCAGCGAGATTGAAAATTACATAATTAGAATAGGCGAATTGCAGAAAAGACTTGATGAACAATCAAGAATTCTTCAAACCTTATGGCGTAGTTGCTGTTGATGCTGAAACACAGACCTCAGTGAAGCTGAGTGAGAAACAGATACAAACATCTATAGCAATTGCATCTTTTGCAACACAAACATCCATCACAGTAACCTGTAATACTGAAACACAGACCGAGGCTATTTCATCTATGGACCTGGAAATTTCAGAAAGTCCGTCTAAAATTTCAAAAAACTCCTGCAGCCTACAGTTAGACAATTTGAAAGTGTTGTGTTCTTCTGAGACCCAAACTGGTACAATTCCATCCAGTATCTCAGATTTGCCAAAAGAAATAAAGTCGACACATACCCAAACCAAATTAACTTGGTGTCTAAATGAGAGAAGCAAAGCACAACTGACTAGAAGTAAAACTATTGAAACTGGAAAGTTCAGTGCTTCCGACACACAGGGCAGTATTCGGAGACCACAACCACAATTACTTTTGATTGGGAATAAGACTGACTTGAGAGGTATTCCTATGCTTTTCAAACGTAACACTAAATCTAAATTTGATATTAATTGCCAGTACCCAGAAAATCCAATGCTTTTAGAAGAAATGGCTGAGAGATATAAGGCATTAAGTCAAAGACTTACAAAAAATGATTTCGTTGTGTTGTTTGCGGGTTTGCAGAATGCAATCGGGGATAGAGTGCCAAGCAGAGATTGTCTAAGTGGCATCGTTGAACAATTTAGAAATACCAATTTGGTAATAGTTGGACCATCATATATTAATGGTAATAAAATACTCAACCAGTTCATTTATAAATTCAATATTTCACTCAAAACTTTTTTCCACGAGATTGGTGAATGCACTAGATTTTTAGTAATGAATACATTTATAAAAACATACATTTATAAAAACATAATCTCAGTTAAGGAAAATATTTACAAAGCAAACATCGTTCGGTATATAACTTCTACAATATTGAACAATGAAATCCACATTAATATCACTGCAGACAGGACTAAAAAATGTACTAATCCTGCTGAAACTCTGTCATTTGAAGAACGTCTGCGACTTCTCTCTAATGTTCGAGATGACTGGCATCCAAGTATAACAACCTTTCCAAAAAATTATCCGCCACCATCAGAGGCTATTCGTAAGGTTGGTCTTTCGGTAGAATTGTCGGAAGGTGACATCACCCAGAGCGATAATGAGCTATATGCAATAGTTGAATCTAACACAATATCGAAAACTCAGAATTTTACAGTACTTCCAGCAAAGCCGGGGAAAAAATAACTACGCGCTGTACTATCGACCAATTTATAAAATTTTGCCATCAAAACATTCAGTGTTTGTCGAATAAAGTTTTAGATGTAGACTTGGCTCTAACAGGCAATAACCATTGTGACTTTTTATTATTGACAGAACATTGGCAAACCGCGCATCAATTAGATCAAATAAAATTTAAAAATTTTAGTTTATGTTGTAAATTTTGTAGAACTGAAATGAAGCATGGGGGGTGGCAATTTATAAACGGGATACATGTAGTCTTAAGTTTGATATTTTTGATGTGTCTGACTATTGTAGGGAAGGAATTTTGGAGTGTGCTTGTTTAAAAATTAATTCTGTTAACATTATTTTAACTGTTTTATATTGTCCACCAAATGTAAATTTTAGTGAATTTTTATCAATTTTTAGTTGTCTAGTAATGAAACTTGCACAGCCATCATACTCATTTGTAATAGGTGGTGACTTTAATATTAATTTTTTAGTTCCTAGTACAGACTTAAGCTGTTTTACAAATATAATGTCAACTTTTAATTTGGACTATATTATTAGGGACCCCACAAGAGTAACAGGAAAGTCTAGCACATGCATAGATAACTTCATAGTAAGCGCCGATACAGATTCACAAGCTACGGTAATTGATATGAGTCTTTCCGACCATTTTTCACAATTCCTCTGTGTGAGATTAGTAAAAGGTTTATTAAAGGAATCGACGAGTTTTTGTGTATAAAAGAATTACTTCTGAAGGTAATACTAAGCAATTTATTGATTATATAAGAGGGGAGAATTGGGCTGAGGTCTTTAATCAGACAACAGCAGAAAGTGCTTTTGATTCTTTCTCGGACACTCTACATTACTACTTCGAACTATGTTTTCCGATAAAAAAATGTTATTTTAAATCCAAGAAAAAAGTAAGCGGTTATATTTTATCCCCAGAATTAAAAAAATTAAAAGAGAAAGTCACATTATTTTTGGAGCTTTCAAAAGTTGATAATAAGTATAAAGAACCAGCAAAATATTTAAATAAAATCTACAGAGAGAAACTCAGGATTTCTCGGCAAGTTGAAAATGACAATAAAATACACAATTCAAGTAATAAATCAAAAACAATGTGGCAAATTATTAATAATCTCTAAAAGAAAAATATTAACTTCAAAAAAGTAGAGTTTTTTAAAGGAGATGAACCAATAGGTAGTGGAGAAGTTGCCGAGAATTTTAATAAACATTTTATAATACCAAATTCCCATGGTGAGATTGACTATGAATTTTTAAATTCGAATGTCCCTTGTTGCTCATCCTCAGTTTTCCTCTACCCAGTCTGTGAACCAGAGGTTTTAGCTTTGATGAATAGGTTGAATAATTCAAATTCTAGTGGTCCTGATGGGGTTTCTAATAATATTCTTAAAAAATGTAAGTTTTACTTGTGTAGTGTTTTTACATATTTAATTAACTTGTCTTTCACTGAATGTGTGTTTCCCAAAAAGCTTAAACTTGCAGCGGTGATTCCTATTTATAAAAAAGGTAATCCGAATGACTACAGTAACTATAGGCCAGTAAGTTTGTTGTCAAGTATATCCAAGATATTTGAACTTAGTATAAAGGACCGGTTAATTGACTTTTTTGAAAACAATATCCTACTATCTGATGCGCAACACGGGTTTACAAAACAGAAGAGTACTGAAACAGCGCTTTCTTTTTTTCATAATTAGATCGTGGATGCAACTGATAAAAAGTTAAGTACTATGGGGCTGTTTGTTGACTTTTCTAGAGCTTTTGATATGGTAAACCATCAGATTTTGTTGTCGAAACTATCAAGATACGGTGTTCGAGGTTAATTTCTTCAATTGCTTGAATCTTACCTTGAAGAGCGTGTTCAATATGTAAAAATCAACAATGAAAATAGTACATCTAAACTTATACCTCAGGGCGTTTCCCAGGGTTCAATTTTGGGCCCCTTACTATATTTGATGTTTGCTAATGACCTTATTTTTTATCTTTCTAAAGACACATCAGATATTTTTCCTGTTTGTTATGCGGACGATACTAACATTCTGATGATTGGGCCTGATCTACCGTCTCTTAAAGTTATCGCTGAAAATATTTATAGAAAAATAATATCCTGGTCAGAGAAGAATAATTTAATATTGAATAAGGCTAAAACGAATGTTCTTTGTTTTACACACTCAAAAAGACAAACTGACAATAGTGTTGCATTGTTTGAAAACTCACCTGACACGCTTGCGCCCATAAGTGAAACGAGGATGTTGGGTGTGGTGTTTGACGACGGGCTTACGTGGACTACTCATATTGATGCATTATGTAGTAGGCTTCGGAGAACCTGTTATGCATTAAGCTATCTTAGGAATCACTGTGGTCAGGACACTTTGTTGACTTTATACTACGCTAATTTTCACTGTCATGTCAAATATGGCATTTTGATTTGGGACAGAGGTAAAGAAAGCAGACGGGTCTTTTTATTGCAGAAATACGCGTTAAGGATAATAGGGGGTCTTTCACATAGAGAGTCTTGCAGGACGCTATTCAGGGGTTTAAAAATTTTAACAGTTTTTGACTAGTACATTCTGGAAGTATGTCTTTATGCATACAAAAATAAATTGCTACTTCAATCAATTAGACCATCCCACAGACGGGCAAAATTGAAAAAACCTGGCCAAAACTTAAACGATGATATGTAGTAATAAAATTTCCTTAATGTGTTTATGAGAAATAATATTGTAAAAACTAATTAACATATTTGTCAATTGGCTACTAATCTGGTGGAAAATTTAATAATATAATAAATAAATACTTGACAAAAACATAATTATGTGTATAAAACCGAATTTAAATTGTTTTAAAAAATACTGCCTACATTTTACTGTTTTTATATTATTTAAAGTCATCAACGGCGTAAAATTAATAATTAATAAACTAATAACAGCATCATTTATTCTCAGAAATAATGTCGCATAACTAATTATTGTTTTTAATCCCCGGACCCGGTGTCTGAGTCACTTGAGCTATTAATTTCTGAGTCTTCATTAGTAGTATTAGTGGCAGATCCCTCTGGACGGGGGCTAATAATAAATCTAAGACTTCTTTTTCGAATGACTTGGACTTTCGCCTTGGAAGTTTTCGCATGCTTAATATGACTGGATCAGACGATATAAGCAGTCTCCAAGTTTTGTTGCCTCGAACACTTTCGGGAAAATCCTTCTCTATACTTCTTAATGTCTTTATTTAATGCCTCCTGGGCCTCGTCAGATAATTGTCCTATAGGCAATAAAAAAGATTCAATAATATCTGACGAGTTAATTAAAATTTTGTGGCCCGTATTAGGCATGTTGTATCAAGGATATGTTTGTACAAGTATCCTAGCTGTTGTTAAAGCATACTCTTTAAATTTTTGTATATTTATACGGTATCCACTAGATATAGTTTGCAAAAATATTATTATTATCAGTGGTATGATAGCTCAATTGGTTAGGGCGATGCGCTAGACACGCAGAGGTGCGGGTTCGATTCCCGCTCGTACCATAACTTTTGCTACTGATCATATTTTTCTAAAAAAAATCACTATTTTCACAGTTTAACAAACTGATTAAAATACTTCTACTTAACATCTATGTTGTTGAAAGACTTGGAAGAAGCCCCACATATATAACACTTTTTCGTGGATGTCGTAGATGAAGCAGCATTGCACATTTTGCCATCTAACATTGTAAAAAGTAAGTTGTGTTCAATGTCCTTGTGCCTACACTAATGGAAGTAGGTGTAAGGTTTTCTATTTCATTCTGCATGGTATTTATTTCTTGAAGTGTTAAATCAGTGGTCTCATGTATAAATTGAATTCTGATTGGACGAAAAGCGGGGTGAGCCTGGACGTGGATTTTGCCAAACTATTTTGTTTGTAGATTTATTTGGATCGTCGCATGTTAATAGAAGTGGCACAAAGGATGTTAAAAATATACTGGCATCCGAACGTTCATCGCTGTCAAAATTTTGCTTGTATTGGCTATACCTAAGTGTCAAACAAGCAAAACATCTTTTTGCACCTCCACTATACGATGGGCAGTATGGTTTAGTAAGGCTTGTAATTTTACTTCAGCTTTTTGCCCCGTGATTGTAACTGCATCCCGATTTGGGTAACAGCGCCCCTTGGCCTCCTGAATCTACTTATACGATGGAAAACGTTTTTTATCTTCACTCCTTATGATCTGATATTGGTGTCTATTTGCTTTAACAAATACTGACAATGCTTTATCACCAGATAGCTGATCAACTTTTTCAGCTCTCTCTTTATATGCCTTTCTATAGTTCTGGGCCCTTTTTGGGGTTGAAAATTGTACATCTTTTATAACAGCTGCAGCATCTATACTTCCTTCAGCGCGCAGACTCATTTGAGCAGCATATACAGGCTCTGAGGAACTCATTGTGGATCCAACATATTCGGTTTGTCTTCGTTTTGTTCGTTCGCTACTAGTCTGGAAATTAACAGCAGGGCGACCACCTAAACTCGCTGTAGGTGATTGCACAAAAAAATGAAATTTTAAATTTGTTTCCAACCAAGTTTTGTTTTGGGCAAAATATCTTTCTTGTATTGGGCAGTCTTATATTTTAATTTAAAATCAGAAAGAAAATGTGAAAGCTTTTGTTTAATTACATTAGATAATACTTCAGGGCAATTAGTTAGATCTTTTACATACGAATGCTAATATTCGCAATTAGCTTCAATTTTTGTTGAATTGCATGTCAGTATTACTTCAGAAAGCGTTTTCATACTTAAAACAACATTTTCATCCGGATCTACGTCCCTTGATCCTGAAATAAATAAAAATAATTAGCCCTAAACGATTTGAAAGCGATAAATTGGGGAAAATTCCAAGTGACACAAAACAAAGTTGATTAAGTTATCTCAAAAAGGCAGACAAAAGCGGAAAATATTTTTTCTCCATTTACTATTTAAAGTATTCAGCTACACAACTTTCCAGAAAGTTAAGCCCGGAAGATCCCGGAAGTTTACTAAAATATTAACAATAAAATTAAAACTATAATTTTGCACTACTCCAGAAAATTATTTCTGTATAAAATACACATAATTAAAAAATATTATTATTTTATATAAATAGTATAGCTAAAGGTACTACTTACCACCAGGAGTACAATCCATTTTACTTTGAACACTATAATGTCTACAATATGTACACAAAAACAGCCAATATTTTTTCGCAAAAACACTTACGCGAACAACATTTAACATTCAACTATTGTCACCGTATTCAACGAAGAGCGCCATCTACGGAATTTCTAATTTTAAAAAGCCCAATGATCTATTAAAGCCCCTAGACGCGTAAAAGTGTGAAATGGCAATCTTCCCGAATTGGGGTTCTGGCCAGCTTTTTGAAATTTTGCCCGTCTGTGATCCCACAATTACAATACACGTGCTAAAGACCTGCTGTTGCCCAATAGTCACCGTACGTCTTTTTTTCAGAAAGGCACTTTATATGCTGCTTGTAAATTTTATAATGCACTTGATGATGATATTCGTAAGTCCCGCAGTATTCCTATTTTCAAAAATAAAGTCAAGAAATTGCTTTTGGGAAAAAATTGTTATTCTTTTCAGGATTTTTTTGTATAACCTGACATGTTTTTGCTTTGTTTTTTTTTTGTACCTTTGATTTTTTCTTCAATTATTGTACGTACAGTGTATATTTTTTTGTATGTTGCACTTTTCAATTGAAGAAATAAAACGTTATTATTATTATTATTATTATTATTATTAATATTACTTGTTATTTAAGATGGTAACCTCATTTTTTATTTTATTTTTTATATTTATTGTATATATTTATTTTATTTCTATTTTTTATTCTTATAAATAAATATATAATTAATAATTATATATTATTTTTCAATAAACTGTATGATAGGCATTTAAAAATGTTTAGACTTTACGATTTTTCTATTTGACTAGTTTTTATTTGAATTTTTTAATGGGCAGTGCGAAAACTCTCTGTAACTATATACTCATAACCTCATAAAAGGGAAGTATTGTAATCGTGAAAAAATCACCCTCCAAGATTTTTTCAGATCTTCACGTTTCAGGGTCCCTAGATTTTTAAAAACATGTTTTCTCGAATCCGTCTGTCTGTCTGTAGGTCTGTCTGTTCGCGGCATAGCTAAAAAACTACTTACACGATTGACCATGGGAATTACCTGGTAACATTTTGGTAAAACAAAATGGCGACCTACCGAAATGTTAAAAAAATTATTACTAAGAAAGTGCTTATCCAATTTATCTCAAATTTTGCACAAAAATCTAGTATTATGTAGGAATAAAGTGGTCAAATTTTGGTATGAATCCAAGATGGCGCAACAAAGTTGGGTCTTAATAAAATATTTAAAAATTCAGTCTGAAAAACTACATATTTCAAACGGTGTGTAATAACTAATTGTAGTATAGAGCTGAACTAGTAAAAGTGTGTTCCTAATTCAAGATGGTGGAACAAAATGGCGGCCAAATAAAATGTTTGTAATCAGAAAAAATGGCCCTCTCAAGTTTTACATATATTCGGGTTTTGGCGTCCCTAGAGGCCAGAAATGTTTTATTAAGTCCGTCGGTCAGTCTGTCGATTTGTATGTCTGCCTGCCAGTTCGCGGCATAGCTTAAAAACTACTCATCGGATGGACCTCAAATTATGGACAAAACTTAAGGCTCATATGAGGATGACCTAGTAAAATTTTGGTTAAAATCCAATATGCCGAAATAAGATGGAGGCCTAGTGAAACGTTAAAGAAATTATTACAAACAAAATTAATTATCCAATTTATCTCAAATTTGTACAAAAATCATGTATTATGTAGGAATCAAATGGTAAAATTTTGGCATCAATCCAGCATGGCGGAACAAAATGGCGGTTTAATAAAATATTTAAACATTCAGCCTGAAAAAACTACTTAACAATTTGATTTCAAATTGTGTGCCATAACTAATTGTATAAAAGATGAACTAGTAAAACTCTGGTGCAAATTAAAGATGGCGGAACAAAATACCTGCCAAATAAAATTTTTATAATATGAAAAAAATCACCCTGTGAGGTTTTACATGTCTTGGTGTTTTAGCGTCCCTAGATGCCAAAAAATATGTTTTATAAATTCATAGGTCCGTCTGTCTGTCGCAGCATAGCTTAAAAACTACTCATCAGATTGACTTCAAATTTTAGTCAAAAATTAGGGCTCATATGGGGATGAATATATTAGTAAAAATTCAATATGCCGGAACAAGATGGAGGCCTAATGCAACGTTAAAAAAATTATTACTTAAAAAACTAATTATCGAATTTGCACAAAAATCAAGTAGTATGTATGAATCAACTAGTAGAATTTTGGTATAAATACAAGATGGCGGAACAAAATGGCGGCTTAATAAAATATCTAGAAATTCAGTCTGAAAAAACTACTTAATGATCCGATTTCAAGTTGTGTGCCATAACTAATTGTAGTATCGAGAATATAGAACTATTAAAATTGTGGTACTAATTCAAGATGGTGGAACAAAACGGCGGCCAAATTAAATGTTTGCGATCTGAAAAAATCACCCTAGCAGGTTTTACATTTCTTCGCGTTTTAGCGTCCCTAGATGCCAAAAAATATGTTTTATCAATTCCGTCGGTCCACCTGCCGGTTTGTCTATGTGTTTGACTGTCAGTTCGCTGCATAGCTTAAAAACTACTCATCAGATTGACTTTAAATTTTGGACCAAAATACAAGAGTTCTAACTACACTACACCACAACTTGTTACGATCTGGATGCGCGTTTCGCTAACCAAGTTAGCATCATCAGAAGATGATATAAACTAAAGTAACTTATCCTAACCGAGACTATTTATAGGTAAATGTGGTCAGACTTGGTTGCACCCGACTGCACCGTTGTCAAGTAAATAATAGAGGGGACTATAGGAAATAGGCCCTCTGTCTTTATTTAGTGCTTTCTTACCATATTTAACTATTTCTATACTCTCAAATGCATCCAATAGTCTATTATTAGAAACATTTTTAATCAACTTAATATTATTTATTCCTATTTGGTGATTGTTTTCCAAAGCATGTTGGGCAACGCTTGACTTTTCTGTTCTTCCGTATCTTAAATGTGCCATGTGTTCTTTAAAACGAATGTTTATGGAGCCTTTAGTGTGCCCAACATATTTTAGATCGCAGTCATTACAGCTAATTTCATAGATGCCACTCCTCTCCTACAAGTCGACTTTGTGTTTAGAGCTTCCAAGGAGATTTTTCAAATTGTTCTCCGTTTTGTGAGCTACTCTAAAACCTACGTTTTTAAATACTTTTTCTATACCTCTCGTATATCTGGGATCATACGGGATTACTATGAACTTATTGGGAGCCTCAGGTACCTGAAGAGTAGTGGCATCTTTTAACATTTTCGTATGCTTATGTCTATTTACTAACGTATGTACAAAATTATCATTATAGCCATTACTTTTAGCTATATTTTTAATACGATTCATTTCATTATTAAAACGTTCTTTACTTAATGGAAAATTGACTAACCTGTGAGTTAAGAAATGAAAGAAATTATATAGCTATCAGTATTATAGTTGGCGCATTACCTTTCTGGAATGACGTCATTTTTGGTTATTTTTGTTTGATTTATGTTAACTGACAGTGACAAAAACATTTTGAAAAAACTCATTGTCGTTTCTTTACAACAGTCAATGCCGGTTTTGGTTATGTGTCTTTCAGAATATATTCGTCAAAATTGACATTGATTTGTTGTGATTCTTTTTAAACTTTTGCAAGATGCCGCGAAGATATAATCAGCAATCACAGCTAATAGTTTTGAATATCTTGGCTTTTTTTCGATTGGAGAAAGAGCAAGCTAAAAATGGAATCCTTCCGCAAACTGATAATATAATTGAACGAGCTTCAAATGCAACAAAACTTAGCCATACAACAATCATAAATATTAAGAAAAGAGGAATAACGAGCGATGAATCCTTTACCTCCAGAATGTCTCAAAAGCAAAAAGAGGTAAAAACAAAAATTACAGATTACTTAAAGAACAAAATAAGAGATACGATCTACTGCATGTATGCGAAAAATGAATATGTTACAATGCAGACTTTGCTTAAAAAACTAAAAGAGATAAATGAATATTTTAATTTTTCCATCACCTCGCTAAGAAAATACGTAAAAAGTATTGGTTTTAAGTAGAAGAAATCAAATAATAGAAAATACCTGATGGATTTGCCCCACATCGTCCACAAGAGAATCAATTTCTTGAGGGAATATGTCAAAAATCAAAATCTAGGACAAGATGCTTATACCACCGTATTTATTGATGAGACTTGGATTTTTAGTAAAGGTTCGTTTAGAAACAGCTGGCAGGATAACACTATGTCTACAAGTTCTAAAAAAGCTAGTGAAGCTCATCGATATATTGTAGTTCACGCTGGATCAAAGGAAGGATTTATTAAGGGGGCCAGTTTAATATTTAAAAGTGGACTAAAAAGCGGAGATTATCATGACAATATGAACAAGCAAAATTTTGAAAATTGGTTTAAAAATCAGCTCGTACCAAATCTTCCTCCAAAAAGTTTGATAGTGATGGACAACGCAAGCTATCATTCCGGCCTTTTAGAGGATATTCCAAGAAAATCATGGACAAAGCAGAGATTGATTGGATGGTTAAAAGAAAAGAACATTGACTTCCCAGAGAGGGCCATGAAGGATGAAATATGGAGCATTGTAGAAAAAAATTGTAACATTGAAAAAACATTCTACCTTGACGAATATGTGAAACCTTTGGGCCACAAAATACTAAGACTTCCTCCATACCATTGTCAATTTAATGCTATTGAAATGGTATGGTCTAAGTGTAAGAGGAAATACGACCAATACATTGCTAGTCTGAAGGGGACACCATCGGAAGTTTTGGCCATGTGGGAAAAAGCGATAAATGAAGTATCTTCAGAGCATTGGAAAAATTATGTCAGCCACACAGAAAGGGTAATCCAAGAAGCTTGGAAAACAATACAGATATGTGATGCTTCAGACATTGCGCCACTTATAATTAGTACCGACGAAGACAGCAGTGACGATGAAGAATTTAGTTCTGATTCTGAAGACAGTGAAGGGGAGTAGTTTTTATCTTTAAAGTTAGTTAGTTATACATTAATTTCTCTCTTTTAGTTTTTAAAGCAAAGTCTGCATTGTAACATATTCATTTTTAGCATACACGCAATAGATCATATCTCTTATTTTGTTCTTTAAGTAATCTGTGATTTTTGTTTTTACCTCTTTTTGTTTTTGAAACATTCTGGAGGTAAAGGATTCATCGTTCGTTATTCCCCTTTTCTTAATATTTTTTCAGTATTGTCTGTAATTGAGAATTAAAATAATTTTGATGAAAATGGGTAACTGGCGTCAATTTATTACATTGCAAACAAAGAATAAGACTAAGATGAAAGAATTTATATTAGTAAAGTCTTATTTGCAAAATAATTTTAGTTTTTGAAGTTATAATAGTTATTTTTGTATTAAGTGTGCAAAATGAGGGTTTTTTTATGGCAATGAGAGTGTTAATTTTTTGCCAGCCATTTTCGACAAGTTGCAGCGCTTTCTGTACAGAAAATGCCAATTTTAAATTCGCTTTAGCCAGTGCTGAACGCACCCCTCCTATCTACATCACTGCATACGTTTAGGTTAGGAATCATCGCTGAAATATAAATAATATAAGAAATACGTTATTTGAAACCAGCGTGACGTCATTCCAGAAAGGTAATGTGCCAACTATAGTAATGTAACGTTACACTTTTACAGTAACTAATTATGATTTTGCTAATTATATTTTGTCATTCACCAAGATGTCAGGAACTAAGTTTTTGGAAGTTATTTAGATTCTTTGACTATTTTCATTATTATAAGTACTTAATATTGTATAACTGACAGCTTGGTATATTATATACATTTTATGTTTTATATTTACAGATGCTGAGGGTCTGGTTGTTGAAGCTTTCTTTAATGCCCACATATAAAAGGGCCATGTTTTTATAAGAATTTCATTATTAGATGTTCATTCACCTATAGTTTTCTATTATCTTACCTTCACATAATTTTGATCAGAAACAAATCCGTTATAAAAAACCTAGTTGGGTATGAGCTGTTGTGATACAAACTAAACAAGATATTTCCAATATTTCCATTGTAGCCTGGTAACGCTAAATAAATTAGAAACATTTGGTATATACCTCCAATTTCGTTTGTCGCCTTTTAAAATCTCGTTCAGTTCATTAAATGATTTGTCCTTTTGATAAAATGTAGTTTAAGATGTCACCTATATTGTTAAATGTCCGGTGAACACATGTCAGGGGTTCATTAAACAAGGGTTTGTGTTATTTATTTAAGTAGTTCTCCAAATGGTTGGTTTAAAAAGCCTTGTTTATTTTCGTTTTATAAATTGGGTTAAGTGACAACAAAGTTTGACGTTTTACTGTGTGCGGCGACGCTAAAATTCTTGCTTTGGCCTTTTCCATGAATGACTAAAAGCCATACGATTCCGTCCGACCACTTTACTTTCATTTTTATAAAAACCTAACATTTTAAAGATTTAATTATTTAGGACGAGGCTTACGTTAAGATTAGAGGAAAATATTAAAAAATAACAGCATAAATTATTCAAAAATTAATATTTAAATTTAATGTATGTTAAGATTTATTGTAATAAATAATGTATTCTGAGTTGCCTATCTTTTTAAAAATCTTTTATTTTGGTCAAATAAATAAGGGGGAAAGAGACAAAATATAGGGACATTAAAATCAAGTTTTGCATGGAGCACTTCCAACAGTTTAGTTTTTTGGCCAAATTCCTACGTTTTTTTAAACATTTTTTTTTTCCTTACTAAACCTTAGCTGAAAATCGTCTTGGAACGAGTTCGTTCTATTTCGTTTTGACTGTGGCCGTAAAACTACCTTTAAAAAGGCTGGTCCTGTTTTATAGTTATTTTAAATTTTGTGTTAAACAGTGGTCAAATAACAGCCAGGTAATTATTATTTTAATTTATTTAGCAAGGTTCTTTCATTTAATTTTAATTTATACAATAGGCTACAATGGATTTTTTCTCTTTTTTACAGCTCAACGGCCACATAGCAAATAGCACATTTTAGTGCACATTGAACTTATTAGCACATAGCACATTGCTATTAAAACCTTGCATCTTAGTGCACGTTTGCTTTTTATAGCCTTTAAAGCATTTTGAACATTTTTGCACCCACATGATTGTGAAGTACTTTTCACGAGAAGCAATTGGTTGAAGCAAATAACCCTAAAGGTTGGGGTTACCTTTGAAGTTGAAGCAGTAATTCTACATTAAGAAAGAGCCCCCTCTTTACCGAAGAGGTGTTGGAATTTTACCTCTAGCCCAACAACCAGGCCCCAGTAACTCCAGTTTTCCTGCCAGTTGGTGAGATTTTTAAAAAAGCTTTATATTACAGTAGTACCTTTTATTGATAAATTTATCTTTTTCAAATTACCAGACATATTTCTATTTAAAAACAATTTAAACTACATTCTCTCGTTAACAAGTATTTTTTTTTTAAATAAAGCAAATCATAATATTAAATAGTGTTTTACTGGTTGTTTCAGTACCTTTACGAACACACGGGTAAGGGATGTATGAAGGCAGTGCAGTAAGTTCTGTTTTACGTGTGTTGGCGCCCTTCTTTCATATTTATAATTTTCACTTGCCTCCTTCATACACCAAAGAAAAGGATTGAAAATTTTGAACTCCCCCAAAGCCGAACTACCGTATAAGCTAGCCAACGGGTCGTAAGTGCAAACTTTTATTATTGCACTTACGTAAGAACTCTTTATAACGTGGCTTTTATAACACCGGAGTTTACGTTATAGTAAATTTCCTATAAATATGAAATTCTAACTTGTCGTTATTTCTAATAACTAACGAGTCGAGAAAAGGTAATTGCCCATTATTCTCCTTTTTGTACGTAAAATTAATGGAAGGATATTTATTGATTAATTTTTCTAAGAAAGTGATAAAATTTTCTGTTTTTGTATCAAAAATAGCAAATATATCGTCTACGTATCTATTCCACACCTTTTGGAAAAACTAGAGTTCTTTTTTGAATTGGGTTTCTAATCTACCCATAAACAAATTTGCAGGGAACGGAGATAAGCAATTGCCCATCACAGTTCCCTCGAGTTGTTTATAATATTTATTGTTGAACTGAAAAAAATGTTGATTCATACATAATTTTGTGAGAAGCAAATATTCATCAATAATTTCTTTCTTGAAATTATTGATTTCAACTAGTTCCTTTAGGTACTCTAAAGCTAGTGGTATGGGTACACTAGGAAACAATGAGCTTACATCAAAAGATATTATTAAAATTTCACCTTCAAGTGAACTTTCTTAATTTTATCTAAGAATTTTAACGATTAGTAACTCAAAGTTATCTTACGAGATATTTAATTTGCTGACTTTTTATCAATTACGTTTTCTCGACCCGTTAGTTATTAGAAATAACGATACATTAGAATTTGATATTTATAGGAAATTTACTAATACTCATAGGTATATAACATCCGACTCATTTCATTATCGTCAACACAAAATGACAGCATTTCATTTCTTAACTCACAGGTTAGTCAATTTTCTATTAAGTAAAGAATGTTTTAACAATGAAATGAATCGGAATAAAAATATAGCGAAAAGTAATGGATATAAATAGACATAAACATAAGAAAATGTTTAAAGATGCCACTACTCTTCAAGCACGTGAGGCTCCCAATAAGTTCATAGTAATCCTATATGATCCCAGATATACGAGAGGTCTAGAAAAAGTACTTAAAAACGTAGGTTTTAGAGTAGCCTACAAAACAGAGAACAGTTTGAAAAATCTCCTTGGAAACCCTAAAGACAAAGTCGACTTGAAGGAGAGAAGTGGCATCTTTGAAATTAGCTGTAATGACTGCGTTCTAAAATATGTTGGGCAAACCAAACGCTCCAGAAACATTCGTTTTAAAGAACACATGGCACATTTAATATACAGAAGAACAGGAAAGTCAAGCGTTGCCCAACATGCTTTGGGAAACGATCACCAAATAGGAATAAATAATCTTAAGTTGATTAAAAATGTTTCTAATAATAGACTATTGGATGCATTTGAGAGTATAGAAATAGTTAAATGTGGTAAGAAAGCACTAAATAAAGACAGGCCTATTCCCTATAGTCCCCTCTATTGTTTACTTGACACCGGTGCAGTCGGGTGCAACCAAATGTGACGACATTTACCTATAAATAGTCTCTGCTGAGGAGGCGAGTTGTGGTGTAGTGTGGTTAGAACACTTGTATTTTGATCTATCTTCCACCACAGGTTCCAGTATTAGGACTTCACATTGTGGACAAAAATCAAAACTCATATGGGGGTTGACTTGTTAATGTTTTGGTAAAAATCCAATAGGCCGGAAAAAATTATTACTAAAAAAACTGATTATCCAGTTTACCTGAAATTTTGCAAAAAAATCAAGTGTTATATAAGAATGAAGCAGATTATTTGTAACAAAATTATTTTAATAAATTATAATCATAACTAAAACAAAATATATTATTAATTTCTCTGAGTAATTAAATCATACCAGAATAAAAATAAATATGTTTTCACGAATGGACTTATAAATAACACACTTAAACGAAACTTAAATATAATGTAATAATATATAAAAAATAATCAATATTTTGTTGGATACCCATTATTTCTTATAACAGCTTGTATCTTAGCTGGCACTGATTCCACTAACTTTTGGCAATAATCATTGGGAATATTTCTTCATGCTGCTTTTAAATTATTCCAAAGTTCATTAAGGTTGGAGGCAGTTTTCTCTTTTAAATCTTTTTTAATTCGGTCCCATAGATTTTCGATTGGATTTAAATCGGGACTCTGAGGTGGCCAATTTAAAACATCAACCATATTATCTTCTAGCCACTTCTTAACAAGCCTGGATGCATGTTTTGGATCGTTATCGTGCATAAATTTATAATTCACTGGAAGAAACTCGTCCGCGTATGGGTCCATTACATTCTGGAGAATGTCTGTAAAGAAACTGATCCATAACGCCTTCTATCCTATAAATAGGACCGACTCCGTGCCAAGACATTGCACCTCAGATCATAATAGATCCCCCACCATGTTTAATAGTCTTGATTGTGTATCGTGGATCTAAGCTTTGGTTAGGACGTCGCACATAGCATTTGCCGTCACTACCGAATCTATTAATCTTAGTTTTGTCACTCCAAAAAATTCTTTGTCTGACAGTTCTAGAAGATAGATTTACGTCATAGTTATTTCGTATTTGTTCCCTAATTTGTGTTGAAGTAAGAAAAGGGTTACCTTTGCTCATTCTTTGTATTATTTTGTCCTTTCTAATTGGTGTTTTTCGCTTCCTAGGTGTCCTTTTCTTATTGTCTGTCATTTTTGTATGCTCATACAGACTCAAAGCATTGTATACAAGTTTTCGTGAACATTTTAAGTTTTTAGAGATTGTTGATACGTTCAAACCATCATTTTTTAGCTGGACAATCAGTGCTCGTTTTTCTGGACCGCAATGTTTTTTTGTGCCCACTAAAATTATTGAAATATTTTGTGATTTGATAGAATAGAAGATAAACAATTAAAAGACTTACTTGTACTTTCAAAAATACTTGTCTATTGTTTAAAAATATAAATATCTCGAACTGTGCTATTTATTGTCCACTTGAAATGAGCAAGTTTATAACTAAATCAGTTTAACGTAAAAGGATTTGCATTTGATTGTGATATGCTTTTACTTTAATGTAAATATAAACATCCACCCAGTCCTTATCAGTTATATCTTTTTTGTTGTATTCAAATTCCTTAATTTTTAAAGTGTGCTATTTATAAGGCCACGACTATATGTGTTTCGGTTAAGAGTTTCGGTTAAGAGATTGTTTCGGTTAAGAGTACTTGCCATACAAACCCCTGTATAACCGCTACGTAAAAAGTGTCTTGTTTCTACATTAAATATTAAGATGATTTTACATTTTGTGATATTCAAAATAAGGAGGAGTTATTATCGTCTGCTTTTGTTAAAATAAATATTTAAGGAGGACACTGGGAAAAGCCACCGCCAAATACTATAAAATTCACTGTGATTCAAATTTAACAGTCCCTGCGGTTAACCCCTTCTGTATTTCACGGGCTTTGATCTCTTCGCAGCCTTTGTTTACGAATTGGGGTCTAAGAGAAACGAAAAGTTACTCGAATGAAATATAGAGGTTTATGTGGATCCTCGGTAATATTTTATATTTTGCATTTGCATGCACAGCAGGGAATTGAAATTTAGTGTATTCTGTATAGATAAGAGTCATTCTGTTTTCTATTTTAACGTACAAGATTTTTGGCTATAATAAAAAAACCCACCATTCATATTCGTATTTTTATAGATAGATAAAACCATAAAACTATATCACAAAATAACTCATTTATAAAGTTTCAAAAGCTACCGTAAATTTAACCATTAAACTAGTTCCATTATGCTTTCAACTCCATTACAAACCTGTTATACATTTTTATATTTTTTTATATGGTCAGAATATTTGTTGTACAGGGTGTCCAAATTTCGATGCTTTTAGGGGGTATCTCGGCTATTTGAAAAGATAGAGACTTGCGGTTTTCGCAACACAGTGCTCGATTTTTGTGAAACTAAAAATGCCGTAAACAAAAATTTCCCAGGCCCCTTCGGTTCTGAGATACAGGGTGATTTTGAAAATACTGCATTTTGGGACCCCCCTCTTAGCTCGCTTACTGTTTGAGATATCAAAAATGTAAAAACTGCTTATTACGCAGTTATATAAGTAGAATCCTGTGGCGTACGCACATTTTTTTATCACCTACCATGTTTGAGTTATTTTCCAATATTATGTTTTTTTTAAACGGGACACGATGTATATTGATTGACAGTTCGATAGGGTTTTTTTTAGCTTTTCAAATATATAATATTTTTTTCTAAAATATCCCAGATAGCCATGAAAAACATTTGCTGTATCTATTCCACTACCTAGATCTACTTAGATACATACCTTAAATTGGAGGTTCAATTAAGATTTTATACTAAATTTTTAATTAATATAAATATATTTCCAAACATCAAAACAATTTTAAGAAAGCATCAAAAACAAGTAACAAGTATATAACAATTCAATTCAACACTTCAACCATTTAAATTTAACAATTTAAATTGACCAATTTTAACATAACAACTCAACAATTCTACATAAACTTTTTAAAACATAGCTTTAATAGCTTTAGCAAAACAAATACTTAATGGTTTAGTTTACTTCTTATTTATTATTTACAAGAATTGCTGAAAATGATTTCCGTTTTCTATAACACATAATTTAGTCAGTTTTGAAATTCGATTAAGAGCATTCAATAATATTGATCGCCCTTGTAAATCTCGAAATGCCGTTTTGGTAGCTTCGCGCAATTCTTCCATTGTTCGGTGGCGGCCTTTATAGACCTTATCTTGTATATAGCCCTATATGAAAAAATCCAGCACCGAAAGATCGGGAGACCGCGCTGGCCACCTTATTGGTCCATTAGAGGTTATCCACTTTTGAGGAAGTTGATTTTCCAAAAAGGGACGTACTAAATTAGAATTATGTGCAGGTGCGTCATCGTGCTGAAAGAAGATATTATCTAAATGCGCCAGAGGAACGTTATCCAGCAACTCCGGTATTACCTACTGTAATATTTCTAGGTAACGAACCCCTGAGAGACCTACTTCATATATTCGATAAACGAGTTGTGTGCCCAAAATGTAGCATTCAACACTAAAGCCAAATCGACCTTGTTGTTCAAAGATTATATGACATCTTTTTTGTAGATATTAAAATTAGACCTAAAAATGATGCATGCCTCAGCTGCTCTTTGTCGTGGCTACTTATAGGGGTGGTTCTTTTTCTTACCCTTGTTCCTTTATGTGTTGTTTGCAGTTACTTGTCAGTTAATCCAAATCACTGAAATGTTATAATTTGGGCGCCATTCATGGTCTATTAAAAAAAACTTACTGGATTCAACTGACAACTAAGGTCCCATGAATAACCCTAAATATGACACAGTCTGAAATATTTAATAAAATTCTAAAATCAGATGTTAAAGATGTTTAATATAATATGATTGCATTGAGATTGACCTGTAAACTTTAATCAAAAGTTAGATAATTGTAAAATACCCTTTTATAATTGTACAATTATTTACACTATGGGTTGCGTTGCTCTTTTAAATAAAATGTATCTAAAATTTACGCCAATTGTGCGTTTAGCTTTTTAAAAATGTATTTATGTAAAAACTTATCTTTTAGTAATATCCTTCTGGGTTGTTCTTTGAGGTCCTTGAACTCTAGCCGGTAAAATGTTTGATTATTAATTTCCAATACTCCATGTAGTTCTCCAAACTTGGGTTTCTCGACTAAATAATGCCCTTGCTCAACAAGTGGGTAGCAAGATTAAAATTAGCCCACAAGCGGCTAGTAACTAACAAAATGTTTCTAACACCACATCTAATAATCTAGTTCATAAGCAGTTTAAAATGAATATAACTGGTGTTTAATAAAACATTAAACTGGCGTTTAATTAAACTGCAGATTAATAAAACTGGGTTGCCTAAAAAGGAGACCAAAAAAAAGACCTTAGAATCAAATACAAATGAAAATGAGGTTATGAAACATGAATTTGTCAAAAATAGAAAAATACTAGTGAAAATGGGAATTTTACTAAAAACTCACCCGAACGATGTTATTTCACTTCATTCCATCTATTTTCATCAAAGGATGATTAAAGATTTGTAATGTAATTTATATTTATACTAAAACTTATATGAAAGAACATTACTAGCTACACCCAAAATTAAAGAGACTTATGAAATTTACGATCTGTAGTATTCACTTATGATTTAGACACAATTGGAAATTTAAAGGAAAACTCGGAGCGCCATCTATGAGTCAATAAAATCCTCTCTAATAGAGATGAGCTATTCTGTAAATACACGGATTTTAATTTGTAGCATGTTTTCTGATTGGTGCATGAAAAATCAAAAAACGGAACGTTACAACTAAATGTTTATTTTCCTGATGCCAGCATCTGGTATTTTATCGATTAAAAATACCAGCACTTGAGAAGTGTGTCAGACCATATCGTCGCTGTTATTACGAAGGGGCCTATCTCGATTTTTACAACTTTTCAGGAGAGCGGTTTAAAGAAATTTGTGTTGATAATTTTGGTTGTATCATTGACACTTTCGTCTTATTTAAAATTATTTTTTCAGAAAAACGTAGATAAATCAATGTAGAATGATCAGGCATACTATTTTTTTTTCAAATTATATATGTTTAATTTTAATAAAATATTAAATGAGATAGGCCCTTTTGTAAAAACGATAACAGTTCGATTTTGTACATAAAACCAAATAGGCCCCTCTATTATCAATGTTTTTTAATGAAACGGTAGACGATTTATTTACTTTTAATATATTTATTTTTACAAAAAAATGTTGCAAAACATTATTATAAACAAAATAAAAGCAAAATGTGTCTTCAAGTCTATATACCCAGTTATTACGTTGTGTTTCACCAAATAATAACAGTTTACATACCACTTTAACTAAAACTTAAATTTTTAACAAAAAAGAAATTCTCCTCAAAAAAACTCACTAAAAAGTCACTAGATACTAAGTTTGTGTGTGCGGCAAAGAACTGTAAAACAACACATCTTCGGGAGATCTAATGACAGGCTTGTTACCACTACAAAGTGTCATTAGGTCATTGTATTTTTGCAAAGAAATTGGCCTGGGTTCTTTGTTCAACTTTAAAAGAGCTATAGTACTACCACTTTTTCGTTTTATGGTGATAGCTCGATATTGAGTTTCTAGATGACTGGTTTTGAAAAACAACTTGTTCGGACTATCTTTTTTTACCGAAAACTCAAAAATGTCGGTCCACTTAAAATCCTTGCCTTCGTCGTCAGTTCTTATTGACTTGAATCTATAATCTTCGCTTAATTTTTTAAAATTGAAAAAGTCATCGAAATTTAAAGTATAAACTTGATAAGGCTTTTTTTGTCTGGCTAGACGAAATACGGGTACAAGTTGACTCGGAGTAAATAAATCACCAGCCTTTTTGATTGCGTAACTAATGGCACTATGTGCGGAGTCCCCTTCACTTTGTCCGTGATTGGGAGAAAAAAAACGTAGGCTGATTTCTTTTAAATTCTCGCAGTTTAAAACAGTGTACAAAAGAGCAGCTGCCATAATTGAATTTTTATTCTGCCCACAGCACCCATCAGCGAATAGGTGGGCGGAGTGAATTTTCTTTTCTTGATCGTACTTTTTTAAGGTTTTGAAAACAGCAGTGGCAAATTCGGAGGCTCCACGACCACTTGCACATTCATGCCAGGTAAAACAAAAGCAGTCTCGACTACCAAGATCGTACACGGTTAAATTAAAGACGCTTAATCTTCTCTTATAAAAGACTGCTCCATCATTTGAGATAGGTAAATTTATTACCTGCTGAAGATCAAAACAGCCACTATAAATTGTTGGATCATTTTGGGCACTATTCTTAATCTTTTCTTTTATTTCCCTTACAGCAGTCTTCTCTAAAATGTGTTTTTCATACGCGTCTCTAATTTTTAGTTTTTCCTCTTCTGTACCGTCATTTTGAATTCTACACAACCCACACTGGTCCTTCTTAGGCTTATGGAATGACAGATTCATACTCCGAAAAACCAATCGATATAGAGAAAGACATGTTTTTTTTGCATTCGGTTTTAATTCACTTAGAAACATTTGATACATTCTACTAATTGACAAATCTCCATTAAGGTACTCTCTGGAACTACTTTGCCGACAGTAATGGGATTCCACCCGAGGGAACCTATTTATGTGATTAAGAATTTGGTCCCTTAAAACTTTATCATTCTCGGCCACTGCTCCATTACGACCACCGCGTTTTTCTTCCTCCAAAACACCGGACTCTTGCAGTTTCTGAAGTGAGGTACGCATTACCTTATCGCTAATACCCAGCGTATTAACAAACATTTTACGACACACTTGAACTCTTGTGCCCTCTAAAGAAAGATAAAAGAAGTTAGTGTAGACCCGACGCGATTCCCCACCAGGTTTTGTACTACTTTTTTTGACTTTTTGTTCTACAAAACGCACAATGAACTCTCGTTGCAGTTTTATATTGCCCAATCCATTAAAGTCTGAAAATATTTTTTATCTATGTTCTTCACTAAATTCTGCACATTTTCGCCCACCTTTCCTGCACCACGCTTTATTACACACCGGTCCTAAAGTACGAGCTGAAACTATTTTTTTAGTGTTCACAGAACAATATTCTCTGCCGCTATTCCGCAAGGTTTTTGCCACTTTCTTCTTATTTACCCTAGGTATCTTTTCTTCACGATGCTCTTTTGGTGCTCCTTCAACTAAAAAATTTTCAGGATTTTTCTTGTCACTTTGCAATAATTTTTTAACTGGTTTCGATTTTTTTGAACTAACAATTTCGTCGTCACTTTCTATCTTCGAACCATGGGTATCACAATTCGGTTCGTCCACTTCAAAGTGTTCCCAACAAATTAGTATGGAACATCGAAAGCATGAGCTAAAAACTTCTGCTTTGCAGTTTGTTACTTCACACGTTTGTCTGTATGTTGGATCCTCGTGGTCACTTACATCATCATAGGGTTCGGTTACGTCCGAACTTGCTTGAATAGTCCCCTCGTCAGCGGATAATGCACTGCTTGATTCCGCCATCTTTTTTGGACTACTAATTTGGCTATCAGCAACATAGTTATTTAGAATTGTTAACTTACTCAGAGGCACATCATCACTAGAAGAAAAGCTTGAATGAGCAATGTCACAATTTTTGCTCGATTTATGACGAACTTGAATTTTTTTAGACAGAGGCTCGTTATCCGATGAATCAGAAGAATATTCGTTGGCTGTTAGCTTTTCAACCGCAACAATTTTCCCATAGTACCATTTGTTCTCAAAAAACATTTTTACTTGTGTGCCTATTTTGAATTTCTTATTTTTCTGGACAGTTTTTAGGCTGCCGGTATCCACACAGTTAACAGTTTTATCGTCCCACTCCACAAGAACATCCATTTTAAAAGAAGATAACTAAAATCGCGGAATTTTGTAGGTACCGCTATTAATATCAATTCACTTGCCGACTTGTCTAGACAAGTTTAACACACCCTTTAACCACGTTACCTCAAAATCAACTAATCAGTCGCAAATGCGTGCCGCGTTTTTGTGTACCCTGCAAGAGGCACAATTGCAGAGTTGCAAAATTTAATTTATAGTTTTATTTTGCTACTTCATATAATTCTACATAAGCCTAAAATTGAAAAAAGCAGGTGTAAAAATAAAAAAATTTGTATGTTTTTAGCATAAAAAACTCCAAATATCGTTTATATTTTTGTTATTTTACTAATTTCGAATGTCTTTTTTAAATAAAATAATAATAATTAATAATTTAGTGGGCCTATGTGATAATATTACTATACATTTCGTCCACAAATATTATAACGTAAAGGCCTATATTAAGATTCGCCCAGCAAAACACGGATAAAATATACGACATAGGGGCCAATGTCAACTTTGGCCTTTACGTAAAAATATTTTAGTGGATAATCTAAGATAGGCCAGATTTGTATACTTCCATAAAATATAAACCGTGTAATATTGAGATAGGACAGTTTGTCATAACATAAATAAGGCCTGCTTATGCCTAAATATGGGTATAACTCATTTTCGCCAAATATCGAGATAGGCCCCTACGTAATAACAGCGACGATATAACCATCCTTGCAAAATTTACATTTTCTCTAACTTTTAGTTGGAACCGATTGCGAAAATGTAATCGACGTTCGGCATCGCCAGGGTGTAAGTGCTGCACTATGTTTGCTCTGTACGGAAAAAAAATTGTATTTCTTTAATATTGTCTGTGCTCTAGAATTAATAACACCGACTCCAGCTTCAATAGCTCTAAATGAAACTGAAGGGTTCGTCTCGACATAGACCACGACGTTGATTTCATCATTTTCGCGATTTTCTTTATTATATGATTTTGGTCGTGGCTGAATAAACGCTCCATAATCATTCAAATTTTTTTTCAGTCTTGAAAATATTGTGGCAAAACGCTGTCGTCGCTCAGGATACCTAAAATTATTTTCACCTTTTAGATCCCAATTGTTCTCTTAATAATTATCAGAAAAACGATAGTTAGGACAATGGCATCCGTGGAAAATTAATTTAAATACCCAGAGGTAAAACACCTACCCCTTCAAATAAATATACCTACCACGCTTTATAATAGATTTTATTAACTACTAGTTAACTAGATACCTACATACCTGTTATAACAAAGGGCGGCAGCCTCAATTTCATTTGACTGTATGTAACAAACTAACATATCATACTTTTCAAAATTTTCATAACATCGCCTTTCAGCCATTTTTAGCAATAAAGAAAATATAAATGGGAAATAAATAAATGAGTAAATAAATATTAAAAAATGTAAGATAATAAGATGTAAGATAAGGAGGTAAAAACCCAACAATTAGGTATTACGTATCAAAACTTGACAGGTAATAAACAATTCATATACAATTGTTTAAATTGTTTATTTGCTTATCCATGGCCACTTTGATTTTTGAATTAAGAATCAAAGAACATAAGAGAAGTTACATCAAAGACAAAAGAGATTCACATTATGTATCTCATTTGTTAGATGAAAACCATATTTTTAAAGACAACTTTAAAATTTTACAACTAAATTTCTTGGAAGGTATGGAAATTAACAAACTTAAACATAGCGGCAATCTTTCAAATGAACAACTGGACTTAAACACTTTCCCTTTATTAAATTTAAATTTGTAACTGCACCTATTTATTATTAACCTATGTACTCTTACAAACAAACCACGCAACATTTGTTTTTTTAGCGGAGATTATATTAACAGTACTTTATAGGGACTATGGCTATAGCCATTTGTAATTTTATTACACTTAGGTACTTGATTTTTTTATATATATATATATATATATATATATATATATATATATATATATATATATATATATATATATATATATATATATATATATATATATATATATATATATATATATATATATATATATATATATATATATATATATATATATATATATATATATACGCTAAAGTTTGAATATTACATTCTATCTGAGGAAGTTACTGCGTAACGAAACAATATTGTCATAGTATTTTTTAAAATACAATAGTGGAAATCGAATTTTTGTATTTTTTTTACGTTGAGTTGTGAATTTCCATCAAGTAACAGCCAACTCCATAGAATTTACTTTGATTTTTGTTTAAATTTCCTTAAAATGTAAAAATTGGGGTTGTTTTTTAAAATAAATGCCACAAATTATATATATTTGAAAAGCTAAAAAAACCCTATTGAACTGTCAACCAATATACAAGGTGTCCCATTTAAAAAACATAATATTGGTAAATAACTCAAAAATGGTATGTGAAAAAAAAATCTGACTATGCAGCTGGATTCTACGTAAAAAACTGCATAATAACCAGTTTTTACCTTTTCGATATCTCAAACGGTAAGCGAGCTAAGAGGGGGGCCCAAAACGCAGTATTTTCAAAATCACCCTGTATCTCAGAAACGAAGCGGGCTGGGAAATTTTTGTTTACGGCATCTTTAGTTTCACAAAAATCGAGCACAGTATTGCGAAAACCGCATCTTTTCAAACAGCCGAAATAGCCGAGTAAAAGCACTGAAATTTGGACACCCTGTACAATTTAGAAGCAAACGCCCTTTTCACTTAATTTCTACCAAGCCACCTTTTTAGTCTGTGAGATAATATTCCGTTTAGTACAGTATTTTTTAGTTTCATATTTCTTTCTCAAAGAAGACATCAATTCGCCTTTTTCATTGTTTATGCAGAAAAATATAAGAAACAGATTTAAACCTTCTAAATCCGGAAAAAACATCCAATTTCCCTAGATATCGTTTATCCAAACACTCGACCTCTAGAAATGTATATCTATTTACGAAGCCGTCTTTCACGGGAGCTCTGAGAAAAAAGGTTATTTCACAGAAAAAAAACTAAATAAAATTTTCCATTTTCCAACATATTTACGCATAGGGCTTCCAATTTTTTTTAATAAACGTAAAAGAAGCATCACGGCAGATCTCACCGCGAATTCTCAGGCAGGTGATCGCCAAAGGCTTCCATAATGCGGTTTCCCTTTTATAAAAGAAACCGTGAAAATTCTACATTTGGAAATTCAATTTCGGCAGACCAAAATTAAACTCGGGAAGGAAAAAGAAAAATGAACGTTACCTGAAGAAAAGAAGTAAAGGAAGCCGATGAAATTCTGCGGACGGCTGGGTTATTGGCTTTTGAGCTACCATAGAAAAATATACGATCCGCTGAACTCATACATGTATAAATTACACTTAATAGAGTCTTTGAATGGGAGCCCTTAGAATTTCTTAGCAATTTTAAGCAAAGCGGGGCAACGCCTTTTTAGAGATATTAAAGGAATGACTGCTCTTTTAATAATAATAATAATATTATTACTTTTATTTCACCAATAAAACAGAGGTACATAAAAAAATATATCATCCATAATTGGAGAAAATGTCAAGATTAAATATACCTACTGAGAAAAGTACAACGTCAGCAAAGCAAAAGTTACAGGTGTTTGAAATTTGACTAGGGAAGAAAAAATACGAAAATTAACTAGGTATTCTAGGTACAGTTCTATTCAGAGAAAAGTTGCGAATTGTTATATCATTTTTGCTTGCATCCTGCTTTTGCACCAGACGTTTTTTTTTAAATGCCAAGCATTCAAAACATTGCCCAAGTAGCACTTTTATCATCAATACGTCACTGTTACCACAAGATTTTTCATTGAAGTAACCGAAACTTCAAAAAACATCAAAGGCGGCTTTATCAAAGGAACGCGCGGTATTTGTCAAAGAAAAGCCGCGTTTTTTATTCTTGCCGCTTTTCTAGAAATTTGAGGCGGCGCGTTTGACGGGAACATTCGAGACTTTCGTTCACACCGATATAAATGTTGCGCCTGCAGGAATCGGAGTCATTCTGAATTGCAATTTGAAAACAATACTACGTCCATACAAAGTTTATTATTAAATAGTACAAAATGAGTGCAGCGAAGAAATCTAAAACGTATCATTTTAATAACGATTGGGAGGAAGAATTTTTGTGTTGTATGGTGAAGGATAAGTGCATTTGTCTTATTTGTCGTGCGTCAGTTGCAATACCTAAGCGTGGTAACTTAGAGAGGCATCATAAAATGGTTCATAAAAACTATGAAAAGGATTTTCTGCCACAGAGTGAATTAAGAAAACGAAAAGTACGTGATTTGATATCTTGTTTGAAAAAAGAACAAACCATGTTCACAAGACCAGCCAAACAATCAAAAGCTGCTACGATCGCGTCATTTAAAATATCTCATATATTGGCGAAACACAAGAAACCATTCGAAGATGGATCGGTTGTGAAGGAAGCATTTATTGAAGCGGGTGAGACTTTATTTGGAGATTTTAAAAATAAAACAGAGATCATGTCTGCTATTAGAGAACTTTAGGTATCTCGTCCGACTGTTACAAGGCGTATTGAAGTCATGAGTCAGGACAGGGCAGATAAACTGAAAAATGATATCATGGAATGTACATACTTTTCTTTACAGTTCGACGAATCCACCGATATGACAGACACTGCCCAGCTGTGTATTTTTATTCGGACGGTATTCAATGACATGTTGGCTAAGAAAGAATTTTTGACAATCATTCCTCTGAAGGGAAAGACCCGTGGCGAAGATATATATGACGTTTTCTTCAATTTTGTAAAAAACTACAAGCTACCAATATATAAATTAGTGTGCATATTACAACCGATGGAGCACCAGCAATGACTGGAAACAAAAACGGTTTTGTGGCATTTTGTCGAGCTAATGAAGATTTCCCTTCATTTTTTTCAATCCATTGCATTATACATCAACAAGTTTTGTGTTCAAAAGTTTTAAACACGGAGGAAATTATGGGCATTGCAACAAAAATTGTGAATTCCATCCGTGCACGTAGCTTGCAACGGCGGCTCTTTAAGTTGCTGTTGGAAGATAGGGAGTTAGCTGAACACACTGATTTAGTTCTTCACACGGACGTCAGGTGGTTGAGTCGTGGAAAATTCCTAGAAAGGTTTCAAGAATTATTGCCCGAAATAACAGCTTTTCTAGACGAAAAAGGTGATGACACTCAAATGTTGAAAAACGAAAAATGGCTGACTGATTTGGCATTTTTGACTGACATCACAATGCACTTAAACACCATTAACTTGGAGCTTCAAGGTAAAGGAAAAACTGTTATTGAGATGATTAGCGCAGTAAACGCATTCAAGAGTAAATTGCAACTTATGATAGATCAACTGAAAAGAAAGGATCTGAAACATTTTCCGTCTTTGAAAGCAAGGATTCCTCAGTTGAATGATGATACGTATGAGGCTGAATTATCAAATATTTTGGGACAATTCGAAATGCGTTTTTATGATTGTAGTAAATTGACAAATGTAGCATCATTTATGAGTTATCCTTTTTCATGTAAAAACATTAAGGAATTAGTTTCTGAAATAGCAAGTCAGTTTAATATGAACTCATGTTCTTTTGAAAATGAGTTGGTGCAGATTATATCAGATATACATCTCAAAGCTACAGCATCTGATACAAATTTCTGGTGTTTTATATCTGAAGATAAATATACGAATCTAAGGCAAATCGCCCTTCAACTGACAGCAATACTTGGGTCAACTTACTTGTGCGAGTCTGCATTTTCTTATTTGTAGTGTCCCATTTTCTCTGTAAAAAATGTCAATTATGTTGCTTTCGACAGAATGATGGAATAAAGTTACATACGCATCCTGATTTTGTTGAAAAAGCCATGGTATACAGGGTGTTTCAAAAAGCATGCGTCAAAAAGGGAGATTTTCTGTACGAAAATAAGACGAAAAGTTCATATCGATATGATATATATGATTTTATTTAATAATTCTACAAGGTTATTTCATTAAGATTTGGCACAATATCAAAGGTATATAAATGCTATATTTTGCCGGTAATTCACGGTTTTTATTTTAACCAAGGGCGTAGGTATGGTAAACCATCCCTGGTTTTCCCAATAAAACATTCATTTTTAAAAAATAACTAGCTTCGTCATTTAGGGCAAATAAAAATACATAAAATATGTCTTCTAGTATTTTGTATTTGAAATGCCCTAATCTGACTAATTTATTTCGATCTTTATTTTTAAGTTTTAAGCGAGGTGTTAAAAAAGTGATTTTTTAAAAAAATCAGATTTTTTTATTAAAAAGCCCATACCTACGCTCATGGCTGAAATAAAAACTGTTGAGTACTACCAAAATATAGGTAGATTTTAAGTACCCACGAGCTTGTGCCAAATATTAAACAAATCCTCCTGCTGCTTTGGAGTTACTAAAAAAAATCATAATATTTTTTAAAACTTTAAGAACTTCTATCTAGAAAACCAAACATCTGCGGACCCGTGTTCATGTTTTTTAAAACACCCTTAATTTAAAAACAATAGTAAACATTTATTGAAAAACGCTAAAAAACACGCACATAAAAATAAAATCTGTACAATTTTTTTTTAAGAATTATGATTTGAGCGATAATTGTGAATTTATATTGCTTTAATTGCTATCGCTTTAACGATCTATTATAAACTGTTTTAAAAACTAGTCACAGTAACTGCAACATGACATTGCAAGGACTTTCAATTTTAAAAATACATAAATAACAAAAGTCATTAAGAAATGAAAAAAATTACCTATGTTTTGAGTAACTTTAATAAAAAAAAACAACACATTTATTAACATAAATATTAGTGAAAACTGTATATTTTTATTATTTTTAAAGCCTAAATCTTCCTCAAACAACGATAAAATTACAGAAAATCGTATCTAAAAGAAAATATTTTTTTTAGTGATTTTTTCATATAGAAAACTACTACACCAAAGGTAGTTGTGTTTTAAAATATCAATTTTACGACAGTTATCCAAAAGAACCCCAGAAAAGTCTAAAATCCATGGAAAAATCTAGAAATATGGCCAAATGTCTGATAATTTTCTTTGATTTGTAGTTTGTAGTATCATATTTGACACACTTCCACTATATAGCAAAATTTGTTAGGGTCTCATGAACCTTATAAACACAAATATTTTACGTTTTTTTCAATTTTGCACAATAGTATATGCTATATAGAGTAGGATAAAAATTTAAGTTCCATAGAATACTCACTTTTTTCCAAAAAATAAATGAAAAACCTCACAATTTTTACTACTTTTCAATGCAAAATCTTTCTGCTCTAAAGTTTTTGACAGAATACAGAATCAAAATTATTACAGTGTTGCCAAACTCACCTTATTTTCTTTTCTTTGTAAAACAGACTTTTATTATTGCTTATGGCTCTAATGATGGTTTTATTGACAAACTTAGTGCTTAACTTAGCGTGACGGTCACACCTAACAATATACGTTGTGGTAAAAAAGATATCCGTGTTTTAATATAGACTCCGTATTTTATTGGCGTCCTACTGTATACTGTGTCCCAGATTGCTTGTAATCACAGGGTTTCTCGGTAACCAGCAGAGATAGAACTTTGCGGTTTTCGCGAGTCTGTGTCAATTTTTCGAGAAACTTTGAATGCCGCAAACAGAATTGTGCCAGATTGTTTCGTTCCCGAGATACAGAGTGAAATAGAAATTTTGCGCTTTTGGGGGTGGTATCATATTGCGGACACCCTGTCAGATAAAGAACAGGTAAAAACTGCTATGGATAGATATTTTTACGTAGAGTCTAGTGCTGTAGTCGAATTTTTTTTTAGACAAACCATTTTTGAGATATAGACCAAACTTAGTATTTTTTAAATGGGACACCCTGTATTTTTTGGTTCCAAAAAATTTGCCTTTTTTTCTCTTTAAAATGTATCACACTATGCACTTTTGACGTAAACTAAGCCTTATAAACGCAATATTAAAAGAAAAACGTAAGTTGGCCATCGAAATATGGCATGGAAACAAAAATCAAAACTATTTGTTTCTTAAATATATCAAATATTGCCTCTTATCATACGAGTTACCAATAATTCTAACAGGTAAATTAATAGATATTAAGAAGAAATGAATAATTTTGAAAATAGTCATAAGTATGATATGATGGTTTGTTTTATTGAATGTCATGAAAACAGTGATCAAGCATCTGATTCATATTTTAACAGGTAAGCACCAAGCGCTTAAATTATTATGAACCTCCTTTCAAATTTTTTTTTCAATTCCACTTTGAGTTATGGACTATTTCCAAAAGACTTTTTTATATCGTAGATATCCAGAAAGGCCTCAGCCACACAAGGCAATTTTTCGCCGAATTAAATTAAATTTAATTAATGATGGATCATTTTCAAAGCACAAGGCTAAAACATATAATAAACGAAATCACGAGAACAATGAGATTGTTGTATTAGCAAATATTCAGGCCAATCACGCGAATTCATGTAGGCATATTCAGGAAACAGTGGGGGTTTCAAAATCACAAACGCAAAGGATATTAAGAAAACATAAATATAAGCCTTATAAAGTAAATGTAGTACAACAATTGCATCCTGGAGATGCAGAAAGGCGTCTAAATTTTTGTAACTGGTATCTTCAAAAAACCCAAAATGACCCTGACTTCGGTAGCAAGGTTATATGGTCCGACGAAGTTGTAGTGGTATTTTTAACAGGCATAATAATAGTATACCAGTGTATACGGAATACCAGTGTATACGGAAAACCAATTTTTAACAAGAGAACGTCAGCAGCAAGGAAGGTTTGGGTTTAGCGTCGCTTGCTTTATATTGGGAACAAAGATTACATTCCATATTTACAATAATAATTTAACAGCAGATAGATATATAGCAATTTTAAATCAAATACTACCGGATTTATTGGATAACTTGCCGCTAGCAAATCTGCACAATATTTACTTTCAGCAGGACGGTGCTGCTGCCCACAATGCGTAAATTATAAGGTCATTTCTATTTAAAAATTTTCACGATCGCTGGATTGGTACAAATGGACCAGTAAGGTGGCCTGCTAGGTCGCCAGACCTCTCAATATTAGAGTTTTTCGTTTGGTCTTACTTAAAAAACAAAATTTACCTGAATCCAGTCAATACGATGAAGCAGCTGCAAAATGCAACCATTCAGGCATTTAGATCATTGGAAGATAGACCTAAATAATGATGAATGCTCTAAGAAGAATTCGCACTGTGTGCCAATTATGTGTTCGTGAGGGGGGCGGCCATTTTGAACAGTTTTTCTAGTTATGTAGAATTTGTTTAGTATTGTGATTAAGTTTATCAAGATTATTAAGTTTATTTATTTCATAGTAAAAAAATGGTTATTAATTCTTTATGTTGTTTAATTTTGCTTCTGGACACTTTTAATATCTACCCATATTTCCATGGCCAACTTACGTTTTTCTTTTAATATAGCGTTTACAAGGTTTAGTTTACGTCAAAAGTGCATAGTGTGATACATCATTTTAAAGAGAAAAAAAAGGCGAATTTTTTGGAATAAAAAAATACAGGGTGACCCATTTAAAAAATACTAAGTTTGGGCTATATCTCAAAAACGGATTGTCTAAAAATTTGTGCGACTACAACACTGGAAAAATATCTAACCATAGCAGTTTTTACCTTTTCTCTATCTGATAGGGTGTCCGAAATATGATACCACCCCCAAAAGCGCAAAATCTCTATTTCACCCTGTATCTCGGGAACGAAACGATGTGGCACAATTCTGTTTGCGGCATTCAAAGTTTCTCGAAAAAGTGACACAGGGGTCGCGAAAACCGCAAAGTTATATCTCTGCTGGTTTCCGAGAAACCCTGTGATTACAAGCAACCTGGGACACAGTGTACAGTTTCTTTACAGCAAACCTAATCAATCCTAACCTAACCTAATACGCATATGTATTGACTATAAAATTTGTTAAACAGAAAATAGAAAATCAGTAACAGTCTGGCAACGTCGGCATGGAGTGGTATATCGAATAACCTTCAGGGCAGCCGCTTGTCCTAAAAAATTTCCATGATAAGGAATATAAAAATAAAAGTTTGTTGTAGACAAGTACCTAATAAGCAAAAAAAGAATGATCGTAAATAAAGTGACCGAAAACAATCAGATTGCAATTTATTATAGAGCCGGAAAAACACCCCGGACAACCGGGAGGTTACACATTTTTTGCCCTTTTTAACGTAGGGAATGATTGACAGTCTGGCAAATTGTGCGCTTTACGAAGGGTCTCTGAAATAAATTATTCTAAATAAATTAGTTGTCAAAAAGAAAATTGACGTTTAAACCGGAATTCCATCCAATGGACCATGTTTTTATGTATTTTTGGGGTTAATATAAAAAATAAAAATCGTTCTTAAGGGTCGAAATGGAACTAATTTTCCACGTTTAATCTCGTGCAGTAAAGATCCAGTATAGGAAGGATATGGCAGAAATTAGACATACATTTAATTTCTACTATTTTCTTTATACTATCAATTTGTTATTGCAAAAAGTTTTCAAAATCTGTTTTCCTTCCATAACATTTAATCTTATTTTATCTAATATCTTAGAATATTTTATTTCAATCGGTTAATGTTACAAATGGACACATTAAAATACATGTCCATTTGATTTTTCAATGTCAAAGATTTGGTTGTCTGAGGTTATTTAGTTTTAAATAATAATATCCACGAAACATTTTTTAAATTATGCGTATCAGATTAGCCGTACATGTTAAGATATATTACAATAATTCACTACTGAAAATCGACAGTACTATTCCTTTGTTTACAAAATGCTGGAGTCCCATCAATCACGGCAAGCCAAAAAGTTCATAAACTCTGCGAATATATTCCATAAAATTCAAATGTATACATTACAGCAAAAAATAAATAACAACTTTATTGCGCCTACAGAAAGATCTAGAAATGAGGCAACGTGCCGCCGCTGACGTATGTCACCCCCACTACAAAAAAAAACTGTATATTTGTCTTTATATATTCAATAGGTAGTTCAAATTTCAGCTAATTTAAAGCTACTATAAGGAAGTTAACTCAATTTACATATTTTTTATTAAGAAAATTCGATGTCGTGCCGTCACTGTCGTTTGTCACACCTGCTGCAAGAAGACCCTACGTTTTATTAATTATAAGTAATAATTCGTCGAAATTTTAGTGATTTTGAAACTACTATAAGAAAGTTACTTCAATTTTACCCAATTTTTTGAAGAAAATACGTTCTCGTACCGTCGTTGTCGTTTGTCAACCCTGCTACAAAAAAACTGTATATTTGTCTATGTATATTCATCAAGTAGTTAAAATTTCAGAATATTTTAAGCCACTATAAGGAAGTTAACTCAATTTTAACATTTGGATGTCGTGACGCCACTGTCGTTTGTCACCCCTGCTAATAGTTGGTCAAAACTGGGCATTGTCATTTGTCACTCGTGCTGTAAAAAAAACATCTATTTGTCTAATTGTAGGCAATAGTTGGTTAAAATTGCAGTCATTTGGAAACTACTATAAGAAAGTAAACTCAATTTTAGGATTTTTTTTAAGACAATTCAGTCTCGTGCCGCCGCTCATGTATGTCACCGGCACTACAAAAAACTGTATATCTGTCTATGTATATCCATTAAGTGGTTAAAATTTTAGATAATTTCAAGCTACTACAAGGAAGTTAACTGAATTCTAAAATTGTTTTAAAACAAAATTCGATGTTGTTACGCCACTGTCGTTTGTCACCCCTGCTGTAAAAAAACATCTATTTGTCTAACTGTAGGCAATAGTTGGTCAAAATTGCATTATTAAATACGTTCTCGTACCGTCGTTGTCGTTTGTCAACCCTGCTACAAAAAAACTGTATATTTGTCTATGTATATTCATCAAGTAGTTAAAATTTCAGAATATTTTAAGCCACTATAAGGAAGTTAACTCAATTTTAACATTTGGATGTCGTGACGCCACTGTCGTTTGTCACCCCTGCTAATAGTTGGTCAAAACTGGGCATTGTCGTTTGTCACTCGTGCTGTAAAAAAACATCTAGTTGTCTAATTGTAGGCAATAGTTGGTTAAAATTGCAGTCATTTGGAAACTACTATAAGAAAGTAAACTCAATTTTAGGATTTTTTTTAAGACAATTCAGTCTCGTGCCGCCGCTCATGTATGTCACCGGCACTACAAAAAAACTGTATATCTGTCTATGTATATCCATTAAGTGGTTAAAATTTCAGATAATTTCAAGCTACTACAAGGAAGTTAACTGAATTCTAAAACTGTTTTAAAAGAAAATTCGATGTTGTGAAGATGTGCCACTGTCGTTTGTCACCCCCTGCTGGAAAAAAAAAACATCTATTTGTCTAACTGTAGGCAATAGTTGGTCAAAATTGCATTATTAAATACGTTCTCGTACCGTTGTTGTCGTTTGTCAACCCTGCTACAAAAAAACTGTATATTTGTCTATGTATATTCATCAAGTAGTTAAAATTTCAGAATATATTAAACCACTATAAGGAAGTTAACCCAATTTTAACATTTGGATGTCGTGACGCCACTGTCGTTTGTCACCCCTGCTAATAGTTGGTCAAAACTGGGAATTGTCGTTTGTCACTCGTGCTGTAAAAAAAACATCTATTTGTCTAATTGTAGGGAATAGTTGGTCAAAATTGCAGTCATTTGGAAACTACTATAAGAAAGTAAACTCAATTTTAGAATTTTTTTTAAGACAATTCAGTCTCGTGCCGCCGCTTATGTATGTCACCGGCACTACAAAAAAACTGTATATCTGTCTATGTATATCCATTAAGTGGTTAAAATTTCAGATAATTTCAAGCTACTACAAGGAAGTTAACTGAATTCTAAAATTGTTTTAAAAGAAAATTCGATGTTGTGACGCCACTGTCGTTTGTCACCCCTGCTGAAAAAAAAACATCTATTTATCTAACTGTAGGCAATAGTTGGTCAAAATTGCATTATTTTAAACATGTTTTTCTCGTGTATGATCTATAAACTATATCATCAACTTAATTTGACTGGTCCACTGTAATTTTTTGGTTGCCAGCTACTTGTAGCTAGCAACAAGGAGCTCACTTCACGGATATGAACTCTCCCTCTTATTTTCTTACGAAATGTCTCTCTTTTAACGTTGGCGCATGTTTTCTGAAACACCCTGTATATGTAATATCAAAATTAATTTAAAAACATTAGTAAACTTTTATTGAAAAATGCTAAAAAACACACACACATCAAAAAAAATCTGTACAACATTTTTTTACGAACAATGACTGAGCGATAGTTCTGAATTTATATTGTTTTAATTATTGTTATCGCAATTAAGCAATGAAAAAAGTTATTATGTTTTGCAGCTACTTTAACAAAAAAAAACATCACATTTATTAGCATTAAATATCAGTGAAAACTACATATTTTTAATATTTATAAAGCCTAAAACTTTCTTAAACAACGATAAAATTACAGAAAATCCTATCTAAAAGAAAATATAAGGAGTTTTTTAACGATTTGTTCATATAAAAATACTTCACCCAAAGGTAATAATTGTGTTTTAAAATATCAGTTTTACAACAGTTGTCCAAAAGAACCCCATAAATGTGTAAAATCCATGGAAAAACTAGAAATATGGTCACATGTGTGTTAATTTTCTTTGATTTGCAGTCTGTAGTATCATATTTGACGCACTTCCACTATATAGCAAAATTTGTTAGGGCCTCATGAACCTTATAAACCCAAATATTACGTTACTTTTTTTTTCAATTTTGCACTAGTATATGCTATATAGAGTAGGATAAAAATTTAAGTTCCATAGAATACTCACTTTTTTCCAAAAAATAAATGAAAAACCTCACAATTTTTACTACTTTTCAATGCAAAATCTCTCTATTATAAAAATTTTGACAGAATACAGAATCAAAATTATACAGTGTTGCCAAACTCACCTTATTTCCTTTTCTTTGTGAAAAAGACTTTTATTATGTATTATGGCTCTAATGGTGGTTTTATTGACAAACTTGGTACTTAACGTGACCTAACAGTATACGTTCTGTTAAAAAAACATCCATGTTTTAATATAGACTCGGAATTTTGTTAGCGCCCTACTGCACACTTTCTTTACAGCAAATCTAACCAATCCTAATCTACCCTAACCCGACTTTGTATTGATTATAAAATTTCTTGAAAAGAAAATAGAAAATCAGTAACAGTCTGGCAACGTTGGCATGGAGTGTGCGGTATATCAAATAACCCTCAGGGCAGCCGCTTGTCATTTTTAAAATATTACTGGAAGCTGTTCAGTAAAATAGAGAGAAAATATACAAGTTATTTATGTTTTCTGTAACTTCTACAAAAAAATAACATTTATTATCAATAAAGTTAAAGAGAACTATCTTATTTTAGTTATTAATAACAACATACAAGCGTAAATCTTCCGCAAACAACAATAAAAGCCGTACCTGAAGAGGTAGAATAAAAGAAGTTTTTAGTGATTTTTTATCAAAAAAAAATTACTCTTCCAAGGTTAGTTATATCTAAAAATGTCCTATTTACGACAATCATCCAAAAAAATATAAAAAAAGTGTAAACATTCTGGGTTTATAATGCTCACAATCACCATTTCTTATAATAGATTAAATCATGGTTGTAAAAAAAATTGACAATTCCTATAGTTCCCACTAAACTTATTTAATATTGTTTTGTACCCGGCACTTCATGGCGAAGTACTGTTATTAATAAATAGGTCTGTACACAAAGTACAGAATAAATATTTATAAACTTTGGTATAGATATGACCCAAATTGGGATATTATGAAATTCATGAGTCATTCTTGTTCTTAATTATTGCAGTTGTTGCTATTACTAAATTTGGCTACATAAACCAAACTTAACATGTACTTATTATTTATGCCTCACGCTGTTCAAGAAAATCTTTCGGGGACTGGTTTCCCTTCTCTATCTTAGAAATAATTCCCTATCCACCATAAAAAAATGTGACAGTTTCACAATTTCGAAAATTACCACAGATTAAAATTGAAATATTTCATAATTTGTGTACGTGGAGTGTGTTAATCACCCTAATACAATTGTATTGTATCTAAACCAAGCTATAATTAATTAAACTAACCTTTTCGTAGTTCATTAAAATCCAAATCCAACCTAAAATATATATTTTATCCATTGCATGATTGCGCAAAATGTTGAAGCCAAAACTAAGTTCAGTACACGACACTTGGATATTTCACATTATTGTTTATCTTAAAAGGTATTAATTAACTTATTCGGGGATAATATTTATTATTTATTATAGCATTATTCCCGAAAAATATGTTCAAGACCGCAATGGCGTAACTGAACAACAGCGCACGTCAGTTTGTTGATAATATCACCTTCATTTGTTTGACGATGCGATTAGAATACGGCGGAACAGGCCTACTAGATTTTATTTGTACAATTTAGTATTTGCCCAAAACTCTCCCGAATGTTTTCTTTTGCAGCGTAATGATCCCCTAACCTAAACGACCGCGAAGTTTATTGATGATAAAAAAGTGTTTTCTCTTTTTGTGTATATGAATCATCACCTCAAGGTGAGGCTCTAGAAATGTTCAGTTATATCGCATCCTGGTGAACCGTGCATTCAAATTTGTAACGAAAATTATTAATGACGGAATTTGTAAATTGTGATTAATCTATCTAATATATAAAATTCTCGTGTCACGGTGTTTGTTACCAAACTCCTCCGAAACGGCTAAACCGATTTTCATAAAATTTTCTGTGCTTATTGGGTAGGTCTGAGAATCGGCCAACATCTATTTTTCACACCCCTAAAAATTAAGGGTGGGTCACCCCAAAAATTTTTTTTTTCATTTTTGGACCAAATTGTTTGTTTTTATTTTTTCACGATTCAGCATTAAAAAATACATACAACCCTAAATTTTCACCCTTCTACCATCAACCCCTATTTTTTAATAGCTATTTTTGTATTATTCACGTTATTTACAATTTTTTCGAGTCCCGTTGTAAACTACTTTTTTTTTTTATTTTCTACCACATTTTTTTATATTTCCTTAAAAATCGGGTATTACATATTTAGTTTCAGGTTTTTTTTTAAAGAAAATTATTTTTGTTCTTTTATGTTATTAAAAATATTTATTGATTTAGCTGGCGGTCCCGCATAAATAAATCATTTTGAATTGAATTTTCCGTACAGCAACGCAACCGCAACCCCACATACACGGGTTATACGCGCCTGCGCAAGTGTCAAATCAACTCTACGGAGTACTCAGACAGGATGAAACCTGTATTGTTTTGTTTTTAATATAGTTTTTTTGTTTTAATTGTGTCTCGACTGATACGCCTCTCAAGTTAATTTACTTCAGTTCAGTTAATAATTAATAATAGACATTTATTTTGTGCCAACAACGCCCTTACTTTAAAGGTATGTAATTTATTATACTTTAACATTTTGTGGAAATAAAGTGACGGACAGTTGTTTTGCTAAATAAAATTTATCCAAATTATCTGTTTTAAACGTTAACTTTTGAAGGAGTTGAGTTACCAAATTGAAAGAGAGGGTTGAAATAAATATATTCTAACAGCGAAAAAAATGAGTAATATATTTTATGAGAGTGTTAATTTCAATTTTAGGACTCACTTTGCAATTTAACAAAAAATTCAAGACATTTAATAAATTTATTTTATGAAGGGGTTTTATGATGTTGAAGTAGCTATTCCATCGACAGCGGTTTTTAGGGTTCCGTACCCAAAGGGTAAAAACGGGAACCCGATTACTAAGAGTCTGCTGTCCGTCCGTCCGTCTGCACCAGGTTATATCTCATGAACCGTAATAGACGGACTGACCAAAAATATTGTACACTCCATTGCGCTGAGAGAATAATCTTTGTTTATTTTTTAAATGCCATAATAATTAGTAGTAGTGTCAAGCTATCAAAATCTGTAATTTAATATATTTGGTATTTTAATAAAGATTACTATATTAACTTAAATAAAGTATGCTTCAAATAACGCTTCATTACTCTTTCAAATTCCCACACACTTATAGTGTCAGATACTTTTAAAAACATTTCCTATTGTGTATGGCAAAACAACGTTTGCCGGGTCAGCTAGTAAATAATAATATTTGAAAGGAAACGTGGTTGTAAAAACTTATGGTTATGGGAACAGTAAGTACATGGTTGGTTTAATTGCGAATTAGTGTTAAATTATGGTTTAAATTTATGACTCTGGCGGGATTTAGGTTTCCTTGATTTCAAAATATTTTCGATATTGTGTTGAAATGCAAATCAACACCATTGGCTACTCACATTTTTTACTACCGGGTCTTGTAAACAATTAAACCCACGGAATTGGATAATTTTTGAATATAAAATAGAATGTTTACCTTCATTTAACTGTTTTAAGAAAATAAAAGAAATGGATGAACCACTTTTCCTATTAAAAAACCAAAGAGAAATTCGATATTTTCACTGCATTCCATTGCGCCATATTCCTTATTATAACAATTTGAAGAAAGGCTGTCTTACATTGTCGCCAAATTTACATTATTGTATGGAGCTTAAATTTTTTATGTTTCTCGACATTTGGCCCCCCTGCCGAATGTTAGACTTCCGCCCTCGATGCACTTCGCTGTCGTTCGCCTTTTACCGGTACCAATCCACCTAGTGCCTTCGCGCTCCTGCTGGTACCGATCCACAACACACAAATGCATTTTGTTTTTCTTATATAGTTTATATAGATCAAATATAAAATAAACTTGGCAACGTAACATCCCCAGCACACTGGATTTCCATCCAACGGGGGACACTCCCGCTCTCTATTTAGCAGTTGCAATTATGTTGAAAAACGTTTAATGTCTAATATAATAATTACTTCTAACTTTTAGTTAGAAATAATTATTTTTGTGTTATAGAGCATTATAATATTGAATCTTTTACGTAGTTCATAAATTAGGTTTGTGAAAAATATGTTTTTAGCGATACGCCGAAAACAAGTTCAGTGCAACCTTCCGAAACGTTAGTTTTTTTGGATATAATTTGGAAAAGTGAATCATCCATAAATTTTTGTGTATAGGAATTATTAGAAAAAGGTGATCTTTCAAATGTATATTTTAAATTTGTCAAATTCCGTGGGTATAATTCTTTACAAGAGCCGTTAATACCTATATTAGCACAATTTATTTGAAATTATTATACATTTTATTTATGTGACTGTCGTAGTATTTTAATAGATGTGTGTTCTCAGGTTTTGTTTATTTGCAATATGCAAAAATTAATAAATTTATTATTGTTTGCCGAACGCACTCGTGTAGAGACTAGGTATTTTAGATTTTCTAACTTTGGATTCACCGTGGAGCCTACCTCGAAATAAACATATTTCAATAAAAAAAAATTGCGGGTGAACCACCTTTTTGGAAAAAAAAGCATAACAAATAGTTATAAATTTGTAAGGCAATTATAGGCAATATTAGTGGACAAAATCAAGAAACAAAGTTATGTGCAGTGTTGCCAAACTTACCTGATTTTCTGAAGATATATACTATAGGCTTTAATGATGGTTTTATTGACGAACCTGGGCTAATCTGACGCTAACGGGACAGATTTACCTAACAATGTAGGTTTTGTTTAAAAAAAAATCGTTGCTTTAATATAGACCCGAAGGTTTGTTGGCGCTTTCTTTGCAGCAAACCTAACCAATCCTAACCTATCCAAAATAAACACGGTTTGAAAATCTGACAACACTGTCCACATATGTCGCATCTGACATTTAAGACTCGACAATTCCCTTCTGTATGAGAAATAAGGAGAATTAAACAATTTTTTTTGGTGATTATTGGTAAAAAAGTGTTAATCTACACTATAAACCATAGGTTATCATTTAAAATTCAAAAAAACTACAAATACGTGGGTTCGTTAACGACACAAGAACGCAAAATATTTTTATGTTATCCAACTAAACAACTTTCGAACAGAAAATTACCTTTCATTTGATAATTCATTAATAATAATCGGCCTTCTTCTCGTATTCAAGAAGCAATGTTGCCAAGTGTATTTCCATTTTGTCAGCGTAGAATACATTACTGCTTATTAGGGTTGTTAATATTTTGTTCCTTTATTAAATAAACAGTTTATTTATTCAAAGATTTTGTTGTATAGTTGAAACGCTGTCATACGGAGCATAAGGTGAAACAGTAAAAGGTTAGCACCAGGTTAGGCGCTGAAGGCAGTTTAAAATGTTTACATCAGAAGTCAAGAAATGTAGGAGAATTTGGCAACCCTGTAAGTATATTTTTATTTTATACGATATTAAGGAGTGTTTGCAATGCAATGTTTTGAAAATTGTGGGGAGTTTTTGTTTATTTTTTGGTTAAAAGTGTTTCATACAGGTTGATTTTAGGGTGTAGGGGTTCGATAAGAAGGGATTTTTCAAAACTCAAATTACAAGCGGGTGAAACCATCCCTTAAATAAAAAAAAAACGGTCAGTTTAAAAAAAAAACGCTTGAACATGTGTTTTTTGATTAATATTTTTACATATTTTAGTATTTTTAAAAAATTCATACAATGTGTCCAAAGGGGTAAACCAACCATCCCTTAAATATTATAATATATTTTATTTAAAAAACCGTCAGTTATTCGGAAAACACTTGAATTTAATATGCTTTATATTTTATTTTTTCACATATTTTAAAATTTTGTTTAAAACCGAGACAGGGTGTCCAAAGGACTGAAACTACCCCTTTAATATTATATTTTTTATTTAAAAAACAATTAGTTATTCGGAAAAACACTAGAAACATGTGCTTTTTATTTTATTTTGTTACATATTTTAAGATTTTTTATAAATTAATACAGAGTGTTTGAAAAAATCGGGTCATTAATTAATTTTTGCGATCTTTCTCAAACCGTTGAAAGCTGAGCTTGTGCAAGCAGCTTGATTTTAGAGTGCAGAGGTTCGATAAGCAGGGATTCTTCGAAACTGAGTTTCCAAGGGGGTGAAACTACCCCTTAGATGTTTATAGTAGACTCGAAAGTTGTCAAAATAAAATCGCTTCTTGGTTTAAAGAACGAGCTATATTAACTCCAAAAAATAGCACAGCACATGAAATAGCTTTATTGGAAAAAAGTACTGCTTATATATATATAAATATATATATATATATATATATATATATATATATATATATATATATGTAATTTTATGTGTGTTACTTTATTTTATTATTTTTTTGAACGAGAAATTAACCTCGAAATGGTAAAATAAGCTGTAGTCTCTGTGGAGATAAAACTAGACGGAAAAGGCACAAAATTTGCATTTTCAATTTAACCCGAAATTCCAACAGCATCAGACAATGATTGGAATTGATTTTACCCGAAATTAATATGCCGTCTCCCATTTCCAATTCTATATCAAAATCCCTTTCACATAATCCCATTTTCTACCTATACCTATAAATCGATATTTAATTTCATGTAAATATCGGCATTGGGAAGTATTCGAACAAAAATCTCCTTCATCATTTAATATAAAATATATTTTATGTTATGTAAAAAACCCTTTTTAATTTTTTCCGGCTCTATTTGGAGGAATAATACAAACTAAAGTTCATATCTTTATAGCTACTTTTTGTCCTGTGCAAGATGGTTCAGTCACATTTAAAATCCGACGTTTCGTCTTCGATGTCTCATCATAAACTTAATATTTTTATATGTTATTATAAATATTTTAAAAATTAGTTAGTTATTGACCTCTCAAAACTAATGATGCAATGTCCTCGTACATTTAGAACATTTTAAATTCTCCTTTGCAAATGTTGGTCAGATTCTGGTCTAACAGAACCTTGAATCTGTTGTTCAAACATTCAATGGGATACATCTTTAGTTTGAGGTCGTGCGCTTGTTTAAATTAGATAAAAAATCAAGGAAGTTAATGATGAGACCTCGAAGACGAAATGTCGGTTGTTTAATTTGAGTGCATCATCTTGTAGAGGAGGACATTATAATATAAGTTGAAAAGATTAACGCGGCAAAAAAAGCCTGGGTTTTTTTTAGCCGTCATCCCAACATAGGACACAGGGCGCCATTTTTTTTAGTTTCAAAAACATTTATAAATAAATTAATTTATTATAAAGTAAGTGACGTATTCTCACAATTATTATTACTAAGAAAAGTCTTGTCGCAAAGCGTTGACATTTCGTTATATGTCAAAAAATTTCCACTTATTAATTTCGGCCAGGTCGACGAAAATTTCTGGAAATTTTGTTTGTTGCTATGGTAATGAGTTAAAGTAACAATATTCGATTGGTTACAAAACGGCGGTATGAAATTTTCTACTTTTTTATTTTAAATAGGACCCTGTATATTTTTATGGACTATCGTATTCAGCTTAAAGTTAACTTTCCAACGATATATCGCAAGTTAACTTTTGTTTTCAAAATGATATATAATATAACCACAGCCTCACTTTACTTGAGAAAGCCGTGAACAAGGAAATGTGGCAACATGTATTCAGATCGACGGATACACGTTTAGCATGCGTTTAGCCATATGATTTACGTTTATTGACCTGTTGTTGTGTTGTGTTTTCGCGAATAAATCGGCTGTTTTGAAATTAAATACCGTTTAGTTAAAGATTAAAGTTGTTAAAAGTGTTACTGTGTGAGATTTTTAAGTGACCGGGACAATTTTTTCCGTAGACATTACGTAAAAACAGAAATATTCGTGGATGAAAAATCGGCGGTGCCGGTGGTGAGGTTATGTTTTCTTAAAGTAAATAGCGGCAAATGAACTTGAAATTTTGTGGTGCCTTTTAAAACATAATCTAATCTTTTGAAAGTTATTGTTAGTGTGTTAATCCTTTGTGTGTTTTAATCAAAAATTACTATGCCAAGTCCTTGTTGTGTGCCTGGGTGCAAATCTAATTATAAAACTTCTCTTGATGCCGGAGAACCAGCAGAATCTGTTTTTACCTTTCCAAAGGACAAAAACCTTGAAGCCCAATGGCTTAGGAATATTCCTAGGGAGGAATGGTCACCCTCAAAATATTCTGTGGTTTGTGCTAAGCATTTTGTGGAAAGTGACATTATTAGGCAGGAGGATTATCGCTTGCCAGATGGATCAAAGCAAAAGGTACCTACTAAAACTAGACTAAAGTTAAATGCAGTGCCTACTATTTTTCCTAATTTACCAAATTACTTATCAAAAACAGTCCCTGTTCCCCGAAAAAGTCCTGCTGAAAGAACTAAAGAAATGCTAGATCGAAGCGAACAATTAAATAAAGATTTTGAACATTCTGACCTAATTATAAACTTTGACGATTTGACTACAAATTTTACAAATAGGATTATTTTAAATAAATCTTGGAACATTAAGATTGTAAATGACTCTAAAATTTTCTTTTATACTTTAGATTTTTTGTTGGAAGATTCACAAATAAACTGTGTAAATATTGGTAATCAGATTTCAGTAGGTTCGGACCTGCAAATCAGTGTTTTCTTAAATAATAATGAACTTTCTTTTAATGACCTAAAATGGATTTTACCAATAGATATGAAATTAACTAGGTGGTCTCAACTGGAAAATTTACTTTCTCGTTATAAAAATAAAGGTTCAGACTCGGGTTCAGAAAGGATGAATAATTCTCAAAATTACCTAACATATCTTGAAAAGGGGATTAAAGAACTAAAAAAATCATTGATTTGTCTTTCATCTGAACACGAGTCTGGACACTATGAGTCCGATGAATATGATGATATTTATCGCATATTGGCACTTTTGGTTGATCAATTAAACTTGTTGGTTTTAAAAAAGAAACGCTACTCAAGTGAAACACAAACAACGTTCTAGCATTTATGATAGTTTCTGCTTTTGGAAACTTTTCTGAAATAGTCAAGCTACTACCAGTTCACAACATAAAGGGTAACGAAATGGTCCCTATTACAAAAAATGTAATTTCATTAATTCAAAAAAATGGGTTTCAAGTACTCGATATCATAACTGACAACCACAGAATTAACAGATCCATGTTTTCTAATCTAACAAGCAAAAATTTAACTACTTTTTTCCCAACCCTGATATACCAGAAAGTAAAATATTTACTAGCTTTGATTTTGTGCATTTATTTAAAAACATAATTAATAACTGGCGAAACTTAAAAAACGTAGACAAAACCTTTGTTTATACAGATTTTGTCAATTTTGATGTGATCAGGTATGCAAAATATAATGATATTAAGTGTATATATGAGCAGGAGAAAGACCTCGTTGTAAAAAAAGCTTTTAAACTTAACCATAAAACAGTTTATCCCAACAATTTTGAGCGTCAAAAGGTTTTTATTGCGGATAATGTATGTCATTTTTCAACAATCGCAGCTTTAAATGACTTTGGTTTTAAAGACACAGCATCTTTTCTTGAAATTATCAGACATTGGTGGGATATTGTCAGCAATACCAGTGTTTTAAGGGGTAAAATAAAAAGAAACGAGTATAGCGATCCCATCTCTAAAATTGATCATTTTTCTGTTAATTTTTTAAGAAAATTCATTACCTTCAAAATTTAATTTGTTGTATATTTTACCAGGTAAATTTACCACTGAAAAACTCGAAAAAAGATTTGGTAAATACAGACTCCTTGGAGGTTGTAATTACAATGTTAGCTTTGATGATATTTTAAATGCCGAGAAAAAAATTAGGCTTAAACATATATTTAGAAGCCCTGCTGATGGTAATTTTTCTTTAGCTGAGATTAAAAAACAGGGAGACAGCTGTATTCAAGAAAATGATCTTGATTGGACAATGCCTCAAAATACATATTCATACACTGACAAATTTTTGTTTTTACTTGAAACTGAATACCTAAATGAATATGTAATTGACAAATCAGTACAAATTTATATAGCCGGTTATGCCGCCCATAAAATCGCAAAAAAAATTGATTGTAACATATGTGTTTCTTTTTTTGTTGAAAGTAAGGGAAGTCTAATTCACGACGAATACTTTGATTGCCTACAACGTGGCGGTCTAAAGGTTCCTACAGAAATTGTTAAAGACATTCTGTTCCACATGTGTGCGATTTTTGAAAAAATTATTAATGACCCAGCTACTGAAACTAACTTCTTAAAAATGACAAATCAGAAAGCTATCCTGTGTGACCTAACTAATTTAAGCACTAGACAACATGATGGCTTTAATGATTTATACTCGCAATGTATTTGTGGTAACGATAACAAAAATATGTTCATTATGATGTGTTCTATATTTGCAAACATTCTGTTAAATAATTATGTTAAAAAAAGGAATAATAAAAATGCCACAGAAAAATCGGAAAAGAACGAGTCAAAAAACAAAAAAAGGAAACTGAATACGTTTAGTAAATAATTAATTAAAACTACCCAAGTGCAATTAGTTACCAAATCTCAAATGCAATTACTCTTACATGTATTTTTGTTTGTATGTTTGTAATTTGTAGAAGAATAAAAAAATAAAAAATAAATAATACTTGTTTCTTTTTACAAAAATATAACGTTCCTATGCCTTGACTTATGCACATTTATTACTTATATAAATTAATTTGTTTTAAAGGTTTTAAATATTAACTATACCGATTTAATTATTTTACTATAAATATCAATAATATTTACGCCATCTTTAAAGGTTAGTACAGTATGTGTGTTCCAACCTTAAATCGACCCTTAAATTAATTTAAAAATACGCTGGTCGATAGCCAGTATCCAGTATGCAGCCCGTCGTGCCCGCTGGAAACCGATCTGAATCTCTTCCCGGTTGCGGCGTTGCCAAATGTTTGTTCACGGCTTGTTCAAGTAAAGTCAGGCTGTGATATAACATAATAAACTTATTTCTTCATTTTTTAGAACACTTCGATTTAAAAATCGTTTTGGTACTGACATTTTTAAAGATGTGTTGCATGCTGGTTTTCATTCTCAAGATGGCGATATGCCAGCCATTTTTGACAAACCGAGATGGATTTTTTTTTAAATAAATAAAATGAGTATAAAATAAATTTTATACTTATTTTGACACTAAAGATTAACATGGGATACATCTTTAACAGGATAATTTTACGGTGGAAATGACTGCAAAAAATATACAAGGTGCCATTAAAGATATTGGGGTAATTGTTCTTTCGCTAAAACAGGAAGTGAAAAAAAAATAGAATTCTATTTTTACTCAAAACGATTAAATTGGTGTTCTAAAAAATTAAAATTAAGCTTATGCTGGACTATTTAAAACAAGTGTTTTATAAAAAGTGACTGTATTTTTCTCATAAAGAGCAAATTTTGAATTTTTAGAGAGGCATTATTGAAAGAGAGACATTATCGAAAGCTGGATTAAGTTGTTTCGAGAATTTTAGGGGATTCAGTGGAATTGCTTACATAGATATAAATTGCCTTTACCCGGAACTTTCCTTGTTATGAATATTTCCTTTTATTATGAATAGTGAGGTGTGACCCAATTTAGTTCAGTACATAGTCAATTAGTAAAGTGATTGTTTTGTATAAAGGTGGAAAAGTGACTGTTAGTTCGCTGGAAAAACTCAACAAAATATCTGATGTAGTGCCCGTTAGTGATTCAGAATAATACCAGGGATATTTTTGCATTTATACCGAGGTATGTGTTGCATGTTGCCATTTTACATATAAAGACAAATATTCCATCTCTATAACTTTAATCTTGATATGGTTTCAAGTGTGTACTCACTCGTACCTGTATAATTATAGGTAACTAATACTATTATAGACTATAATAAAATTTTATTTTATCGGTATGCCTTTTGTTAATGAACATTTCTTGTTATTGCTTATTATTTTCATTCACAAATTTTGATTTACAGGTATCACTTAAAGATAAAATATTTCTTGCTTTCTTATTAAGGCTAAAAATTAACTTTTTTAAATTTATCTCAGCTCTGTATTGCATGGCACTGTATATGTGCAGAAACTAAACGAATCATTATTTTTTTCTATTGTTCGGCGCAACTTAGCCATACATGTAAACACTTCAAACGTTTGAGGGGTTTATAGGCTTTGTAACAGGTCTATTTTTTTTTTTTTTTATTTTTTTTTTTTTTTTTTTTTTAGTTTATAGAAGTAGATTTTAAGATAGTTAAGATTTTATTAGTTGTAGTAATGCCTAATTTAGATCCTATTTTGTATGTCATGGGGGATTTAGGTTGTGTCGGGCCGCGGGCGTTCGCGCGAGTGTGGGGTGGATGATCTCCGGGGGCGATGGATAGTCTGTATGTGCAAACGGGAAACCAGCATAAGAACCTTAGTGTAGCGCATCTTAATGTACGTTCTCTTAACACAGGCTTCGATGAAATGTGTAATTATGTAAGCACTTTTAACTTCGATATCCTGGGACTCTCAGAAACCTGGCTCACATCGGCTCATGATAGCAATGTATTGAGTATCAATGGATATAATTTAATTCGTAAAGATAGGGACGGTCGAGGAGGGGGAGTTGGAATTTATATTAAAAAACACATCCAATACAAACCAGTTCAACTTGATGTATCATCAGAAGACTGCGAGTTTATGAGTGTAAGACTGAATTTAAATAAAAAAACCATTTTATTCACCACAATATACCGTCCTCCAGCTAATAACCCTGACACTTTTATAGAGTGCTTAGAAGACATAATGGCCCTATCCGTTCCATTTTATGATCACGTAATATTTACTGGAGATCTAAACATTGATCTTTTAAAGCATTCTGCTTCTAAAATTAAGCTGCAAAAGTTATTAGAAACATTTGATCTCACACAGCAAATTAAGGATCCTACGCGTACAAACATGTCTACTAACTCTTCAACCCTTATCGACGTTATCATTACAAATGCCACTTTGATACCACTAAAAAGCGAATCAGTAGCCATATCCGATGCAATATCTGATCATTGTTTAATATACTCAATCTTGAACATTTCCATAAAGGCGGAAGAGGAAAAGTACATATCTTTCAGAAACTATAAAGGGATTATTTTAAATAATTTTGAGAGAGATGCTCAACAAATAAATTGGGATAATATATATTTTACTAGGGACATTAATGTCAAACTTCAAAATTTTAATAGGTATATTTTGGACTTAATTAATAAACATGCACCCATACAGCATAAAAAAATCAAATTTAAGCCCTTTATTCCATGGATTACGGAAAATATTAAATTGCTGATTAAATTGAGAGATAAAGCTCATAAAAAATATTTAAAAAATAAAACACAAACTAGTTTACAATATTATCGCCAATTAAGAAATTATACAAAACACGCTATTGTTCGCGAAAAAATTGCATATTTCAATACATTATCTAAGGAAAACGGTAGTAGGTTTTGGAAAAGTGCAAAGCAATTAAATCTGATATCTAAACCAATTGTAGATATTCCTTCTAAACTTTGTGATGCGACGGCTCTCAATGATTATTACGCGAACTGTTGTCAGGTTGCTGATACTTCGTCAGAGGAAAAGAAATTTTTTTATAATCACAATAAACACCTAAATGTCACATTAGAATTAAATTTAGAATTAATTGATGAATATTCTCTGCTCAAAATAATAAATTCAATAAATACAAATACAAATGCAGTCGGCGAGGATCAACTGTCGATTAAAGATTTAAAGCTTTGTTTGCCATTTTGTAAAAACCCATTAATAAATATTATAAACTCCTGTATTTTGGAGGGAGTTTATCCAGATCAGTGGAAAAAAGCAATTATAAAGCCGGTGACTAAAGTACCTGATCCTAATGAATATACAGATTTACGCCCTATCAGCATTCTGTCGTCTGTGTCAAAGATTATTGAGAAGCACGTTTATAGTCAACTTTTTTCTTTTGCAAATTCATTAAATATCATACCTGACTGCCAATCGGGATTTCGTAAAAATTTTAGTACAACTACTTGCCTCACTAAGCTCATAAATGATATAAGAGTCAACGAAGAAAATAAGGAAATTACATGTTTAGGGCTTTTGGATTTTAGTAAAGCTTTTGACACTCTTAGTCACGACATGTTGATGGCAAAACTTAGTTACTTCGGGCTGTCGGAAATTTCACTTAAATTTTTCTCATCTTACCTAAGAAGCAGATTACATTGTGTTGTTCTTAAAAAGGATTCTGTTTTTTACAAGTCTAATTTTCTGCCAGTTGCTGCAGGTGTTCCGCAGGGGTCCATCTTGGGTCCCCTGTTATTTACTTTATATGTGGCTGATATGAGAAGTGTAATAAAAAACTCGAATTTGCAGCAATATGCTGACGATTCTCAGATCTATATGTCCTTTCCTGCTAATGATGTACATAACTCACAATTAAAATTCAACTCCGACCTAAACCACATAAACCAATTTGCACTCGATCATAACCTCAAATTAAATGCAAGCAAATCATGTATCCTATTATTGGGAAATAATAAAAGGCAAACTCAGGAGATATCCGAGATATTTGATGTACAAATAAACAATGTTCAAATACCACTCGTTTCTGAAGTAAAAAATTTAGGAATTATTCTTGACACAGAACTCACTTTTCAATCACATATTAAGAAAAAACTTAGCCTTGGCTATATGCGTTTAAAAAGACTTTACAGCTTAAAAAGATATTTACCATCAAAAACAAAGTATTATTTATGTAATACACTTATTCTATCTTTACTCGATTATGGAGATATTGTCTATAATAATTCTTTGACTGTCCGTATAGCTTCTTCTATTCAAAAACTCCAAAATACTTGTATGCGTTTTTCTTACAATATTTCGTATAGAGATCATATTACTCCGCATCTTAACAGTTCCCTAATTTTATCCATGGCAAACAGGCGCAAATGTCATATGTTTTCTTTAATTTATAAAGTTTTAAAAACTGGCCAGCCGGCTTATTTAAAATCGCTATTTTGCTCATTTAATCATTCTCACTTTACAAGGAATGTAGGTGCCTTTAGAGTACCGCAGCACAGAACATCAGGTTTTCAAAAGTCTTTTAGTTTCGCAGCAGTACAAATGTGGAATAGCCTCCCTGATAATGTAAAGGATTTTTCCCTTAATAAATATACTAAGTATATTAAAACCATGTTAATGGAGCGGCAAATAAATAGCGCTTAATGTTTTTAGTTACTCCTAGTGTCATGCTGGTTTTCTGGTACGTTTCCTTTTTTTTTATTTTAACTCACATAGACATATACATATATCATGGTTTGTCCGTCGTGTCACGGTCCGGACCCCCCGCTCGCTTGCTCGCCCGTTGCTCCGCCCGCCCTTCCCTGTATCCTGCGCCGGCCGGTGACGTTTTCGATTTGCTTAGATTGAACGGTAACTACTTAAGCTCACTATTTCACTTTTTCTATATATTTTTTTTTGTATAACTCGAGGATGTTGAGTCGAAAGCGTTGCTGTATGCTTATTATAGGTACTCTACGTAATTATTTTTTATTAAAAATGTTAAGTTTTTTTTCTTTTTACCAATTTTCTCAGGGCTGCACCACGCAGGCACATATCATGTGGCCTTGTGGATCGGTTTGTTAATCGCGGTGCAGTCCTTTTCTGTCAGTGCACAATTTTTTGTATTTTTTATGAAATGTTTATTATTATTGTACTGATGAATAAAATATATTTGAATTTGAATTTGAATTATATTTGAATTAGTAATACATATACAGTGTGTCCCAGATTCGCTTCTCTATATAGGGATCTCGGCTCCTATTATACCTACAGCAAAGGTTAAATAGGGAAAGTTTTAGAGGAAACTTATTGCATTCTATATCTGGCTTCAGATTTACGATCAATTAATAAGTTTCGGAAATATCGAAACGAAATCCGCAATTTTCGGTTTTTCGCCAGTATATCCAGAACGGTAAATTTGACAGCTGTCAAAATGTGACATTATTGGGACACATTTTTAAGACAAATAAGATGGCGTATACGACACCTCTTCATTGTTTTTTGTTAATAAAACCCGCAACCCGCCTCAACTTTCATTTTTCTTACGTCCGCCATATTGGATTTTTTGGAAAATTTCCAGTTTAGTGATATCTCACAAATGCATTCAAGATTTTAGTATCATCAAAATATCACACTTCGTAAATTAGGTTTCAATGTTTTTAAAGGAGGCCATGATTTATTTGCCACAAGATTACATCAATAAGTAAGTAATGTATTAAACGCATTGAATTTTCAATACATGAACGTAAATACCAACTTAAAAAATCTAAGTGAGCTTTAACTACTTTGTAAGTGGGTAACATTAATTTACAAATCTGCAAAATAACGTCCATTTGCATTGAGACATTTTTGACAATTGGTGACTGTTTTTCGTACAACCCTGGTAAGTGTATTTCGGTTAATATTTCTAAATGTGTCCAGAACTCTTTGTCTCAGGATTTTTATAGTCACGGGGGGATCAAATTGATAGATTTCATTCTTCGTATGACCCCAGAGGTAGAAATCCAAGGGCGACAGGTCAGGGGATCTAGGAGGCCAAGATATTGGAACATTTAAAGAAATTATTCTTTCGTCAAACTGCTCTCTTAAGAAGTTCCCGACTTAAATGGTATTGTGAGTCGGACATCCGTCTTGTTGAAGCCAAGTTCTTCTTAATTCATCTTCCATTAGAATAGCTCGTAAGGCTGGTACAACCTAGTTTCGCAAAAGCTCTAAGTACCTCTGCCCGTTTAGGTTGTAGTCAAACAAAAATGGTCCAATATGTCCATTTCCTGAAATGATTAATAATTTATAAATAGATTCCCAACAGTAAAGGGCGGCAGGGTCGGCCGGGTGGTACTAGAAACTATAAATTATAAAGGAAAAATTATCTTTATTAAAAAGTAGATATTTTCTTTCCAAAAATAATTATCGAAACATCCCGTAAAGAATGAGCTTATATACAGTTGAAACCTATTCAGCTTTATTATGAAAAAGAAAAACCTATTTGGTTAGCGGGAAGTAATAGCCGTAATAAATTATTTTGTTGGTATTGCATATTAATTTCGGAAATACTAAATCAATTTATTTCAGTAATATAATAATCTTAAAGAAGTACACCGTGCCTTAATAAAACATAAAATATCAAAAGAACAAACCCCTTGCGCTTTAAAATTTAAATTATTCGGAAATACAGCTGAACGCCTTTCTATAAATCATAATGAAAATCGAAAAATAATTCGACATTTGATTAATATGGTATTATTTTCATAACGCAAGAACTAGGCTTCCCGGGTAATAATAAATCATTAAATTCAGACAATCAAAATAATTTTAGAGAAATAGCTAAATCTACAGAAAATTTAGATAAAATGTTAATAAATTTATAGAACCCAATTCTACTTTTATAGGTTCTTCGAAATTACAATACAGAATGAATGAATAAAAATGTAATACAATATCAAAAAATTAAGTTGACTGACTAGAGTAGAACGTTTTACTTTTTTTTTATTAGATTATACTCTTAGTATCATTAAAGAACTAAACGAAAAAAAAAAGATTATTATTTGACCATCATTTGGTGCCTATTTAAAAAAGATTGGTTAGATTAGCTTACCAATGATCCCACACCAAACGTTACTTCCAAATCTGATCTGTAGATGTCTCTCTGCCACTTCGTGAGGATTTTGCACAGCCCAATCATGACGGTTGTGCCTTATCGGACCAGAAGATATGATTTACAAAATCAGGATTTTCATTACATCACCTAGTATACCACTCACAGAACTGTAGTCGTCTTGGAAAATCAGTTTCCTTAAGTCCTTGTATTATTATGGGCTTGTATGGATGTACTTATTCTTTTTTAAAACTCTCTGTACTGTTGATTTTGGCACATTAGTTTCCTGTTCTACAGTTCTTACCGAAGCACCAGGGTTTTCGTTGATTGTAAAATGTTTCTGTCTCGATTTTCATTGTTATTATTGTATCCGCTCCTAGGTTGTTCGAAGGCACCATGGTTAAATAAATTAACTACGATTTTCCTGAATTGGGTTTTATGAGGCTGCCGTCGTTCGGGGTACATCTCCAAATACCTTGCTGAGGTAACGTCGGCGATTTTATATGATTGAAAGTACAGAGCTAACATGTCAACCTTTTCTTCATTTGAATACGGAATGCCGGCCATTTTATATAGGTTTTGACAATTTATGTGTCAGATTTATTATTTTATTTATTTATTTTGATCAAAATTCAATCGGGTTGGTTTTTAAGATATGCGGCGAATTGACAGACAGACAGACAGACAGACGGGTCGACGGAATTGATAAAACATATTGTATGGGATCTAGGGACGCTAAAACATGAAGATATATAAAACGTGAGAGGGTGATTTTTTTCCCGATTACAAACATTTTGTGTTGTCGCCATTTTAAATTAGTACCACAATTTTTACACTACATTAGTTATGGCCCACAAATTGCATAAAAGTAGTTTTTTAGTAATAATTTTTTAACATTTGACAAGGCCTCCATTTTGGATTTTTACCAAAATGTTACTAGGTCATCTTCATATGACCCTTAATTTTTGACCGAAATTTAAAGTCAATCGGGTAAATAGCTTTTTGGCTATGCCGCGAACAGACAGACAGACGGACCGGCGGAATTGAGATTGGATTGAGATTTTTTCACGATTACAATACATGCCCTTTTACCGTAAAACCGTAAATAAATTTTATTTGTTTTTCCGTAGAAAATTTACCTCTTATAGAGTTATAGAAATGTCTCGAAATTGATATTTTTGAAATAAAAAAAAAATGGTGGTCTGTACCCTGTGTTCTATGTCACCCGGTATATGGCTTTATTTTAATGTCACATGTTTGACCAAAATATTGCTCAAATTAAACCAAATGTAGTAACAAGTACAAACTGAAAGGTACGTCAAAAGTTTTGTTGCCCTTAGCTGAAGTTTAAAATTACCGTTAGAATTTTAATGCGTTTCCCAAACTTTGTGGTAACCAGAATTAGCTTATTTAGGAAAACTTCATGGACTATATTAAATAGTTTTGAGTACGTTTCTGTTATTCTGTTACTTCTGACCCTAGTTTTGAACTGAATATATATTAGGCAATTTAGTAATAGAATCAAAATTAGAGGCACGCTGTAATTACATAGACTACGTGCATTAAAAAGTCAATAAAAATGTAGGTAATCATCTTTTTTATATATATATATATATATATATATATATATATATATATATATATATATATATATATATATAGGGTTATTTACGCAAGCCGTTCATTAAAAGTTTTTGATGACGCCATTTAGATAAAACTTTCAAATTTTGGGATTAAGGTAAGGCTTCTTTTTTGAAATATTTTCAACTTGCTGTCACTTCTGGTTTAACCGGAAGTTGGTATCAACTTGCTTATTTTAAATGGAACACCCTGTATTTTATTATATTTTTGGATTCTACGGAGAATTTTAACGCTATTTTATGTAGCATGTTCTATACCTAGGTTCAAGCGTTCTTAAGATATTTGACCTTGAACCGAAAATGAGCCTTCGGGGTACCAAATTTTAAAATCTCATATTTTTGTAAGTTTTGAAGATATAATCTTCATATTTTGCAGACGGTCGGTAAATAATCTTAGGTTTCTATTTTTTGTATTGAATTTGTCTATTTTTATACAGCGTGTCCTAAATTCAGCGGCAAACATTCGCATTTTCAAAGCCGCTTAAGTCTGTTTTTTTAAATGGGACACCCTATAACTTTATGCGCTATCAAATGTAGAATTTCATTTTCTATCGAACTGTATTAACGTTCCCTATACCTATTCGTAACCATTTTCGAAATAATTGGGTTTTATAAAAATATCGTATGTATTTGCTTAAATGTTTACATGTTCCAATGGTGAGCCATGGAAAAACAATTGAGATCCAATATCCAATATGACAGATAATTAGTATGCGTTATTTATCGAAAGCTGTCAGTGATAGAGTAAATCTTCTAAATCGAAATGGAAGAATACTCAAACGCTGATATTCTCAATCTATTTTATATTCATGGAGAATGAATAAAATTTTGGAGAGAACGAGTCGTGTGTTTAATGAACGCCACCCTGATTTGCCGACAATGAACAAGTCAAAATTCAAGAGGATTGAAACGAACTTTTTGCGTTTTGGCAAGGTTAAAGTTACAAAAAATGTTCCGAAACCAGTGACAAATGCCGAGAATAACGTAATAAACACATTAGCTTATTTCCACGCAAACCCGCAAAGTTCAATGCCGTCTGCAGAAAACGATTTGGGAATTTCTTCTTCATCTGTCCAAAGAATCTTGAGCGAACATCATATGCACCCTTATTCCTTCCAAAACGTGCAAGCCTTGAGACCTGGTGATGACGTCCGACGAGTAGAATTTTGCGAATTCATGTTTTTGAAAATTCAAGAGGACCCCCAATTCCTTTCAAAAATATTTTGGACCGATGAAGCGAAATTTTCTAGAGAAGGAATAACAAATAGAAGAAACGAACATTTCTGGGCAGCAGAAAATCCGCACGCTTTACGCGAAACGCGTTCTCAAGAGAGGTTTAGCTTCAATGTTTTCGGTATAGCATTAAATGATCAGGTGCGGTACTGTATTTATGAAGACAATTTAAACGGTGATAAGTATTTGGAAATTCTACGAGGGACGGTTTCTGAATTTATAGAAGAAATTTCTATTGGTGAGCTGCAAAATCATTGGTATCAATTAGATGGGGCACCAGCACATAATTCCGCTGCAGTTTATCTCCAATTATCTCGAATTTTTGAAGATCGCTGGATTGGTCCCAATGGCCCTTGGAGATGGCCCCCGCGATCGCCTAATTTAACACCCCTAGACTTTTATTTATGGGGATTTATCAAAGGTAAAGTCTATGCTTCCCCAGTAAATAACCAACAAGATATACTGGACAGGATACGAACAACTTTTGCCGAATTAGAAAACGGGCAATTGCAACGGACCACAGCAACTGTACAAAGAATAATTGAAATGTGTCTTCAAATGAACGGACAGCATATAGAACATTTGTTATAATTCAATTTTATTATTTTATTTATTTATTGTTGATTGTTAGATTGCTATAATTTTTAAGTTCACTAAAACAAGTTTAGAACAGTCTCGAACTTAGTGGATATGGCTAAAAATAATGTAAACAATTTATTACATTTTTTATAACTTTAACTTTTCCGAAACGAAAAAATTTCGTTTCAATCCTCTTCAATTTTCTCTTGTTCATTGGCGATAAATGAGGATGTTTTTCATTAAAAACATGGCACGTTCTCTTCAATATTTTGTAACATTCTCCGCGAATATAAAATAAATTGAGAATATCAGCTTTTGAGTGTTATTTTATTTTAATTTAAAAGTTTCAAATCAGCTGTCATGTTGAATAGAAAAGCACAACAATTGTTTTTCCATGGCTTACTACGAGAAGGTGTAAGCATTTAGCAAATACATATGATAGTTTAATCAAAACCTGATTATTTCGAAAATGGTTACGAATAGGTATAGGAAACCTTAATACAGTTCGATAGAAAATGAAATTCTACATTTGATAGCGCATAAAGTTATAGGGTGTCCCATTGAAAAAAACGGACTTTAGTGGCTTTGAAAATGTGAATGTTTGTCGCTGAATTTAGGACACCCTGTATAAAATAGACAAATTCAATAAAAAAAAAGAGAAACCTAAGATTATTTACCGATCGTCTGCAAAATATGAAGATTATATCTTCAAAACTTACAAAAATATCAGATTTTAAAATTTGGTACCCCGAAGGCTCATTTTCGGTTCAAGGTCAAATATCTTAAGAACGCTTGAACCTAGGTATAGGACATGCTACATAAAATAGCATTAAAATTCTCCGTAGAATCCAAAAATATCCTAAAAGACAGGGTGTTCCATTTAAAATAAGCAAGTTAATACCAACTTCCGGTTAAACCGGAAATGACAGGAAGTTGAAAATATTTCAAAAAAGAAGTACCCCTTGACCTTACCTTAATCCCAAAATTTGAAATTTTTATCTAAATGGCATCATCAAAAACTTTTAATGAACGGGTTGCGTGAATAACCCTGTATATATATATATATATATATATATATATATATATATATATATATATATATATATATATATATATATATATATATATATATATATATATATATATATATATATATATATATATATATATATATATATATATATATATATATATATATATATATATATATATATATATATATATACAGATTTGGTAAGAGTTTCTTGACCTTCCTTTTATATTGTTAATATTTATAATTTTCTTGGGTATAGGTCCGAGAAAAAAACTACTTGTGACTAGTAGTATTAGTGATGTCACATATATTGTCAGTTTAAAAAAAAAAACGTTTAGACGTTTCGACAGGAACGCCAAAAATCTACGGGCTCCCCAAACTACATAAAGAGGGAATTCCTATATATATAATTTCAAAAATAATAAACAAAAATAATTACTATATTATTAAAGATTCCTCGCATTTTAAAGAAAAAATAAAACACTTCCAGGTACCACATAATCATGTATTAATGTCCTTAGATGTAGTTTAGGCATAATAAAAAATAAATGGAATGATATAAACAAATACACAGATATATCGTTAGACGATTTTATGGAAGCCGTAGAGCTAACATTAGATTATACATATTTTTTATATAAAGATAAAATATACAAACAAACTGAGGGATGTGCAATGGGTGCAAGTATATCTAGCGTAGTTGCACAACTTGTTCTTGAAAATTTAGAGGAAAGCATAATATCAAAACTAGATTTTAATTTATCATTCTTTTATAGATACGTAGATGATTGTATTACTCTGGTACCCAAAGAAAAAACTGATTACATACTCACAATGTTTAACAGTTACCATCCAAAATACAACATATATACAAAACAAACATGGTCTAGTAGGTACACAAATTACTGATCCCATCACCCTCTTACTCAGAAAAAATCTGTCATAATCGGCCTGGCAGATAGAGCAATCCAATTATCAGATCCTGAGTTTTGAAAAGAATCAAGCGAAAAAGCCAAAGAATCTCTTAAAAAAATAGTTATCCTACTCATTTAATAAACTCGGTTTTCAAAAAAAGAATCAATAAATTTTACAACACCTTCGGTCACCAAAAACAATTCAATCAAATAAAACAAAGTTACTTGACAATACCGTATATACAGGGGCTATCCGAACAATTTAAACATTTATTCTCTAAATATAACATACAAGTTACATACACAAAACTTAAGACAAAAACTTCAAAATTTAAAAAGACACATATGGTACCAGTGGCGGCGCGTGGTTAAATAACTTGGGGGTGCACAACCTTAGAATAGAACATGAGTGCCGTTGGTAAATCGGCGGAAGCGAAACGTTTTTTGGGTGCCACGCCCAAAAGACTTTCATTGGACTATCAAATCATACAAATTAAATAAACTTATAAGAATTTAAGAATTAAGTAACTTACCTCTCTGAGTACATCGGTCTGGCCAAACAATAATTGTTTTTATATTTTACAAACACGTTTTGTATTGAAAATGAAGTCTTCTATCCTTTTTTGAGACAAATTCTTCAATAACCAATTCATTAAAATTTGGAATTTCTTGAATCATTTGTTTCTCAATAGATAACATTGCGAGAGCAGTTAGTCTATTCTGGCCCATTGTACTTCTAAGAAAAGTTTTTATGCGATTCAATGTGGAAAAACAACGTTCCGCTTCTGCGGTTGTCATTGGCATTGTAACAATCGCCTGTAACACTGAAAATGTTTCTGAGAAATCTATTTGCAAATTATTTTCAATTAAAAATTTAAGCAAGTGGACTGCTCCGGAAACTTCTCTAAAATCTGCTCTTCTGTATATTATTTCTAATTCTGTCTTTAATTTATTTTTATTTAAAAATGGAAAGTTTTGAATTGCTGAATCTAAATGTAGTATAGGAAAATTTGCTGAATATGTTTCAAAATTTTCCACCGAAAATAAGTGAGCTATTTCCAAATGGCCTGTGAACGAAAACCTTCTTTTTATTTCTGCAATTATGGTGTCACACACTTCTTTAGCTTGTACAGCCGTGGAAACATAAGAATTTCGCTCATATATATATATATATATATATATATATATATACTTTCATCAATGTCTACTAACCCGGTTTCTCTAATAGTATGTATGTTATCTCTCTCCTTTTGAATATTTTTTTCGAACTCAGTAATACATCGTTTTACAGTAACGGAATCAGTAGCCTTTTTTTGCAGCTGTGAATATAAAATATCAACATGGGGCATTACACGATGAAACACTGTCAACCAAAAAACAAATTTAGAGTCATTCAATAATCTGAAAATAGCACCCGCCTTTCTAATGGTATCAGATTGTTTGGATGTGGATTGTATTTTTTCCATACACTCTAAAAGTGCTTCTCTGTTTTCGTATACAGTGTTAACTGTTCTAATTTTAAAATTCCATCTTGTAGCAGATGCTCTAGGAACCCTATTTCCAACCACTTCATCTAATATTGCAACTCTTTGTGGAGAATTCGAAAAAAAATTGGTAAGGTCACTCAAATCGGAAAAAAATATGCCTACATTTGTATTTATGCTTGTTGCCTGTGACATTATCAAATTTAGTTGATGAGCATATATATATATATATATATATAAATTTATATTTATATATATATGCACACCACCATGGGCGCCACTCATGACACTTGCTCCGTCATAACTTTGGGAAATCAATTGTTCAGAATTTTTTAAAACATAATTAAGAGCCTCCTCTATGCAGCCAGCTAAGGCAACAGCATCATGTTCATTTGGTTTTACAAATGTCCAAAATCGTTCAACGGGGGTGCCGTTTGCTAAAGTATAACGGTAAACTATAACCATTTGAAAAATATTCGAAATGTCACTTGTTTTGTCACTCATAACAGACAAAAAATTTGCAGCGGCAATTTCTTTTTTTATATGTGCCTGAGTCACGGAAAGCATACATTCTAATAAATCATTTTGAATGTCTTTTGACGTGCCTTTAAACACTGTAGCTTGCTGCAAATGATCCCTCAGTGCTAAATCCAATTCGGCAGAAAAATTTATGAGGCCTCTAAATATACCAGGGTTTAATGAATCTTGTTGTTCATCGTGTCCACGGAGAGCAAGCTCAAATGCGCTACAAAATTTAATACAATTTATAATTTTAGATAAGACATACCTATTATTCTTTACTTCGTCATTATGTTTTTGCATGCTTAATCGGTATTCACTATTTAATTGTTGCCGAATATCTTGTTTACCTAATAAATTAAATCCTAATTTAGCAGATAGATGTGACTTTGAAATTTGATGCATTTTAATTTTTTCGGATAAATGTACTAAATCTTTAACCCCGGATTTTGTCCATTCTGATGCCTCACCGCTTTCAAATAATAAACACGGAAAACAGTAAAGACTATTACTAATACTACACCCGCACAACCACTCGGTTTTTTCGTAAGTTTCTATTTTAAAAGTTCGTTTATAATCACGACTTTTGCATTTAGTTACACTCGTAATTAACAAATTTGGTTTTGGACGACCGACACTTTTAATTTTTATTTTTTCGTTTAAAGATAACGAGGAAAATTTAATTGTCTTTAAATATTGCACGCTAATGCAATCAAGGTTTGATAATTCCGTCATTCTTGCAATCGCGAAATGAAAACAACCTTATCGTACCGCAAAGCGCTAATTCTAATGTGCACTGCTTTCAGGTGCTCGGGAGCTATCGGACGTCGCATGATTGTCGCGGGGAACAAAGAGTGCGGGGGGCAGGTTTCCACCAATTAGATTTAATATTCGGGCGAGCAGTGAACGAAGTCGCTGCGGCAGGATGGATGGATCCGATGAAAGGACCGCTTCGATATTTAATACGTACGCATAGGCGTCCAGGTCCAGCGTCAAAGTCTACAGAAATATTTATTCTGCAAACTTTGGTTTTGTTTAGTGCTTATTATTGATGATTCATGACATTGCCGCTAGTTAAGAAATTCGTCGATCAATTTACATCGCATATTTTAATGTCTGGTCTTTGGGTCATGTTCTTTGACGGCATGGTTTTTAAATTATTATTCTATGATAATATTGTTTAAAGAAAATTAACATTTAAATATGTTTGTTTAAAAAATTTGGGAGTGCACGTGCACATGTGCACTTATTGAGGAGCCGCCACTGTACGGTATATCAGGTACCATGTAAGGATTGTGATGGCGTTTATATTGGGAAAACACAACAATATTTACAGTCAGGAATATATGCTCATAAGTACGACAAAAAACCGTTGCATTATCAAAACACACACAACAAAATAATCACAGTTTCGATTTTGACCAAACAAAAATTTTAACAACAGAATTACATAAAAAGAAAAGGGAAATTTACGAGTCGATAGAAATAAAAAAAAATACTCGTGCCATAAATGACAAAAAAGATATAGATCTGTTAAATAAAGTGTACTACGACATAATATAACTACGGTAAGCGCCACCCGTCCCTTCTATTCTAACGAAGGGTTATTTTGTTAAAAATAATAAAATTTAAATCAGTGTACGTGATATCGCCAAAGAGCGAGTTGCAAACAGTATGTTGTTGTGGTCGTCTTCTTTGTTATATGTCGAGTAGTTCGTAAAATATGTGAAATTTGTTCCTTATAAAATTTTGTAGTTATAATGGATTACTTACGTTTCATGGTAAGTCAAAAGAAATACGAGTTTTTATTGTAAATTGTAGATATTCTATTTTAGCTTTTAGGATGAACTTTTTAATAAAGGCAAGGGTGTTCCTGCCGAAACGTCAAAACATATTTTTTTTTAACTGACAATATATGTGACATCACCAATACTTAAGTCACAAGTAGTGTTTTTTCGGACCTATAAAGTATAAAGTATATAGCACTTCAAAAGTATTTTTTTTAAACCGAAAGCGCGGAATTTTATAATAGGTATTTACAAGTGAGTTAACTGCACTCGTTTTACAACTTCAACACGCGTATCTTAATGAGGTTAACTTACATGTATTGTACAACATTTTATCTACGTCTGACGCAAGACTGTTAAAATACACACATATTTTTATTAAACACCAATTTTCCAAAAAGTTTAAAGCAAGCATAAACCACCTTTCTATTAGCTGTTACCTGTTTGCACTTTAATCCTGCCACTCTGCGTTACCCCGGGCAATGTCAATTTAAATAACCTATCTTATTGATAGTTTTAATTTCTTTAGTCGAAATGAGTGATTCAGAAAGAAGCATTCCTTCGGATATTGAGCAGGAAACATCCAGGGCAATTGACGGGTTGCTTCCCGAAAAATCTAGGCCAAAATATGAATATATTTTCAATAGGTTTCAAAAATGGTGCAGAGAGAAGAATCTTAGGAGTTATCTACTCACTATAGGCCTTCATCTCTCTGGGCGTTTTATTCTATGATGAGAACAATGATATCTATTAAACTCAATATTGAAATCAGCAAATTTAGAGAAAATATGAGGGATCAATAAAAAAAGTCAAGGTTATTAACTAAAACCAATATTACAACATTCCTTCTAGAAGTGGATGACAAAAATACTTATTTATGAAAGTATTGGGCTTGCAGGGGAGAGGAGTTAACAAATTTGTTGTTGGAAAATGTCAAGGATGAAGGGCGATGTTTTCATTTCTTTTATCGACAACGAAATCGAAAATAGGCAGGGAATTCTATGTAACATCCGAAAATATTCAAGAGATGGACATGGTTCAACTAGTTCGAAAATACAATAATCTTCACCAATGTAATATCGACCATGGTAGGTTTTTCATCCAATTTCGAAATGGTGTGTATAAAGCAACCCGTTGGCATTAATTCTTTTGGATCATTTCCTAAACAAATTGCTTTGTATCTCAAAATTGAACATACAGAAGAATATACGGGACATTGCTTCCGAAGATCATCTATAGTCAAAAGTAGTGTTATCGGGCGAGTCATACGATTTATCAGCGACAAACTTTTTAAGTTTGTTTTTCTTTTATTAGGTGTAATCATATCCTCCGCATAAAATCCAGAAGATGAATTAGATAGACCTATGATATTTTCATATGCAAAAAGAGGATAAACATATAAATACCAGCAGTTGTAAAAATCTTTGAGCGATGTCACTTCAAAGTCAGATTGACAAGTCAGTGACAAAATGAGTAATCGAAATCAATTTTTGGGTTTTTTGCATCCACAATCGAAAAAAATTGTATTAAATCTAATAAAATATTACGAAAATAAAAATTCACCGGCCAATATCCAGGAGACAACAGAAAAAAAGCATAATTTACTACCGAAGAAAATTAAGAAATGTACACCAAAAAAGCCAAAGACAGAAGACTTAAGTGACAATGTAAACATGGATGTTCGTAATGCAATTTACGATTTATACACATCAAAAACTAATATATCCCTTCAAGTTTTATATATTATTTTCTAATGGAAGTGGTTCGAAATCTTGGCAGGATGAGTCTGTAAAAAGTGTCAAGAGAAAAAAGGGATGTGGGACGGGAAAACGGTTCATCATTTTGCATGGAGGTTCTTCAACAGGATTTCTCCCAGGTGCAAGTTTACTGTTTTCTTCAACATCCAAAAGTATGGACTACCATGATAATATGAACTGTGAACTGTTTGAAAAGTGGTTAAAAGAACAACTGATTCCAAATTTAGATGCTCCACCTTTAATCATTCTGGACAATGCATCTTAACATTCAAAAATCTTAAATAAACAACGTACTTCATCCTGGAAGAAAAGTAATATTTATGACTGGCTAGTAAACCAAAAACAAAATTCTTTACCCAATATGCTGAAACTAGAACTTCTTTTAATGGCAAAATCTATTAAAAAAACCAACAATATATGCTGTAGATGAAATATTACGGGAAAATGGACATGAGGTTTTACGACTGCCGCCATACCATTGCCAGTTTAACGCAATAGAATAAATATGGGCTGGGGCAAAATCATAGTACGAAAAACACGTGAACGATGGTCCTACATCTGATGAAGTGCAAATTGTTTGGCAAGATTCATTAAATTATATTACGCCGGAGTACTGGAAGAAATCTGTGGAATATACGTAGAAATTAATAGGGGATTGGTGGAACCGAGAACGAGTTCTAGGTGTCAAAATAGCACCAATGATCATTGTGCCGTTTGAGGACGACTCAGAAGATGATGACTTTTTAAGTGATGATGATATTTTTCAGTCTATAATATTAAAAAGTTTCTGAAGGATTATAGTAGTGTTTGACGTGTATAAATCATAAATGGCATTATGAATATCCATTTTTGCATTGTAATTTAAGTCTTTTGCATTTGGATTTTTTCGTGTACATTTCTTAATCTTCTTCGGAAGAAAATTATGTTTTTTTTCATGCACAAGTTTCTGTCCATTCCTTATACCTATTCTCAGAGCTTTTGCCACTGGCTCCTGGATATTAGCTAGTGAATTTTAAATAAAAAATTTTTTTATTAGGATTGACACCATTTTTTTGCTTATTTTTTAGTACATTTGTAATTTTGTAGGCAATAAATAAATAATTATAGAATACTTGTTCCAATTTTAAAGCGTGTTTAAAATAAGTAAATTTTTTTATTAATTATTAGCCAAAATTTCTTATATAAAAATCAGTAAAATCGCTTTACCAGAAACTCGGAACTAATGAAAAATACAGGCTATATATATATATATATATATATATATATATATATATATATATATATATATATATATATATATATATATATATATATATATATATATATATATATATATATATATATATATATATATATATATATATATATATATATATATATATATATATATATATACACATACGTATATAGCCTGTATTTTTCGCATGCATGGCCCTTAATTTTAGACTGAAATTTGAAGAAATCGGATAAGTAGTTTTTTAGCTATGCCTCGAACAGACAGACTGATGGACAGACATATCTACAGACAGACGGAATTGAGAAAATATGTTTTCCGGCATCTGCCCTTAAACGTAAAGGTCTGAAAAAATCTCACGAGAGAAGTAATAACTAATTATCTTGTGTTTTTAACAAAAGTGTATAATATTTTTGCAAAATAATTTTTTTTATCACAATACAAAAAAAACAAATTTTCTTTTGAACAGGGGTGGCCCGCATTTAAATAAATGACACTGCTTAAGTGGTTAGATTTTTAGGTCCAGTGGGGCTCATCATTTTTGGTGATTGATAAAAAAATCTCACTTTCATTAAGTGGCTGTATAAACCAAACATATCCTGATTGTTTCACTGATTCGAACCGCCGTCCGACTTTATTAAGGCGCTTGCCATTTTGTGTATTTTTGTTTTTGCCAACCTAAAAATTTTAACGAAATAGATATTTAGCGAATTTTGTTATTTAGTCCCTCGCCATTTAATATATAAAATATTATTAAGTGACTATCTTAATAATATTGCGTAATATAATTAAAAACTATTTTCTTTCTCCCTGTATATTTGTAAATAGCCCATCGAGATTTAATAGCTCGATAAAAGAATCACTTAACATTTTGGTATTCGCTGTGATTTCTGATTTGATTCATAATGTTGGTGACTTTTGGACTCGCACGATAAGACCGCATTCGACTATACGTCCCTAATGGAAGATTCAGGAGCTGACATTCTACCAGTAAAGTGTCATGGTGGCGGAAAGCTACATTGAAAATTCTGCAGAAAATAAAAGAAAAATGGCATCCAAAATTCTGGATGAAACGGGAGAAAGTTTGGATGAGACCCGAAAAAAAAATGAAACAAATCCATCAGATGACCAATTTAAATAATAAAAACCTTGTATTGACTACAAATTTAGCAAACATGGCTGCTTCATCAGGAGTTTATTTGAAAGATAGCAAAGATTGTACTATTAATATTTATAATAAATAATTTCTCATGTTTTATAGTTTTCAGTAAAATAATTTACAAAAATCTTCTTGGCTTTCTCTATATTACAGATTTCATTTGTAATATTTTCGCTCTTTTGCACATTGCTTTTTATTTCGGGAGTTTTGTCAATTATTTTAATTATCTTTAAAAATAAAGGGACCAAATCTAGCATATTTGTAATTGGCAAAATATAACCCATTTAACTAAATTCTATTATACAGGGTGTTCCATTTAAAATAAAAATCGAAGCTCCTTTTTTAATTTCCAATTCATTTGTTTAATTGTTTCCAGATCCTAGCGATTGAAATTAAACTTTTGCATTCAACATTTTTTAATATATTTTGAAATACCGCTTGTAGACCTTGTTCAAAACTTACGTCAAACAAAATAGGTGTAATAATACATCTTTGTACACGTCTGGTGTCCCTTTTGTTCTAAGAAAATTTCTTGTATTATTTTTTATTACTTTTTGCTATGTTACCAATCACCCCTCTAGAAATTTGCAACACCACGCGTCATTTTCTTATGAATTTATAGGTAAACATGGCGGATAAAACCTAAGCTTACAACTGTTGTTCCACGCACACTAGATTTATCAGCAAATGCCTGCATAATATTGAATTTAATGTCAATAAAGATTAGCGCCCGAATGTTTGTCAGCAAATAATATGTTACGTTTTTGTTAATTCTCTAGTCGTTTATGCAACATAAAATAATGTGATGTGACTTGATTTTTGAGTCAGGAAGACAAAAAAACATTTTAAATCAAACATGAATATGTTTTTTAACGTTTTGTTTATCGTCCGAACCTATGTTATGGCTATTTATGCCTTTTTGATATAGCAATAAAAACTACCAGAATAAATATTTTTGTGATTCTAAAATTTATATTTTATTTTGAAATCGCTTCTGCTGTATATTTCCCTATTAAATATTTACCGACGTGATTTCCTACCTTATATACTCTCCCAAATTGCGTTTGCTTTTGTCTGTATGACTGAACAACAAACAGAATATCTCTCTGCAAACATAAATCGGGAAGAATTTTAGCTGGCAAACAAGGATTAGTACAAACAGTACGTATGTTTCACAAAATAACTACAATGAAGCTGTTATTTGATAATGTTCAAAGTTGTGCTATGTTACGGCATTTTTCGAACAAGTTCAGAGGAATATGCACATATGTACAGAATAATCTTCTAATGAACGAATGTTATCTGTCTGCGTCTTAATAAGGTTATCTTTTATAAAACTTCTAATAAAAATATGTTAGAATAATCCAGTCCCACGGAAAAGTAACACATTTCGCGACATAATAGCTCGAAAACGAAAAATGATATCGAAATCACATATCACTTACAATATAATGGAAACTGCCGTGCTTCGAGTTGTTGTAAAGTTTGCAGCACCATACCTCGGGTCGTTGCAAAAGCTACGAGATGCCTAACTTTTTTTTTACAGTTAACTTTACAAACAGCCATGGCGCCATCTATCGCGAATTTTTAAAACTAAATGCGCGCGCCCAATTCAAATAATTTTTAGATTTGATGGACCTAAAGGAAAATTGGCCTTCATTTATGTATCACCCTCTTACTTTGTAGTGTATTAATTTATTAGCACTCTTTTGACAATACATGGCAAATAAAAAGGACGAAACCTGAGATATATATACAGATATTTTTTTTAAACTGAAAGTTTTTGTTTTCAAATGCAACCACTAAAACGAAATCTATTTTTAAAAAATCGGATAATTCTTTAAAAATATGGTTCAAACACCGGTTTTTTAAATTTTCGAGATAAGGCACAAAATTTCTAGAGAAAAAGAAATAGTCATATACAGTATTTCGTCTCAACTTGATGCTGTATCCCGACTTATCCTTAAATTCAAAAAACTAATTTAGGTTTAAACCATATAATCAAAAAATTATGGCATAATTTTCAAAATTTGTTTTTATTTTAAAAAGTGCATCTATAAAGAGAAAACATTCGAATTAAAAAAAAATTTATTCATATCTCTCCTAAGTTTCGTTCTTTTTACTAACCCTGTATTAATTAGCATTTGGTAATAAGATAATACACTACAAAGATACAGCAGCAGCTGATATATAAATGAATATCATATTCGCATACTCTAAGTGTGAGTTTCCATTTTGGTCCACCAAAAAAATGACACTCTCACTGCAAATAAAAAAATGGAACATCTCCTTTTGACTCCGTAAAAAAATGTTTTAAATACTTGAAATCTTATTTTCCTTGAAATCTTGACACACTGTTTTATTTATATAAATTACAATTTTTGATCTCACAATAAAAAAAATTAGAAGTCTTTTAAAATGTATATAAGTATTGGTCATGTACTTCATTAATAAAAATGTTATCAAAAAATGACACAATAAATGCTTTAGGGATTATCAATTTTATAACCTTAAATATAATTCATTTGATACATTATAAATAAAAACCTTGTTGTGCAAATAAATACCATTTGTTTGTGTTTTTTTCAAAATTACCATTGTATATTAACACATCTATCACTATTATTATTATTTCTACACCTAGATCTTGTAAAATTTTCACTACAGGTAGATAAAACTGTTGAACAAAACTAAAATTTATTTATTTGCAAATACGTACTTACAGAATAAGCAAGTGAACTACAAATGGTACAAGATACAAACTATAAAATCCAATATAAGCACAAAAAAAAAGAACAAAAGAAAGAAATGTTATAAATAAATGACATTAATATGTCTCAGCTTTTTTTTTGTTTTAACTCCAAAATTAATTATAATGTGCAAATACATAATGTTTAATTTTGAGAAATGTAAAGTAATTAAGAACAAAATTGTGTAACTTTTCTCTGAATTAATCCTTGCTAAAACTCTTATGGTTATGAGCTCCCTTAGAGTACATTCACATATATACTATCATACACAATATAACTACAGATGTAATTTTAAATAAACGAGAAAATATAACAATATTGATAATAATACACCCTACTGGATGGATTTCAGATTTTTTACAAGGAACGCGCTTCCAAGTCCGATTCAATAGATGTCTGTCGGAGAGCTATGATGTATTGAATAGAGTACCCCAAGGCTCTGTTTTGGGACTACTGCTGTTCATAATATATATCTCGGACATATCTGAAAACATACAATACATAAACATATAATAAGATATATATGCTAACACATTATTTTTAATATTATCAGGAAATGCAGAAAGCAACTTTTTCACATAAATTTATCTGACATACCCAAAAAAGGATTGTTTAAAAGAAATTCTGTTGCATTAAATATAGTATTTTGATCTAGAAAAGACCAGGACTGACTTATTGTTGGCCGAACCAACTCAACACACAGTCAAAAAAGTCTTAAGTTACATTTTATAGCATCCACATGATATATGTAATTTTCCTATTAAACAAAGAGTTAAGGCAAGAAGAAAGTGAATTTACCATTCTCTAGAGTTTTTGGCTTTATATTCCACTTTGAAAAACCTTTGTAGTATATAAAAATGAATTTACTTTCTTTTGTGACGTCTAATAATCCCAAAAAAAATCTTTATTATAGCTCTAGCAGACTTCACGATCCCGTGTATTATGTGTGATGTACCCTAAATGTAATGCATGCACTGTATTTAAAAATAATTACTATTAGAAAAAAAACTTCTTACATTCTTTAAGGGTAAACAGTTCCCAGTTTTGGGCCAGCTGGTGTATCTAAATGAATATTAGAGTCCAGTCTTAGTAAAATTATTTAGTTGTATACAGTTTTATGCACATCACTCACATGTACCGGTTTTTTGTTACTAAGTATTAGGTAATACCTACCACGAACAACTCTTATTTTCTCGGGTAACACTACATTCTAGTTGTGGTTCTTCCCACTTCTACTGGGTTTGTTGCTTGTTGGACTAGGTACATCAGTTTCTAAAAATAATTTACAGCCTATAAACATGAGTTCGTATTGAAAACCCTCTAAATTCAAGCCCTCTAAATCAGTATAATTGAATAAAAGCATTAGGTTTGGATATCCTATATAAATAACTAAACTAATTCTTGAAAACTTTCTATCTTCTATATGAAAAACAAGACTAAAACCATGAAAATTCTGTTCTTGGCTTCTTTGATTTTCAAAATACCCTTTTTGTTTTAATACCGCGTTTAATCAAATTGTACTAGTATTTAGGCATTTCTGCTTTATATAAGTAGATAGATATTTTATATAAACGAATGAACTTCCCAATACGAAAAACTTTCTGTTGGAAAAGAGGTTGTTCTTAAATCTCTTTTCATTCCTGGCATGCGAATATATTCAGAAAAATGTAGATCACATACCCTGTGAGATTTGTAGATTTTTTTCACATTACCAAAATTTGTGTCAACAAAATAACAATCACATACACCCAATTGAAATTCAAAAACCACTGTTGGCACTGTTTACTTTTACGATCAAAACTGGCCGTTTGACGTCAAACGGCAACTCGCCCAAAAACGCAACTAGCGGCGACTGTGGATCGTTGCAGAACTAACAAAAATACGATAAACTGGTTGCATACACAAAACCTTTTCAAGGGCTCCATTTGAAGTTTCTTATATATTTTTATTTATATATGATCGAAATGCGGTTTACACCGAATGGCTTAGATTTACCCCGAGTTTTTTCTTGTCGATGTTGCCATATTTTCCCATTTATCCTAGGATCGCGGAGAAGTACCAATTTTTTGGGACTAAATTACTGTTTTATTTTAAATAGGACACCCTATATATTTTTATGGTCTTGGATAGCCTGGCACTTCTTCTTTTCAAAGATACATAGTTTGGAGATATTTATTTTAAGTTCTTAGATTTTAAAATTAACTTTGTAAACTCTTGCATAATAACCAACCTTTCTGTTTACATGAAATGTTGCTTCGTCTGGCATTATTAATTAGGCATTAGGAAATTGTCTCGTTAAATCTAGATTTGTTTCACATGTGTATCTAGTATCTTTGTTCGTAAGCGTGGGGATAATTCATTGAAATTAGATTTAATAACACAGGCTAATAAAATGAAAACGAAATTTGGTGCTGGAAATCTAACATCTGATTTTCACATGTGTATCCAGTTTCTTTGTTCGTAACCGTGGGAATAATTCATTGAAATTAGATTTAATAACACAGGGTAACAAAATGAAAACGAAATTTGGTGCCGGAAATCTAACATCTGCTTTTAGTAGATGTTTTTAATGTGTTGATTCCAAAAATGCCACCAGATTTTTCCTAGCAGCTCTAGTTTTTGAGATACAGGTTACAGGTTAATTGATATTTTTTTCTGATAAAGGACAACAAATAAAGAGATAAATATGTAGTTAATCGTCAAAATAGAAATTTCCCAGAATCTAATTAACCAAACGGATACCTGGAACCTGGAATTGTCCCTGACCCAATGTTCCTATACTAGGAACTACTCAATACATGCTCTTAATTACTTTTATACCTGTAATTGCCTATGACCCGATCCTTCTATACCGGCTTGGCTGTACTCGATTTAGTATATTACTGAGTTTTCCCAAGTAAAGTTTTGCTATCATTTTGTGTAAATTTTGGTCGTTTTGTAGTATCAAGACACTAAACTGAAACAATGGCATCCACAAGCAGACGTACCTGTGTAAATTATCCCGATGCTTTTTGTTATATGTGTGGTGAATACACTTTGAAAGAGAGCAGAAAACCGATTTCTGACTTTGTGAAAAGAGCTTATCTTGCCTATTTTGGAGTTCATTTAGGAGATCAAGATAAATCTTGGGCCCCACATTTCATATGTAAAACATGTGTTGACACATTTGCGACAGTGGACAACTGGAAAGAGGAAGTGCCTAAAGTTTGGTGTACCAATGGTTTGGAGAGAACCGCGAAACCATCATGACGACTGCTATTTTTGTCTCGTTAATATTAAAGGCATAAATAGAAACAATAGACACAAATTGAAATATCCTGATCTAGATTCTCCAAGAAGGCCTGTAGCGCATTCGGAAGAAATACCCGTCCCATCATTTAGCAGTCTACCCGAACTGACAGACGATGATACAGAAATATCAACGTCTGACGAAGTTCAAAGAATTCAATCAGAAAACGACAGCGAATTTGAAGCATATTTAGCAACTCTGCAGTGTTTCAATCAAGAAGAACTAAATGATCTTATAAGAGACCTGAATCTCTCAAAGGAATCCGCTGAATTACTTGCATCCAGATTAAAAGAAAAAAATCTACTTTGTCCAGGTACTAATATTACATTTTATCGTAAAAGAGATAAGGATCTGCTGCCTTTTTTCGCTCAGGAAAATGACTTGGTATTCTGTAACAATGTAAAAGGGCTCTTAGAAAAAATGGGTTTGCCTGAATACACTCCAGATGATTGGCGCCTTTTTATTGACAGTTCAAAACGTAGTTTAAAATGTGTTCTTTTACATAACGGTAACAAATATGGTTCAATTCCTATTGGTCATTCTACTACCATGAAGGAAGAATATGAAACAATTGCATTAGTTTTGAGAAAAATTAAATACGAAGAACATCAGTGGGCAATTTGTGTTGATTTAAAAATGATTAACTTCCTCCTTGGACAGCAGAGTGGTTATACAAAATATCCTTGTTTTTTGTACCTTTAGGACAGCAGAGCTAAAAATGAGCACTGAGTTAAGAAAAATTGGCCTTCAAAAGATGTCATGATTCAAGGAAAACAAAACGTGATCAACGAAGCTTTCGTTTCAAGAGAAAAAATCTTACTTCCACCCTTGCATATCAAGCTAGGCCTAATGAAGCAATTTATGAAGGCTTTAAATCGAGATGGAAATTGTTTCGGGTATTTCTCACGTAATTTTCCTGGCATTAGCGCGGAAAAACTAAAAGCTGGTATATTTGATGGTCCTCAAATAAGGCAACTTGTTAAAGATCCACAATTCACCACATCAATGAACGAGACTGAATCTAACGCTTGGTGTTCATTTGTTCAAGTAGTACAAAATTTTCGTGGCAATCATAAAGCAGATAATTACATAGAATTAGTGGAAACTATGCTTTTAAATTTTAATATTCTCGGCTGTAACATGAGTATAAAAGGTCACCTAGATCGTTTTCCAGAAAACTTAGGTGATTGTAGTGAAAAACAGGGGGAAAGATTCTATCAGAATATTAAAACTACGGAAGATCGTTATCAAGGACGATGGGATAGCCACATGATGGCGGACTACTGCTAGAGCCTTCAGCGAGACTGCCCTAGTAAACTCCATTCTAGAAAGCCCTTTAAAAGAAAATTTTTATGTGATTAGTGACTAATGTAATTATGTAAATTAAGTTTTTGTAATAAATATTTAAATCCATGTGTCTTTGTTTTTTAAACTGGCAATAGTAATATTATATATTATAACAGTTATAACGTAAAATATATACACAATTTAAAAAAAAACTAGATCTGATAGAAAAAATCTGAGAACTTTCTGCATCCAAAAATTACCCAGGAACAGTTAAAAAATCGCAGGCACCAAAATGTGTGTTGGCCTGTGTAATCTTTAAAAGTCGCTCTACTTTTCGACGTCATCCCTCGCTATCGATTATTCGTAGTTATGCAGCACTAGAACTATCAAGTATGCTTCGGAACAAAAGTATGTAGATGTCGTCCTGTCGACCATTAAAAATAAGTTTGTTGTCAAATGCAGCTGTCAAATTTTTAATTTCTTCCATTTTTAAAATGTTTAGTCAAATTGAAAAAGCATTTTTAATAATCGCATATGCATAAACGAAATCAATAACAATATCCAGACGCAGATTTCGTAGAGTACGCCAAAAAAATCGGGACGTGACAATTGAGCAGACGTACTACTGAACGAATTCTTAGCTGTAAGGGACATTTTAAGTAATAATAATTATAAAATATCTATTCGTAAAATGACCAGCACATTGATGATGTCGAAAAGTAAAGTAGAGCGACTTTTAAAGATAATTAAATTTAAGGCATATAAAATTCAAACATTTCAACGAATTATACCCCATGCGCTTACGAACAAAGATACTACACATCTGAAACGATTCTAGATTTAACGAGACAATTTCCTAATGCGCAAATAATAATGTCAGACGAAGCAACATTTCATTTAAACGGAAAAGGTAATAAATATAATTGTCGCATATGGAGAGAGGACAATCCGCTAGAATTTGTCATTGCGAGAAATTCATTGGATCGAGTTTTTCCAAACAGGTGGATAGGAAGGGGAGGTCCTATACCGTGAGCTCCATATTCTCCAGATCTAAAGATCTGAGACTTTTTTCTGTGGAGTTATGTGAAGGAAGGGTGCCACAAACCTCTTATCACGAAATTTGGAAGAACTTAAAATTAACATAAGGAAATGTTTCAAAACTCATACGGAAATTTTCTCTATAGATAGACTAAGTGTGTGGAATTTAATGGAGGTCACATACAACAATCGTTTTAGTTTTTATTTATCTTCACGAAAATAAAACTTTTTACCTTTTGTTATTTTACAAAATTGTATTTGTAGCAATAAAGAAATTTGAAATTAGGTTCAAGGCAAGAATTTACAAAGTTAATTTTAAAATCTGAGAACTTAAAATAAATATCCTTCAAATATGTATTTTTGAAAAGAAGAAGTGTCAGGCTATCCAAGACCATAAAAATATATAGGGTGTCCTATTTAAAATAAAACAGTAATCTAGTCCCAGAAAATAGGTATTTCTCCGCGATCGTAGGATAAATGGGAAAATTTGGCAATATTGACAAGAAAAAAACTCGGGGCAAATCTAAGTCATTCGGTGAAAACAGCATTTCGATATCATTTTTCGTTTTCTAGCTATTAAGTTGCGAAATGTATTACTTTCCCTTGGCACCCCTTGCATATTAAAGTATAAGTGAATATTAAGGACTATTTTCAAAATAGAGCAAATGTTTTAAAGACCAGTTATCCAGGAATATTTTAGCCTATTTTTTTATTAGTATACTCCAAATAGGTACTGATATTAATACTACAACAAATGGAAATAGGAACTATAAATATAAAATAATAATTTCGTGATGTGACATCAGTTTACCTTTCGTTGTCATGGAAATGAGTGAAACAAAAATAAATTTGCAATCTGTCACATTGTATTTCGCTTAAAAATAGGTTCTGACTTTTATTATTTAAATAGTAAAGCAGACTCGTGGTTGATACCGCAAAAATCGGAACACGCTTACGAAAAAGAATACAAGTTTATCAAATGGATGGAAGAGCAAAAGGTAACAGATACAGATGAAAGAGTTGTGCTTTCTTCGTCGCCTATGTGGGCTATTCATTCAAAACTCTAAAGTATGTCGAGGATAGATAAAGGGGTCGATATGAAGTCTTTTGTGAAAGTGCATGCATTCATGAAGTCAATTAGCAAGATTAACGTAGCCAAGAAGGCATATGAATTCAACGAAGACGATTTGCGAAAGTTTTTCATAAATGCACCGGACATGTATTTATTTTTGAAGGTGGTAGCTATTTGAGGTATCTTTGGCTATTGTAGAAGATGTGAATTGTGCCCTTTACGTTTGACATCAAGGAAGAAGGAAGCGTAGTATTTATTACTATCCGACCATCTAAAACCGTGAAGGCTCAACGTTTTACTATTGCCGATAGTGATGGAATTAGTGAGTCATTTGGTGAAGCAGTATTTATTACTGTGTCCCAAAATGTAAGTACAAGTTTTCTTACGATATGTTTAAAGGAAGGATATTATTGGGGGTGTCATAAGTGGAAGTGCAACCTTACTGCTTACTGAATGTTGGCAGTATTAATATTTCAACCAATACCAACTGTACTTTTCACATTTATTTAAACAAATTAAGAGTGCTGAATATTTGAATAAAGCTTTTGGAAACATTTGTTAGTTATATTTATTTGACGTTTCAAGGTACTCCTGTCAGATCAATAACTAAAAAGTTCACATTCAGGCTTTACGTTTCTCGGGTTCTGGATGTTGCCATGGTAATTTTAAAAAACGTGCGATTTTTAAAGTTAGATTTAAATTAGTTGAGGCAAAATTCAAATAGGCAAAATAGGGTACCAATAAAAAAATAAATAAACATTTGCCTGAAGTTCCGAAAATTAATTTTATTGCTTCTATATTAAAATTTGTTCGTCCTATAAAAATGATCAAAATACGAGAGTTCTAACCACACTACACCACAACTTCTTACGTTCTGGACGCGCGTTTCGCTAACCAAGTTAGCATCATCAGCAGATGATATAAACTAAAGTAACTTACCCAAACTGAGACTATTTATAGGTATATATAGAGGGGACTATAGTGAATAGGCCCTCTGTCTATATTTAATGCATATTTCATAGATGTCACTCCTCTCCTTCAAGTCGACTTTGTCTTTAGGGTTTTCCAAGGGGATTTTTCAAACTGTTCTCCGTTTTGTAGGCTACTCTAAAACCTAAGCTTTTAAATACTTTTTCTAAATCTCTCGTATATCTAGGATCATATGGGATTTCTATGAACTTATTGGGAGCCTCATGTGCTTGAAGAGTAGTGGCATCTTTTAACATTTTCTTATGCTTCTTATCAAGAAAGAAATTTTTGATGAATATTTGCTTCTCACAAAATTATGTATGAATCAAAATTTGTTTCAGTTCAACAATAAATATTATAAACAACTTGAGGGAACTGCGATGGGCAATGGCTTATCTCTTTTCCTTGCAAATTTGTTTATGGGTAGATTAGAAACCCAATTCAAAAAAGAACTCGAGTATTTCCCAAGGATGTGGTATAGATACGTAGACGATATATTTGCTACTTTTGATACTAAAAAAGAAAATTTGGATACTTTCTTAGAAACATTAAACAATAAATATCCTTCCATTAATTTTACGTACGACAAGAAGAACCAATGGGCAATTAGCTTTTCTCGACACGTTAGTTATTAGGAATAACGATAAATTAGAATTTGATATTTATGGGAAATTTACTAATACTGATAGGTATATAACATCCGACTCATTTCATTGCCGTCAACACAAAATGGCAGCATTTCATTTCTTAACTCACGGGTTAGTCAATTTTAAATTAAGTTAACGTTTTAATGAAATGAATCGGATTAAAAATATAGCTAATAGTAATGGACAGCCAAGGAGGAGGGGTAGCTATTTATGCATAAAGTTTTCTAAAACCTAAACTTGTAAATTTCCCTCCATCTCGAAATGAGTTGGAACAAATTTGGTTAAGCCTGAAAGTAGGCGGAAAAAAATTGTGCCTTTGATCTTTATATAGACCGCCCTCGCTAAGTTTAAATAATTGCATTGATGATCTGGAAAACATACTGGTTGAATTGTTACCCAAGTTTGATTTTTTGGTCTTTGACGGGGATTTCAATGTTGATTTCGTTGACCAAATCGGCAACGGCTACAAACTTTCTAAATTTCTTAATAAATTTGGTCTTACACAGGTTATAACTAAAATTACGCGTTTAACTAATACCTCGCGGATTTTAATAGTCCTTATTATCACATCAGCAGTTTAGTTGATGATTGCCATGGACAATATTTCTGACCATTGCCTCGTATCTTGTAACATAGAAATCGTAAAACAACGAAGTGAAGTTAAGATTCGCACATATCGTGATTATAGTTCATTTAATTATGAGTTCTTTGCTCTTGATCTAAAGAGTATAACATTGGATTTGATTTATCAATATAGTGACGTTGATGATATGGTTAGTTTTTTAAATGCTAAAATTAATACATTATATGATACACATATTCCCCTTAAGATATCCAGGTTTACTAAAGCACCTGCCCCTTGGTTGACACCCAATCTACAATTGCTTATTAGACTGAGGAGAAGGGCTCTTAGTAGATATAAAAGAACCAAACGGAGGCTTTCACCGAAGTAATTGAACAAGTTGAGCAGATTATTTTACGGATCAAAAGCAATGCCAAGGGGGTGGACGGCTTTGACATAAAGATGCTGAGTCTTTTTATTCCCTGCCTTATACCTCACATTACTTTCATAATGAATCAATGTATTCTAACAAAAAAGTTTCCAACTAACTGGAAGCATGCCAGTGTAATACCTGTTCAAAAAATCAGCAAACCGAATTCTACTTCTGATTTCCGACCAATAAGTATACTTTGTTGTTTGTCAAAAGTTCTGGAAAAGATTAACAATCAACTAAAAACACATTTATTTAGCTTCCACGTAATACCTACCACGCAGCCTGAATTTCGCTCCAACCACAGTACCGTTACTGCCCTGTTGAATGTGTCGGACGACTTGCTAAGAGCTCAAGATAGTTGTTTAATTCTCTTGGATTATAGCAAATAGGGTTTGCAATCCCGCGGGTATTTTTTTCCCGCAAGACAACAGCGGGAAATTAGCTTTTCCCGCGGGATCCCGCAGCAGTCTTATTAAATTTATATTTCATGAAAATTTCAAGGCAAATGATCTTTTAATATTTTATTTTAATTAAAACAAACAATTCCTATGCTATAGGTCAAATAGATAAATAAACAAAAATTCATTCTTATAAACATTATTCACCTATACATGTAAAAACAACTAATATTGACTAAACTGAAAGTTAAATTTATATATGTTTTTTTAAAATAACTTATATTTTTTTCTGAAAATAAGAGCGCAAAAAACACAAAATGTCTATTGTTTTGTCCCCAAGCCTACTTCTTATCGAACTACAAATGTATCCGGCTGCAAAAAAAGCCCTTTCTGCTTCGACGCTTGTAGGAGCTATAGTATTCAAATGGTCATAAACAAGGGACAAGTATTTGCCTTTTATTCCACTATTCTCATAATTAATCATCTCAGTCTTGATAATTTTTTCGAAATTTTTGCCGTGCTCATCCATATTTGACCTGCAGGTTTCATTCTTTTCTTTATGTAATTGAATTTCTAGTTCTTCTTCGAGTGATACATTTACTTCTAAGTTAATATTACCTTCTTCATCTCCCGAATTCTTAGAATTATTATCAACATCAACCTCATCATCTGTATGATCTTTTAAACTCAACACTCTCTCACAAATATTTATAATTTGGATGCGAATGCATTCTTTTTGGGCAATGCGAATGTGTTATCTGGCGATTTTAGATAGCTCTCGTATTTCTTTGGGTTGTGAAGATAGAGATGTATTCCGGACAAATGCACCCGACGCTCTTTAATTCTCTTTTGCAGAGCAGTAGATAGTTCAGCACTGACTTCGTTTTGTTGTTTATCTAGTTTATCCAAGATGAATCGAAGAGTTGTATCAGCCGTTAAAAGCGTAAAATCTCTTCTGCACAAGACTTCAACGCCCAATTTAACTGGCTGTAAACTGAAAACCAATTCCTTGAGCTTCACCCAATCTTCATGGGAAAATTTGATTTCAGACTCTACGTCAATCAGAGCTTTGCTTGTACACCCTTTAAGTATATGAAAACGCTCCAGCATATTGAACAGGCTACTCCATCTGGTCTTGCAATCTAAGATCAGACTCAGGTTTTTTCCGAGATCTTCTCGTACATATTTTTGTAAGCAATCATCTTTAGTTGGAGATTTTCTGAAAATCTTTACAACTTTTCTTACTTTGTTGATGAGATCTTTGTAATTTGGTACTAATTCCGCGGGAAACTGTTCTAGTAAGTTAACAGTCAAAACCTGCTCCTCACCTTCCCCGCTTATCTCATCATCGCGGTAATCGTTATCATCATCAGAGCAATCAGGTTCTTCTTCATTTTGGAGGGAAGGAAATACTACTGATTCCTTGCTAGGGACATTTTTGTACAAAGTATCGATAACAGCAAGTTGTATACCATGCGCGTAACATAGTTGTTGGTGGCAAGGCATCAGTCGGCCAACTTTCTTCATGACACTGGCACCGTCAGTAGTAATCGCGATAATGTCCGTATCAAGATGAAGACCAAATCTCTCTAAACGTAATTTGACTAAATCGATGCAATGTTGTGCGTCGCAAGAACCGTGGATTCGTGTTAACCCGAGATTGAAATGTGTTCCTATATGATGCACGTTCACGTTCAAATATCTTTGATTTTTTATAGATGTCCACTCATCGAAAGTTAAAGAAAATTTTTGTCCCCGACTTTTAAGATTTTGTAGTTTTTTTATTATGTCATCCTTAACTGTTTTCGCAAAATTTTCTACAATGGATTTTATGGTATTAGGAGATGTAGGTAAACTGTACCCGGCTTTCAAAAATAAATATCTCAAATCTTCAGAGGTGCAGAGACAGTTGAAAGATAAGCCATCTTTTGCCACCATTCTAGATATCATGAATTCTTTAGAGTGCTCTTTCACTAAATATGTATCAATAGTATTAACTTTTTTGGTTTTTTCTTTGGTATAATTGAATCTTCCACGTCACTTTGTCGACTGGTCATTTTGATTGAGGTATATTGTGAAGTTGATGGTCGGGGATGATCAGATGCGTGTGTTCTAGAAGTCTCCAGATCTATGAGATGTTTAGATTTTAAGTGACACTTTAAACCTTTGGTTGATCGCTGTCTTATTTTCAAAATGTTATTACAAAAACAACATCTCGCACTTTCACCAGTTCTTGCAAAATAATCCCAAAGAGTTTTGTCACGTTTCCCTGTTTCGTTCGACATCTTTGTATCTGTAAAATAAGAAATATAACGTATTGAACCGCGAATTTTGAAAGTTAAAAAAAATGTATTAAATATATTTTTAAAAGTAATTCCCAAAGTTAAATAACGGGGATGATTCAGTATCATTTTTAGATAATACTTTTGGAAAATCATAAATATTTAACCCAACACTGCGAAAACTCCTTTGCGGTACCTCATCAATAGAATTTCGTCCCTTTAAAACTAATAGAAAAAATCAACAAATAAATTGCATACATTATTTAAAATTAAGATGTGTTGTTATCCTCTTCTAGACCATTAATACAGATTAATGAATAAAATCTACTCTCATCAGCTTAATATAGCCACCATTTTGTCCCACACATGAAATTTATGAATTATATATTAAAAATGATGTAATGTAAACCGAATTAAAAAAATATAAAAAATATCTATAATTTTGTAATTTGCTAATAAAATTAATTAACTCAATATTATTTTTCGCGGTAATCTCTTGAATTCCATATGAATTATTATTTACTTGCTTAATTAGATGTTGATATTTTATATGTTATTTTCATTCTTCTCGTTATTAATATTACAGATTCAAAAAGTAGTTAGTTTAATTGCATTAAACCAAAAGTTATTTAACCTTATATTGACCCTTAGAACTTGGCAACAGTACTTTCACTTGTCATTTAAAATACACTCCTTTCTCAAAATAACGGTTTTCATGTGCTCGATATTTTCAAATAGAAATAATGTGATTCGTTTTTGTGAAATCCGATGCGTATATAACTGAAAAAACTTTTCTATAATACTATTTATATAAAATATGTTTATATATATATATATATATATATATATATATATATATATATATATCGTGGTTCTTGTCAAAGTTATTCAATAGTTTATGCTACTTACGTAATTAACTAGGAAAATTTTGTGCGATGTGACCGGATCCAAAGAGCAAACGGAAACAACTGAATATGAAATTATTGTGAAAGAAACACAGGCGCTGCGCTGGTGATTCGCCAGCAAACTATTATTAATCGATAAATTTCGTGCGGATCCCGCATTCCCGCACGCCTACTGCGGGAATTCCGCAGGTCTCAAAAACTAGCGGGATCCCGCGGGAAAGCGGATTCCCGCATTGCGGGATTGCAAACCCTAATAGCAAAGCATTCGATACGCTGGATCATGGCTTATTACTAAAGAAACTGCGATATTTTGGCTTGGGTCCCGAGGCAATTCAATTTATGAATAGTTATTTAAACGGAAGAAGTCAGAGGGTGGTTTTGGGTGCTGAAGCCTCTAACTTTTGGGCAGTCAGTAGGGGTGTACCGCAAAGGAGCATTCTGGGTCCCTTGTTTTCTGTGTACACTGCTGACTTTTCATCTCATCTGAATTATTGTCTCTCTCATCAATATGCCGACGATGTGCCACTTTATTGCTCATTATGCGGTATGCGGTCACATTAATAATGACTTGGAAATCATTTCTGAAGTTTTTTGGTACATGGTCTACCTCTAAACAATAAGAAAACCAAGCTTCTAATATTTAGTCGTCATAGCGAATAGATTCAGAATAATATTAATTTCTGTCTCCACCTGAACAAACAAAACGCTCCATAAACATTCGTTTTAAAAAACACATGGCACATTTAAGATGCGGAAGAACAGAAAAGTCAAGCGTTGCTCAACATGCTTTAGAAAACAATCACCAAATAGGAATAAATAATCTTAAGCGAATTAAAAATGTATCTAATAATAGATTATTGGATGCATTTGAGAGTATAGAAATAGTTAAATGTTGTAAGAAAGCATTAAATAAAGACAGAGGGCCTCTTCCCTATAGTCCCCTCTATTGCTTACTTGATAACGGTGCAGTCGGGTGCAACCAAGTGTGACCACATTTACCTATAAATAGTCTCGGTTAGGATAAGTTACTTTAGTTTATATCCTCTGCTGATGATGCTAACTTGGTTAGCGAAACACGCGTCCAGAACGTAACAAGTTGTGGTGTAGTGTGGTTAGAACTCTTGAATTTTGATCTACCTTGCACCATAGGTTCCAGTGTTAGGATTATAAAAATGACCTTTTTAAAAGTATATGTGCAGAGTATATAGTTTTCGAGAAAATCGTGTGCGAATATTGACAGTTATAGACTACGTGAAGCTAAATGTGTGTGCAAATATTGACCCTGTGACCTCATTTGTTAACCGAGTTATGACTATTTGTTTATCCTGTGAGGCATTATTTAAGCAGTTATCCTGCTGATAACAAAAGCAGATAGAGAGCTAATTTAATTTTCAATAAATGCTTTAACAAAGCCAAGTGAATTGCCTAAACCAGCCTCAAGGATTACCTTAAACCACTTTTAGTATGCCTAAAATTAGAAGCCTGTATTTCTGCAACGCCTTTATTCTTAGCCTCCAGTCATTCTTAAAACATAATCGTATTTTGCTGTAGGTACTTTATATTAAGACTCTCTAATTATATTTCGATTATCTAACCTAAACATTAAATGCAATTACTTTGATTTGTACTAAAACATATAGACCTCGGGGGTAAAATATGGGCTTTAACATCTGATATTTCATTCGAAGTTTAATTGGCTTTTAACAAGATGAACATGAATTCGTTTCATGAAACTTTTCGTTTAGAGAAACTAAAGAATATTAATCTTTTTATATACATAAATATATAAAGTATTAAATTCGGGAGGTAATCCACTGATAAAAATAGTATACAAGCTCATAAAAAGACGAAGAAAATATAAAGAAAATACAGAAAAAACTCACACTTCTAGAAAATATATGAAAATAATAAAAAAATACAAGAAATTCGAGCAAATGCTAGAAAATACAGAAAATGCTCACATTTCCAGAAAATACATGAAAATACTAGGTTAAATAAGACTTGATTTAAGATTTTTATATCATGACAACGTTGCCATATATTTTTTAATTTCCGAATTTCTGCTATTAACTTTTGATTGTTTAAATGGGATACACTATATATTCACTCGATGCATCATTCCAAGTACAAGCTTGTGATTTCAAAGATATTTTTTATTTAATTATTATTTTACAATCTAGGGTTTTGTGATTTGGCAAAAGCTATTACCTTCCGTGCAAAAAGCCTGGGAAAAATAAGAGTTTTCATCTCTTATCAACTAAACATCTTTTTACCCATTTAAATATCACTTAATCGTATTTTTTAGAAATACTCATTTTTTTTTAACTGGCTGAGGGTGGCTCAAAAAGATATTTTTACAAGTATATAAATATTTCTGTAATATGCATTTAAGCTCAAGCACTATCAATATACCAAGGTTCTGTTTTGACACTTGATTGAACTTACAGTGTCCTAATAAATGAAAATAAGCAAACAAATATAGGGTCCCATTTAAAAAACAAAAGTTAATAGAAGAAATTCGTAAATAAAAGAAGATATGGCAACGCTATTTCGGTAAAAAATTAACATTATGTCCTATTTAACCAACCAAGATTTCATTCTAATATGTTGGCAAATAGTAAAAGTTATAAAGGTGAGCCACATAATATAACTGGAAATTATTTTCAAGTTCGACAAAAATGGCTGCATGGGGCATAACAGCAACTCCAAATGGAAATGCCGATTTTCTCGTAATTTGTCCTCATTAAGGTTTGTCGAAAATATAAGTTTTGTATTCTCCAGGTAATTATGCAACTTTTTGTTATTTATATATTTTTTTTCTATTCTCCGTGTGGTGGGGGAAGGTCAAACTTGTTTCTTTCAAACTTTTATATCTCTGTTTTGGATAAACGGATTACATTGAACTTCACGTAGAGCTATTAACTGTATATTAGTGGTTACTAGGTGGCGTTTTTTTGTATTCTTCAAATAATACGGTATATTTTTAGTATCTATTTTTTAAACATTAAAAGATCTAGAACATACAGTTTCAAAGAATAAAAATTGAACATCTTGTGACCTTTACAGAGCTTCGGATACTGGTGAAAGCGCATAATATAATAATTAAAAAAAAATAATTATTTATGTAAAAAATTTATAAAAAGCGATGTTTATTTCATTGCTTTAATGTTTAAAAAAAAACATTTAAAGAAATAAGTAACTTAAGGTATTTTTACTTACATATAGCTTCGATGGGAATTAAGATGGACTGTATTCATTTGGGGTTTTCTTGCTTTTAACGAAAGATTTTACTAAAAATCTCAGCGTTTATAGATTGATCTTTTCGTGACAAATGGCGCAAACCACGTCTAAATATCTATAAATGGAAAAAAGTTGTGAAAGTTTTTACGAACCTCTGATGCAAATCGCGTTTTTGGGACCGTAAAAAGAAAATTTGAGTTTTCTGAGGCTGTGAAAATTCAGCAGTTAGTTTTAGGAGTAAACAAAAGTTATTTTCGTGTTCTACGGTATCGAATTAGTGTATACCCAAGTTCTTGCGAAAATCGGAAACCCAAAATTTTTTCGGAAATTTTGCATACATATGTACATATGCGCGATAGAATTTCATGGAACAAGCCAGATAACGTTTGGCTTTAGGTTTTAGGTTAAGTATGTGTAGTTCATCTTCCTGAACATAGATGGCACTATGTATGTATTTTTTTTTGGGCTAAAAATTTTTCTTCGATTATGACGGAAAAAACTTGGTTAATGGGGTATTTCGAGCTGCTGAATGCACTAAACACATCAGTTTCCTGCTAACATTTTTATTTTCTGAGTTATGACAAAATTTTCATTTTAATTTTTTTTTGTCTTTTTTAAATTTGTTAGCGCATTCTTGTTACAGTATGTTATAAACTCATTATTTCCTAATAAATCAACGCAAACTGCATCCTACGATCTCTTTTAGTTTTCGAAATATTATTTTTTTCCGGATCGATGCATATCAAAAGTACGTCAATTTTAGCTATATATCCTGGACGTGTCGGGAATCGAAAAAATTTGAAAATCTTAACGTTTATAGATTGATCTTTTCGTGGTGGAATGGCGCAAACCGCGTCTAAATATCTATAAAGGGAAAAAAGTTGTGTCGGTTTTCTCGAACTCCCGCAAATCGCGTCATACCGGTGGGAAAGTTGCGTTCGCCATTTTATCAAGAAATATTGATATATTTTTCGTCGCGTGGAAAATGTGGAAAATGGGCAAAGGAAGTGTATTTCCCGCGAATATTTCCACGTCTGATAGAGTATTTTCCGGATTTATTGCGTAGATTACTGTTATTTATATGCAAAGATAAATTTGTAATGAAGCCAATAAAATGTCTAAAATTGTCTATGCAGAATACAATCCAATATACAATACCAATGCAATTTCTAAAATATTAAATGGAAATTGAAAGCCTATTAAAGTTCCCTAAATTCACTTTCCAGCGATGTTCAACTAGAGCGAAATTACGTTTGAGCTTCATAAATTAACTCAGAAATGAATTACACGCGTTAAATCGGTTTAAAAAAATTTAAGGAAAATTTCCGCTCTCAAAAAGACGGTTGAAATTAACGTCAAAGGGAAATTTATGATGAACGAACTTTTATAAAATCAGACGTAACCATGCTTTCGCAGCTGCTTTATCTCTAATATCTGGCAATCCGTTCTAAAGCTGAAATTGTATTTGACTTGCAGATGCTTGAGTGCTTGGATTATAATTCGTACACAGTTTGAATTGTAGCATTCTTCACACTTGAATCTAAAGGTTAAAATTCGAATAGGATCTTAGTTTATATTGATAGTTAGGTATAATTAAGCTGAATTTTCACTAGTAATCTTCCTAGTGCTTGAATTATTGTCGGAAATTCTTTGCGAGAGGACGAATTTTTTGAAAAATTTTCATCTCGATTTTGTTTGTTGTTCAATTATTGTTTAGTCGGCTGTGAATAATGTAAAGTCAGGATGACAGACCTCTTGTTGATTTAGTTTACGGTTATTTTTAAATTTTGTTAAGAAAATTCTAGCGAAGTATAATTTTGGATCTTATAAAAAATATTTTTTTTTTAGGTTTAAAATTAAACTTTTTCTAAAACTTTAATAAAGTAAAATATTTTGCACTATCCTTAAAACATATTAAAATTTTACTTTTATTTAAGCTTAATTTACCAACATTGAAGGAATTATATTTTATTAAGTAAAACTTGCCAATTTAATTAACTAACACTTACTTACGGTCAGGTAGGAGGTTTTGTTACCTAGAAAAAACTAATTTTCGTAAACTTTACTAACGAGAAGTATACTTTATCCAATTCAGGACATTTTAAAGTTGAAATTTTGTCAGATTTAATAGCACCAAATTTGACGGAACTGCATGGAATTTATCTTGGGAGTACATTAAGTAGGTATTACTTATACTACTACAGTACTATATTTAAATTATCATATTAATCGTAAAACAGAGATTGCCACGTCTACGACAAATGAATGTAACTAGCAGGGGTGTGCGTTTAGAAACTTACCTATTTGTAATGTAATTCGATTCTTCGATCATTTTTTGCAAATTCGTCTATGACGTCACATAAAAGCGTCGATGCTCCGACATATTCTGGAGAAGTTTATTTTCAATGGACAACACCGATGTATGCGAAAGTCTCTCCTACCCCGTTGAATTTCTCACGAAATTTTTTATACGTTTAAGTGTTGAAAAATTGCGTTCTACTGATGAACTTGTGGAGGTATTGTCAATACTAATTCACACAATTTCGACACTTCGGTGTAGGCTTCTTCCAGCTCCTTGTCTTTTAAAAATTGCATTAGTTCCTTAGCGTTATTTTTTGCGCTAATGCCATCAGTTTCGTAAATCACTTTTAGTTCAGATCGTAGTAACACTCGGTCGAAGAACTGGCCATAATGAAAAAGAAGAGATTTAAACGCATCTTCTGGAAAAGTTTTTCCTTTAAACGCATCAAAATTGCAGACTTCGAGGAATTTAAAATTATTTAATTCGTTAAATCTATAGTTTATTTGTTGCTGAATTTGATCGATTATTTCATAAAAGAGGCGTCTGTATGATGTTTGAACACCTCCGACCTTGTCTGTTCGAAGACGCTTGGCTTGTGGCTCTACATTTAACGTCATCGTTTTCTCCCAAAATAGGTCAAAGCCATCTCTTTTTTGGCCTAATATAATCTTAAAATCATCCACTTTTTTTAGGCAAAAAGCAATATCATTTGTTTTAGTTTGTAATATATTAAAAACACTATCCGAGAATGAAAATATTTCTGAAAATATGTTCAACAAATAATTAAAATTAAAATCTCGTTTCAAACAGTCCAAAAACCCCCTCGAACTATTTACTGCTTCTGAGTCCCACGTTTCATTATTTTCTATTATATTCTCAAATAGTTCAATCAGTGATTCACGATTTTCAGATACTGTTAACACAAGTCTTCCATTATAATTCTACCTAGTAGGAGCTACTTTGGGCAATCTTTTGTGGACAATGCAGTCCAAAGCTTGTGTACGTTTTGTTGACTTGGCAAAAAAAAGCCATGCCACTTAAAGTAACGAAAAATACTTTACACTCTTTAATGTGATTGATGGACTGGGATAAAACTAAATTTAATTTATGAGCAAAACAATGGACAAACACAGCATTTGGGAAAAGTTTCTCGAACTTTAGCTTGCAGACCCCTCTAATTATCCTGCCATCACTGCAGCTCCATCATAGCTTTGAGCAACTAATTTTTTCTCTCCATTAACTTCTTTAGTAACGTTATAAACTACGGTATATAATGCATCTTCTGTACGATTTTCGGACACATTCTTAAAACCTAAAAATCACTCTTGAATAGTTCCGTCTGTTTTAACGTAGCGTATTACTATAGATAATTGGCTAAAATTAGTGATATCAGTTGTTTCGTCCAGAACAATAGCAATGAACCGCGCCTCGCCAATCTACCGCTTAATTCTTTTTAGAATAATAGTTACAACAGCGGAAATTAAATCATTCTGGATTCGATTCGACGTTCCGCGAAAAACGCTAGACTGCTCTAAATGATTTTTTAAGCAATCATCATATTTAGCCATTAAACTAAGTAAATCTTGAAATTTTCCTCTATTTGAAGGAATCCTTGTTTCGTCATGACCTGTAAATCCCAATTCGTGCTGCCCGAGAAAACAAACAACATCGATAAGTCTTCTTAATATTTGCCTATTTTTATCGACTACTTCATTGTGTTGGCGGTGACTAATTTCCAACTGTTTATTAAGAGCGTTTTCAATTCTGGTTTTTCCGAAGATTGTTTTTTTGTGACGGCCTGCAAATGCGCTTTGGACATAATGTGTCTTTTTACAGCTTTATGGAAATTGTTTAAATCGGAAAAACCAGTTTTATTCCAGAGACCTTTTTCATTTTCAAAAAGTAAACATGGCCAACAAAATAATTTACTTATATTTTCACATCCTGTTAGCCATTTAAATTGTTCGTATTGTTTTTCCGGATAAAAATGTCTAATACATTTTTCGTTTTTGTTTTATAAGCGGTTTTGCCCTTCTTTTGGTAATTATTTGAAGCTTATCAGCGAAGTTTAATGTTGAAAATTTCTTTATTATTAAGACACACACCACACATGCACACACACTCTTTTTACTAAATTCTCCAACATTTTTAACGTTATTACCGACAGCCGAAGTTGACAGTATTTGCATATCCACGTATATATATCGCACCATGCACGACGCGACGTACGTATCACACAACACACTGATAGCCGTTCAGACAAAGAAGCTACTCCAACGATAACTTCTGCCCCCACTAAAAGCACGCGACTGAAATGCAAAAATTGCAAACAGCCGGTGGAAAGTTCAGTAACATCTGGCTTGATTCACAGGAAATCAAGCATACAGGACTTGGCTGCAGAGAAGCTAGCAGCCCGCATAGGTTCTATTCGATTTCTATTGTGGCTCGGTCGGAGTCAAGGCCTCATTTATTATGGGCTTGATAATTAACATAATATTTTAGCATTTTTAATATAAACTAAATTAATGGTTCTCTATTTCAAAAATTACATTTTAGAAGATGTTTTGGAATTTTTTTTGGGGAAGCGCTGCTTCTATGTACTGCACGCCCCTGGTAACTAGTAAATTAAGAATGACAGTGACACTTACACTGCACAACGTATATGTGAAGACATGGACAGGCTTTTCACGGTAAAGACTCAAACTCAAAGCATTTGGTCAGGGATAATTATTATCGTCATTTTATATTGTTTATATTAAAGCTTTATGCCGTTTTGGAAGGATACATTTGTTGTATTCTTTTGTTGCTGATAAGTACTGTTACTAGTTAATAGAAATTTCATTTATAATTATTATTTATTTTTATAAAAAAAAAACAAAACAAACATTTTATGGACAAAGTGAAATTTACCTTAAAACAAAAACAATGAAAAAACGAAATATTGTTGGAAAAAAATCATATTTTTCGATAGGTCGATGCAAATATATAAATTGTAAATATAACACTCGTTATATTCGTAACCTTGCCGTAAAGCGGTTAATGAATCCAAGTGACCTAACAAAAGGAAATAAACAATACATATTCGACCTTAAATTCTATTTTGTTATTAAGCGTACTGAACTAATACAGTAATTAAAGTGTATTAGAAAAAAAAAAGAAAATGTATAATTTTAATCTAATTTGTAACATAAATAATTGATGTTAACGGACTATCAGACAGTTCATTCCTTATAAAATATTTTCAAATGCTTTGCAGCAACAGGATTTAAGTAAAAAAGCAACTTTTAATGACATTATTCATTACCAAAAAGGATAACGCAGTAAAAAGGTCTTTCAATGAGGTACGCTTTAGTCTTTTTTCGGAAAAGTGCAAACATAGAGATTGTTTTTAAATGTTCTGGAAGATGATTGTAAAGTTTTATGGCGGTGTAAATATAGTCGAATGCGGTCTTATCGTGCGGGTCCAAAGGTCACCAACATTATAAATCAAATCAGAAAACACAGTGAATACCAAAATGTGTGATTCTTTTATCGAGCTATTAAATCTCGATGGGCTATTTACAAATATACAGTGAGAGAGAAAATAGTTTTTATTTTATTTATATTACGCAATATTATTAAGAGAGCCACTTAATATTATTTTATATATTAAATGCCGAGGAGAAATATGTTTTTGGTTAAAATTTTTTGGTTGGCAAAAACAAAAATACACAAAATGGCAAGCGCCTTAATAAAGTCTGAAGGCGGTTCGAATCAGTGGAACAATCAGGATATGTTCTGTTTATACAGCCACTTAATGAAAGTGAGATTTTTTATCAGTCACCAAAAATTATGAGTCCCGCTTGACTTAAAAATCTAACCACTTATACAGTGTCATTTATTTAAATGCGGGCTACCCCTGTGCAAAGGAAATACGTTTTTTTTTGTATTGTGATAAAAAAAATTTATTTTGCAAAAATATTATACACTTTTGTTAAAAACACAAGATAATTAGTTATTACTTCCCTCGTGAGATTTTTTCAGATCATTACGTTTAAGGGTCTTTAGATGATATACATATATATATATATATATATATATATATATATATATATATATATATATATATATATATATATATATATATATATATATATATATATATATATATATATATATGGGATTCGAATAGAGAGAAATTGTTTTTAGTCCAGTCCAGTTTTTTTCTAACTGATCGAATGGCAAAGCAGGCGGTAGAAAGTTTTTTAGTTTAGGTGTTAATATGCTTAAACCATTTTAGGTTGTTATTTAATTTCAAACCCAGGAATTTAACCCAATCAGCGTAATTAATATTGCTGTTAAGTAGCTGAAGTGTAAAGTCCCCATATAAGATAAGGCCACCGTTTTATCCACATTAAAGCAAAGCAGATTGGAATCGGACCAAGCCTTAATCATAACAAGGTCGTTGGAAATATTAGAATGTAAAGATGTTATATCAAAATCACTCTATGTTATGCTTGTGTCGTCAGCAAAGAGAGAGATTTCCCATTAATTTTAGGTTGGTGATATCATTAATGTATAACAAAAAAAAAAGAATAGATCCCAAGACCGAACCTTGAGATACTCCACTTGTAATCGATTAACAATCAGAATCAGAACTATTTGTCCTTACAAATTATTGCCTATTCTCGAGATAAGATTTAAACCAATTTAAATTCCATACAAATTCAGCTTGCGTATCAAAATTTCATTACTAACACAGTCAAATGCTCTTCCATATTCACAAAAAACTGAGGCGGTGGGGGGGTTGCTATTGAGGGCAGCAGAGCAACGAGAACATGGCGTCACTGGTGCACTTGTTGGGTAAAAATCCAAACTGATCCGGGGATGTTTAAGGAGAAATGGCATAAGACCATTCTTTAGTAACCTTTCAATGATTTTTGGTAGCACTGGTAATACGCCCACATTCATACTCAGTTTTTTCAACAATTCCTTCCAGAAAATTTTGATTTGATTCGTTCGAATATGAATGGTGACGAATGGGTAAACATCCAACGGACCAACTGTATTAAGTTTTTTATTTTAAAACTAAATATGTTGCTTTTTACTGATGGGAAATAGCTTAGGCTCTCTAATTCTTTAAGGCGGTCATTCATATTTAAAATTCGAATGCAAATTGCCGATTTCATTTTTAGAAAATGCTTTAAATAAGTTGCTTTCTAAGATAATTACCGAAACCAGACAAGAAATATCTTAAACTACTTTTAAAATGCGTGACACTAGAAGTGCAGTCGGTTTTTGTAGTAAACCTTTGACCATTCTTAAATCATAATTATATTTTGCTATAGGCACTTTGTATTAATACTGACTAAATTATATTTTAAATATATAACCTAAATATAAATGCAATGACTTTAATTACTACTAGAGCATATATATTTCGGAGATAAAATATAAGCTTTAATAATCTCTGATATTTCATTCGAAGTTTTAGTTGGTTTTTAACGAGATGAAGTAATTCGTTTCATGAAACTTTTCATTTAGAGAAACTAAATAAATTTAAATTTCTATATAAAATCTAAAGTATTAAATTAGAGTGGTGACCTTTAAAATTTTGTTTCTAGGTGAAAATACAAACAGGCATAAAACTGAAATATTTTAATCATCGGTCGATAAGGTAATTTTATTATACAATAACAAAAAAATAACTATATTATAATATCAGTAGTACACTAGTCAATACTGATTTTTAACGTTAACTTCAAATGCATATATTTATGTTATTATTCAACCAATTATTTTAACAAATTTTTTTCCTGATAGGCCAGTCTTTCTACTTTCTGACGCCCTAGGCAGAGAAACTAAAAGTTACGTGAGCTTGTAAATACACCAAAATTTAATATGATTGCTAAAAAGAGACGGAGCATGCAGATTTTACTTTGTCATATGCTACGGATGCGTAACGTTTTACTGTACCACATCACCAAGTTTGAAACTTTAATTTTTAATACAGGGTGAATAAAAAGATACACTTTAAACCATATTTTAAAAATATGGTTAATTAAAAATACTCTTAGCCATTGATCATTTTTCAATAGCTAGAGTTGTACTCTCAATTTCATTTTCCTTGAACAGTGTTGCCAAGTTCAATTATTTACAATTTTATTTATTTAGATTTTTTATATGCCTTGGTATATCAAGTAAAAAAGAAGTAAAGCTGATTTTAGAACTACTGTATGCCATCGCAAAGTTTGATACTTGGAGTTTTAATACAGGGTAGATGAAATTCTACAAGGTCCGAATGATTTACTTTACATTTGAGATCACGGGTATAGATTTTTTCAGAGATGTTGTCCGTTAAAAAAAAACCCTAATAAACAGTTAATATAAATGAGTTTTTATTACCAAACATACAAAAGAAACTATGCCAAAGCGACAACAAGGCGACTAAATGATAAGACGACAATGTAACACAAGAACTTAATAGTCTGTTGGCCCTCCACCAGATCTAATGCATTGCTTAATTCTTCTTGGCATGCATTTAATGAGGTCGTTTATATGGTGGTGTGGAATTGAATTCCATTCCTCCACAGCGGCTTCAATAATGTTGGGAAAACATGCAAAAAAATGTCTTTGCCTTACAAGCCTTCTCAATATATCCGAAGCTTTTCCGACTGAATTTAAGTCCGGCGACCGAGGAGCCCAGTCCAAACTTGATATTCCTTCTGGTTCTTTATATTCGATCACTGCTCTTGTCCTATGTGCGGTAGCATTATCATCCATGAATAAAAAGTTTGGACCTATAGCACCACGACACATGTGAACAACCGAGTCCAGGATATGTTCTATGTAAATTTGACCAGCCATCGTTCTGGGTATAGATATCAACGGCGTTTTATTATTCCACATTATCCCACTCCAAAACATGGTTGTACCGCCTTGATATGGCAGCAATTCTCTAAAGTTAACAGCCCTGGCTTCTCATCCTGGAACTCGCCAAACGTCAACTGGTCGGTCATCGGACATTAAACCAATTCTAGTTTCATCGGAAAACATTACATTTTTCCATTGATTGGTGTTCCAATGGCGACGTTCGATACATCAATCTAACCTTGTCCGTTTTTACAATTGTGTAAGTTTGAGAACTTGTAGTAACCATTTTCGAATTGTTTGAGTTGATACCTCGATGTGATGTACTGCCCGAATTTGTTCTTTATAACTGTGGATGTTATTGTTGGACTCCTCATTACCAGTATTCAGTTTCGGTAAACTATGTTGACACTCTTAAATCTCGTTTATTTTTGTTTCTTTTTGTTTTTATCCACCATTCTAGCAGTCCAAATTGAGAAAATGTGTGGAAAACTCTCATCAGCACTCAAAAATTACTTTAAAATGTGATTATTATACAAATTAAAAGCAATTTTGATTTCAAACATCTTTCCGTCTAATGGGAATAGTCATGTTTGTTTTTAATTTGATTTGAGGTGTTGCCATGTTCATAATTAAAGAAGTACCTATAAGTTATGATACAAGTAAAACTAATTTTTTTTATAACAAAACTTATGTTTAATAAAAATGCGCGCCAACCGAATTCCGAGTTTATATTGAAAGGGGGATGTTTCTGTAACAAAACCTATATTTTTAACGTTAGATTACCCAGGTTCGTCAAAAAAACCTTCATTAAAACTATAATAATAACAATAAATAATTACAATTCTGTCGTCTAAATAATTTTCAATTAGTAATTTCATTTGCTTTAACAGATAAATCTAAAATCTGGCAACGTTCCTAAATATTTCGTTTTAAGGCTGTCAAATTGTGCCCGAGTGTGACTTTAAATTAATTATTTTTAGGAAATCTCTTGCATTTTATTGATTTTTGAAATGTTTTATTACAAATGGGTACTTTCTGGAAAAAAAATAAAATATGCAAAAATCGTCTGTCAGGATAGTTTGCCGGTATCTAATAAGACGATCTTGATTTGCTGTGGTCTTGCTATTTTGGTGCCTTTTCGAAGTCTGCTTTCAATTGAACCAGTCTTAATATATCTGGAATAAATTCGGGAGACATCACTCTGGTCAATTCCTATTATTTCGACCATATTCCTTCTACCGCTTTCCCCTAAACCTATGATACGGCCTCGGTTTAAAGCAGAAATTCTAGGCATTTTTAAATTTTTGTAGTTAAGTTGACAATGTCAAAAATTTCACCTTACAGGTCGATTAGGTTGTTTATTATTATATGATTAGTTGCAGTGCTTCCCCAAAAAAATTTCAAAACATCTTTTAAAATGTAATTTTTGAAATAGGAAACCATTAATTTAGTTTATATTAAAAATGCTAAAATATTATCTTAATTATCAAGCCCATAATAAATGCGGCCTTGACTCCGACCCAGCCACAATAGAATATCGAATAGAACCTATGCGGGCCACTAGCTTCTCTGCAGCCAAGTCCTGTATGCTTGATTTCCTGTGAATCGAGCCAGAGGTTATTGAACTTTCCACCGGGTGTTTGCAATATTTGCATTTCAGTCGCGTGCTTTAAGTGGTGGCGGAAGCTATCGTTGGGGTAGGTTCTTTGTTTGAACGGCTATCCGTGTGTTGTGTGATATGTACGTTGCGTAATACATGGTGCGATATGGAAAACAATAATACGGACATGGATATGCAAATACCGTCAACTTTGGCTGTCGGTAATAACGTTGAAAATGTTGGGGAATTTAGTAAGAAGAGTGTGTCTGAATGTGTGTCTTAATAATAAAGTGATTTTCAACATTAAACTTCACTGATAAGCTTCAAATAATTTCCAAAGAAAGGGCAAAACCGCCTATGAAAAATTTACACAAAAATGAAAAACTGTATTAGACATTTTTATCGGGAAAAACAATACGAACAATTTAAATAGCTGACAGGATGTGAAAATATAAGTAAATTATTTTGTTGGCCATGTTTACTTTTTGGAAATCAAAAAGGTCTCTGGAACTGGTTTTTCCGATTTAAACAATTTCCATAAAGCTGTAAAAAGACACGTTATGCCCAAAGAGCATTTGCAGGCCGTCATAAAAGAAAAAGTCTTCGGCAAAACCAGAATTGAACACGCCCTTAATAAACAGTTGGAAATTAGTCACCCCCAACACAATGAAATAGTCGATAAAAATACGCAAATATTAAGAAGACTTATCGATGTTGTTTGTTTTCTCGAACAGCATGAATTGCTTTAGCTAGCTTAATGGCTAAATATGATGATTGCTTAAAAAATCATTTAGAGCAGTCTAGCGTTTTTCGCGGAACGTCGAATCGAATCCAGAATGATTTATTTTCCGCTGTTGTAACCATTATTCTAAAAAGAATTAACCAGGAGATTGGCGAGGCGCGGTTCATTGCTATTGTTCTGGACGAAACAACTGATATCACTAATTTTAGCCAATTATCTATAGTAATACGCTATGTTAAAACAGACGGAAGTATTCAAGAGCGATTTTTAGGTTTTAAAAATGTGTGTGAAAATCGTACAGCAGATGCATTATACCGTAATTTATAACGTTACTAAAGAAATTAATGCAGAGAAAAAATTAGTTGCTCAAAGCTATGATGGAGCTGCAGTGATGGCAGGACAATTAGGGGGTCTGCAAGCTAAAGTTCGAGAAACTTTTCCAAGAGCTGTGTTTGTCCATTGTTTTGCTCATAAATTAAATTTAGTTTTACCCCAGTCCATCAATCACATTAAAGAGTTTAAAGTATTTTTCCTTACTTTAAGTGGCATGGCTGCTTTTTTTTCCAAGTCAACAAAACGTACACAGGCTTTGGACTCCATTGTCCACAAACGATTGCCCATAGTAGCTTCTGCTAGGTGGAACTATAATGGAAGACTTGTGTTGACAGTATCTGAAGATCGTGAATCACTGATTGAACTATTTGAGAATATAATAGAAAATAATGAAACGTGGAACTCAGAAGCAATAAATAGTTCGAGGGGGTTTTTGGACTGTATGAACTGAGATTTTAATTTTAATTATTTGTTTATCATATTTTCAGAAATATTTCTATTCTCGGACAATGTTTTTAATATATTACAAACTAAAACAAATGATATTGTTTTTTGCCTAAAAAAAGTGGATGATTTTAAGTCCATGTTAAGCCAAAAAAGAGATGACTTTGTCCTATTTTGGGAGAAAACGATGACGTTAAATGTAGAGCCACAAGCCAAGCGTCTTCGAACAGACAAGGTGGGAGATGTTCAAACATCATACAGACGCCTCTTTTTATAAAATAATCGATCAAATTCAGCAACAAATAAACTATAGATTTAACGGTTTAAATTATTTTAAATTTCTCGACCTCTGCAATTTTGATGCATTTGAAGGAAAAACTTTTTCAGAAGATGCGTTTAAATCTGTTCTTCTTCATTATGGCCAGTTCTTCGACCGAATGTTACTGCGATCTGAACTAAAAGTGATTTACGAAACTGATGATATTAGCTCAAAAAATAACGCTAAGGAACTAATGCAATTTTTAAAAGACAAGGAGCTGGAAGATGCCTACACCGAAGTGTCGAAATTGTGTGAATTAGTATTGACGATACCTGCCACAAGTTCATCAGAAGAACGCAATTTTTTAACACTTAAACGTATAAAAAATTTCGTGAGAAATTCAACGACCTTTTTATGATGACGTCATTGACGAATTTTCAAAAAATGATCGAAAAATCGAATTACATTACAAATAGGTAAGTTTCTAAAGATTGCTTCCCTTTCTTAAAATTTCACCGCACGCGCCCGATTGACTTTTAGAGGGACAAGCACTGATTTCGTTCAAAATCTGTGTGGGCAAATTTGGACATCATCATTTCATCCTCCCTGTATTAAAACTTGTCCCGCCTTGATACCTATACCACGTAATACATAATAAAAAATAATAATACAAATACATTATTAAATTTAGCAAGACTGTTTAAGGAAGTTAAAATTAGAAGTACATTTCTAGGTATTGCAAGATGTATCTTTAATTAACCATATTTCTAAGTTATGGTTTAAAGTGTATATCTTTTAATTCACCCTGTATTAAAAATTGAAGTTTCGAACTTGGTGATGGGGTACAGCAAAACTTTACATATCCGTAGCATGTTGAATGAAAAAATTAAATCTGCATGCCCCATACATATTAAATTTTAATTTATTTACAAGCTCACGTAACTTTTAGTTTTCCCTGTACAATAGAACAAAATTTTCAACTCTGCCTAGGGCTTCAGAAAATAGAAAGACTAACCTATCCGGAAAAAAATTGTTGAAGTAAATATGAGCATTTGAAATTAACGTTATAAATCAGTGATGTATTATAAGTGTTGACTAGTGTATTACTAAAGAATAACATTTTCTGTTTAGCCCTATATTATGTAAAAATGTTAAGGCATCGATAAATTAAGTAGGGCAATACGTATCCAAATATTTGAGATATACAATGAACCAAAACCCAACGATATCGGCCTATCGGTTTAAAATATACGAAGCAACGAAGAACAATTTCTTTGGAACGTCTCACCTGCGTGTTAGTGTAGTTAAAAATGTTCAGTTTTATATATTTTGAAACGTATTAAATTTCTTAGAAGTACTTTTAAGTGTTTTAATATACTAAACAAAACATATTTCAACTTACTGTTGAAATATATTAATAAATTATTTTCACAACTGAATGTGCAACATAAAATATAAACAAATATGGAAAATATTACAAAATGTCTAGTTTTAATAGATTAAATTGTATATAATTTTTAAAAAACTAGGGATTCAGGATACAAATAAACAAATAATATATAAATAAATATACCAAAACGAAATTCAAGATGTGTCGAGGTAAAAATATCTCACAAAAACCATCATACATTAATAAATTATGTTATTTAATTTTCATTATATTTAGTAATGCAGATGCTAAAAATGCAGAACATGAACAAATCCTTTTCACGTAAATATTTCGAAACAAAACTAGAAATTTTATTACAAAATATTAAACTTATACCTCAATTATGTGTACATTTTTCTAGCTAAAGTTATATTATTTGCAAAGATTAGTATCAGTATTAAAAAACTCCTTTATTATTTTGGAATTTTAATTCAAATAAAATTAAGGTAATATTAAATTATTTTTTGAAACAACAAATTTTGTTAGTTTTTAATTCATATTTGCGAGCACGAGATTACTAATGAGAGCTCAGGGTATTAGAGTGCGGATTTTACATGTTTAATGATGGATATTTTAAAACATGCGTAAATGCTAGTTAAATCCGTTGGTATTGATAGATTAGGATTAGATAAAACCCAACATTGTCGTATAATTGCTTAATGATAGAAACATTATCGATCTTAATGTTTGACAAGTTTCCGTCTTTACCAAAAATATTTTTTTGTAATTTTAACCCTCTATTGCATAGCGTTCCCAAATGGGAACATAACAAATAAACTACGAAAAGTGTCTCCATCTTACATTTTCGTGTGAAACCAATAAAACATATTTATATTTAAGACAAAAGTGCTCTACTTTTTATAATGGTTTGTCGCTAGACGTCTCTCGCAGTATTTTATGCTCATTTAATAGCTTAATTGATCAGTACGCCGTCGGTTATCTTTTCGGGAGTACTTTTAGTGTTTGTAATAGTGTTTTATACTTGTTGCAGGTAGGTGATTATTTTTTAAAACTTAGCTTTTATCGTTAGGAGTAGATTAGTGGCAATTTTAATGATTTTTATTTATTTTTTGTTGGGTCCACGTGTCATAACCTATATGTTCCCCTTCGGTAACATTGTGCTTACAAAGTTCATGACGAAAAATTGTGAAGTTTTGTGTTTTTTATAGGAACACGAGTCAACATTGTATTGCAGAGCTGCTATGGATTGTTTGGAGATAAGGCCACTTACGTTTTATGGAAGAAAAAGCCTTGATGTTGTACGCGATATTCCTTTAGATAGTGAAGATTCCGAACTATCAGATGATGAGGATGGAGGTGAATTATTATACTATGTTGTTTGAGTAAATATACATGAAATTTTTTTGTTTACAGTGGAAATACAAAGACGCCAAAATGATATTGAAGTGCTGGACCTGCAGAACAATGACGATTCGGAAGATGATATTCCTCTCTCTGAATTATTCAATCTTCCTGCAAAAAAAATATTTATTTTTCGAAAAATAAGGAAAATATAACTTGGACTGAGCCAATTACTGTACGAGATCCCCAAGAAAATACATTTTTGGAGGAATGTGATCTACCAGAAGACATTTTACAGTTGGATGGTGTATACAATTTATTCAAATTTTTCATCACAGATGATTTTATCTCTGAAATTGTACATGAGACATTTTTGTATAGTGTACAAAAGAGACCAAATAAGCCTTTAGTAACACACTGCAAAGAAATAGAGCAATTCTTAGGAATAATGATATGAATGTCTTTGATAAGACAACATTCTACTCGCAGGTACTGGGCTACTAACACTCGCACTTCTCAAATCGCAGATATAATGCCTCTAAATAGATTTGAAGAACTAAAACGTTTCCCCCATTTCTCTGACAACAGTGTGTACCAAAAATACAGATATAATTTTGCCGGTTCTAAATCAGATAAAGACTGCGTGCCAAAAAATACCGTTTGAGGAGAACCTCTCTTGTGATGAGCAAATTATTCCCTTTAAAGGAAGAACTTCTCTAAAAACCTATAATCCAAAAAAGCCCCATAAATGGGGCTATAAAATGTATGTTTTGTCTGGCGTAAGTGGTTTCAGTTCAAATTTCGAACTTTACAGCAGTAAAGCTGAAATAAATATAATGCCCGAGAATGTGAATCATAAAGTATACTATGACAATTATTTCTAAGGCCTGTATCTGCTGTCTTATTTAGAAAAATTAGGAATAAAAAGTGCTGCGACAGTAAGGTCAAATCGCCTAAAAGTGTTGAAAACTATACCTGAAAAAGAAATGAAAAAGAAAGGGCGAGGTACATATACCAAAAAAACTGCTTATGTGGATGGTGTGAGTGTTCACGCTGTACAGTGGTACGATAATTGTATAGTTTCCCTAATATCTACGTTTTCCGGGTCAGAACCAGTGACCAAAGTACAACGATTTTTCAAATCGGAAAATTGTAGAAAAGATATCAAACGACCAGATATAGTATCGGTCTATAACATGCATATGGGAGGAGTGGATTTGCAGGATTCTCTGTTGGGGCTGCATCCCATCAAATTGAAGAGTAAAAAATGATATATGCGCATATTTTGTCATATGATCGATGTTGTTACTGTCAATGCTTCTTTCACGACGGATCAATAAGCAGCTAAAAAGAAATGAAAATGTGTCTCTATTGGAATTCAAAACAGCATTGGCCCAAAATTTATGCTTGGCAGGGAAAACGACAGATAGAAGAAAAGGGCGTCCCAGTTCTATCTAATTCACCCATACATTTTACCCCAAAAAGAAGATGTCTAGAACCGCGTCCAACAATCATAATACAATGTGACAATATTGGTCATTGGCCGTCCCATACCGATAATAGAGAAAGGTGTAAGAAGCTTGGTTGAAAAGGAAAATCGCGCATCATGTGCGACAAATGCAAAGTGCACTTGTGTCTCAATAAAACGAACAATTGTTTTAAAGAATTCCACTGCTGAAATGTTTTGCAAGCATCTTGTTTTTTCATGTTTATTACTTCTTGTGCATGTTGTTCCCATTTGGGAACATTTTTAAAAAACATAAAATTTGCAAAAAACTTAACTGTACCTTCTTTCTAGTACCCCTTAACGTCAAAAATAAATAAAAAAAAAATCGAAAATTTTAAATAAGTCATGCAATAGAGGGTTAAGGACAAGAAGATTCTTTACATTTGTTAGATTCGCTAAAAAAACTATTGCATTTGAAGCCAGAACACTAAAACCCAATCAAGACTGTACCATATTGCTATGTTGCCAGTTAACTTTTTAGCTATATTCACGTAAATAATTTTTTGTCATAATTCCAGTACATAAATAATATTCTATTGCAAAAATATCAATTAAATTAAAATGCATTATTCACAGAGCTTTAATTAATAAATGCATTGCATTTTTAAGCTCAAATAATTTAATTATGCATAATATTTTTAGTATTTCGTTTAATCCGTTTAGCAATTAGTTTACGCGTTGATATGCATTAAACAATAATTATTGTATTCTAGGTTCAGGCGTTTATACTAATCTAAATGTGCGCTAATTTCTATAGACATTTTCAATTAATTTTTTTAACTATTGTGTTGACCGCTATTTGAAATGCATTAATAATAATATTCCTTTTCAATTCTATGGGGTCAGTTCAAAAAGGTTGACCAAGGATGGCCATCACATACATTAAGTGCGTTTTCAGTTTAATCATCAGTTTTCAATATTAATCTAAGTAGATTTTAGTTCTTCAGAGGGATTCCAGTTCTTTTTATTAAAAAAGTATTATTTAAAATGATTAAAAATATAATTAAGAAATCACGGTTCTTGAGATTACACCATGTTAAAATGGAATCATTTTCCGACGTTTCGCCTTAGTTTGCACGGGTCATCTTCAGGGCTCTTTACTGCACGAGCTCGAAACACTATTCCACTTATGATGTAGAGTGAAACCCGGAAATTCAAAGATACAATTAACAATATAAAACCTAAAAGGTTTCGTACTTTTAAGTGCATACCAGAAGGTTTACTTTTTTATATATCAGAATTTCTACAGCAATGTAGAACTGTTTAATCCAGTTGCAAAGCATTTTGACGTTATGGTGCAAAAATGAAAGTAGATATCATATCAAGGAGCACAACATTTCAAAAATAAGCATTTCCGTGCCATAGAAATCCGATACATACCTCGCGTGACGTCAGAAACCGTAACACGCAACACGACTAATTATTATCAAAATCAAACCTTGACCTTAGATCGCCAAATTATGATGTACAGGGTGTCCGGATTTGGTTGCAAAAGCAGGGTATCTCGCTTATTTTTAAAGATAGAACCTTGCGGTTTTCACGAACTTGAGCTAATTTTTTGTGAAACTCATGAAGCCGTAAACAAAATTTTCATAGCCTTCTTCGTTTATGAGATACAGGGCGAAATAGAAAATTTTGCATTTTGGGACCCCCCTCGTATCTCGGTTATCCTTTAACTTAACGCAAAGGGAAAAATTGCTGCCTATGCAGTTTTTTACGCTGGATCCAGTGGCGTAGTAATATTTTTCATTTCAGTTGTTATTTTTTAGATATGACCCAAAGTTGTTTTTTTTAATGGGACACCCTGTATATTTGTCCAGAAATTGATTTGTCCTTTTAAAAGCTTCTCAAAAATATATAATAGTATGGGTCTATTTTATTAAACAACAACAATCCTAATTTTTATAATTATCATCCCAAATTTTTCTTTTAAGCAAATGACATTTCCCAATTTTGTACGCGTATATAAAATATAGCGCTAGTTTTTTGTATTTATTTATTGTGTAAAAATATATTTGTATTATTATGGAAGAAAACCAAACTTTCGAACATTATGAAAAGTACGATATGTTAGCTTGTTTTATATTAAGTAATGAAATTGTTGAAGCGGCTTCTGAGATGTATTTTAACAGGTAAATAGTTAATTTTTAGGTATGTTGAAATACTATTTCTTAATTTTTATTTAGATATCCAGAAAGGAGGCAACCTAATATATCCACTTTTTATCGGATAAAAAAGAATTTACTTAATCACGGATCATTTATCAAATCTCGTACGAAAACATATAATAAAGAAAATCGGGAGGCTGAGGAAATTACGGTTTTGGCTAACGCAGAAGCTTACCCTACAAACTCTTGTAGAGCCAGTGAAAAGAGCATAGGGATTTCAAAAACTAGAGTTCAAGAAATTCCAACTCATACAAATTTAGGCTCGTGCAGCACTTACAGCCAGGGGATGCAGAGCGTCGGGTAGTCTTCTTCATTTGGTTTCGAGAAAGATGCGATATGGTTCCTGCTTCATATTAGGAACACATATAAAATTGTGTATATTTGAGGGAAATCTAACAGCCAATCGCTATATAGAAATTTTAGAGGCAGCTATACCTGAATTACTTGACGATGTTCCTCTAGCGCAAATTAACGAAATTTATTTTCTTTTCACAATTCTGGAATGACGAGATTATTTCTGGACAATAATTTTACCAATCAAAGGATCGGAACATATGGACCTATAAGATGGCCCCCTAGGTCCCCAGATTTGTCAATTTTAGATTTCTTTCTATGGGGACATCTGGAAAATAGAATTTACAAAGACCACTATGATAATGTTCAAGATTTAATTAAAATGCAAGAGAAAATTTTCGCTACTTACAAAATCATCCCGTTATTTTGCTTAATTCCCTAAAACGAATACGAAAATTGTGCGAAGCATGCATAGAACAAAATGGAAATCAGTTTAAACAGTTCTTTTGATTTCCTTGGTTACTGTAGTTCTTATACGACAGTTGGTTTTTGCTGAAAGGCTTGTTACATAATAATTTATTACTGTTTTGTTCTTGTGTTACATAAATCTAGGTAGGTGGTACTTTTTTGATGCGAAATTATCAATACATATTTTGATAAATAGATTTAATTACATATTTATTTTGATTTATTGTTAGGATGTAGATATTGGTAACGACTTTAAATAAAAGGCAGCATTGTTTTGCATGGCCTACTGCAAAATTTGGGATGATAATTATAAAAATTAGGATTTTTGTTGTTGTTTATTAAAATAGACCCATACTATTATATATTTTTGAGAAGCTTTTAAAAGGACAATTCAATTTCTGTACAAATATACCGGGTGTCCCATTTAAAAAAACACAACTTTGGGTCATATCTAAAAAATAACAACTCAAATGAAAAATATGAGTACGCCACTGGATCCAGCGTAAAAAACTGCATAAGCAGCAATTTTTCCCTTTGCGTTAAGTTAAAGGGTAACCGAGATACGAGGAAGGTCCCAAAATGCAAACTTTTCTATTTCGCCCTGTATCTCATAAACGAAGAGGGCTATGAAAATTTTGTTTACGGCTTCATGAGTTTCACAAAAAATTAGCTCAGGTTTGTAAAAACCGCAAGGTTCTATCTTTAAAAATAAGCGAGATACCCTGCTTTTGCAACCAAATCCGGACACCCTGTACACACTTTCTTTAATTACCTGCTAAATTTGCTAAATTGTAGTATTGACTATGCTACTGTGTGTGCCACCCAGAAATATTTAATTTCTATATTCGACTCTTTCGGCCTTGCAATGCATGTATCGTCTCCAACGAGAATTTCAAAATACTCTTCTTCTAACATTGATTACTTGGCGTCTGATTTTTCTCCATCAAAGGTTCAATCTTAAATTTACTATTCCTGTTGGTCCCTTACAGAGACGTCGCCATAGGGACAGAATTTTCTCGACCGCCAATTTTTCTCTATTTCATAACACTTGCTTAAACACCGACTGGAATTTTGAATCTGAAAATGTTAACTCAAATTTTAGAGCTTTCTTAAATAAAATTTTAAGGGCTTTTAATAAGGCCTCCCCGCTTAAGATAATCAAACAAAAGCATCATAAACCGTGGACCACGCATTTCTGCTAAAAATATGCGTTCTCTCTTATATATAAAAAATTTACCGACTCCATTCTTATTCTCGACTATATCTCTAATTATAGGAGGATCTATATTAAACTAATGAAGTCAGCAAAAAATATATACTATCAAAAACGTCTAACAAAGTCTAATAACGTTTCAAAGGACACCTGGTCCATTATCAATGACCTCAGAAACAAATCAAACCCTGTGACTTAGATCTTGCCGTGGCCAAATGACCTTAGTGATTATTTTATTATTGTAAGCAAAAATGTTACCTCTGCTATCTCGCTAAGTTTGGACCCTCTTTCGTTTCTCCCTCCATCGCAAAATGTCGCTGATAGCCTTTTTTAAGCCCTGTTAGCAGCATGGAAGTATTGAAAGAAATGAATCACGAACAAATCTACGTGTAGCACTATCAATTCAATATCAATATCACCTATCAATTAAAGTATTCCTGAACCTGCCGCTCCCGGTCATAGTGGACCTTACGACACAAGTATATTCCCTGAATGCCTGAAAATAGCTATAATTATTTTTCTTCATGAAAAACTATCCCTATGTTTGCACTCTTTCGAAAAAAAAACAAAAGCGTACGTCATTAAAAAGCCTTTTTACTGCATTCATAATTTTTATAATTAATAAGTCTCAATAAAATGTTTTTCATTTTTGTTTGTTTACTTAAATCTTTTTGGGTGACATGTTCCAGCTGCTCGCAAAGAATTTGAAAATCATTTTATAGGGTGATGAACTTTCTGACAGTCCGTTAAAATAATTTATTTCGTTACGTATTAGATTTAAGTTATATATTTTCTTTTCTTTTTGATATACCTTAATTCCTATATTAGCTCGGTACACTTTTTGTTTAACTTCTCTTATTTTGCTTGTATAACGATAACAAATTATTCACCTCACATATATATTGTCAATTCCAATGTCATGTTCTAATAAATGTTTCTTCTTTCGTGATGGTTTTGTAGCTATCATTACTTGGTATATTTATAATTTATGTATTTGCATTGACCTATCGAAAAATATGATTTTTTTTTTCTATTAATATTTCTTGTTTCATTGTTCATTTTTTTAAGGTACATTTCGCTTTGTCCATAAAATTGTAACAATTTTCCTGCGGGAATAAAGCATACTTTTGTTTGTTTGTTTATTTGTTGACGTCACACAGTTTTAATTGACGTGAAATATTTCAAATTAAGACCCAAAATTTAAAATTAATTTTCCGATGATAAAACAATCCGATGTGCTTTTCGGCTAGATATAATTAATATTCGGTAAATTCAACAACAATACAGTAATACATTTTTTTTTATTTAACTAGGTTTATAACGCTAGCAGTTAGGAACAAAACTTCACCTCCGCTATCTCATCTTAACAGCAAAAAGTAAATTGGGAATGTTTGTTTTAGAGTTGTACTAAATACCTTTTCCTACATAAACATAAAATACAATCAAAATGCACTATCCAAAATGGTTTTGATTTTATACACTTCGCGCTTTTAAAGTAATTTAAATTTATGATGCATAATTTAGGCCGAATCCCGCATAATCTATCGAGAAATTATATACGCGTCAGTATGCATTAAACTATAATTACACATTTTGCATGCCGGCGTTTTTATGTATATGGTATGAGCGTTTTTATTTAGAGGTAAATTTAATGAAAACAAATTTACAGCTATTTAGGCTTGTCCTCTGTTCCATAAAGTTTGACTGTAAAATAAAAAATCATTCAAATTACTTGCAGGTAAAAATATGAAAAATAAAATGACATCGGGTCCATATGGGATCCCATACTTCCTAATCAGCGATTATATCCCTGTGCTGGTTGTGCCTTTGTGTTGCCTGTTTAATCTGTGTATTGACACTGCCAAGTTTTTTAGCATTGGAACGAGACCATGATGTAGTAGTAAGATGGAGGGGACCAGCCCAGCAACTAGGCCTCAAAGGCCCTTTTCACTAACCCCGGCTCCACCCACCTGACACCACTCCCCTACAAAGGCGACCCGTCCTTCTAATGAAGGAGAGCAACTTGCCCCAGTCGAGGTGTTGTAGTTCTTCCTTGGAAAGGGACTCGATGCCGAAGGTATTCCAGCGTAGTCTTGTCCACTTTTCACTCGAACCAACAAGATGATAGGGATCCTCCTCCTAGGAGGCTAGGCTAGGGCCGTCCGCTAGCCCCAGTCGGTGCATGTGCCTGTTAAATATACAATGTCCTGTCAAAATGCCAATTAGGTCTCCAATCGCCTGTCTGCTCCTTGACATCAGCCAAGATGTCCTGGACTTGCATGGGTTGGGCAGCATTTTCTTTGCCTGTCTGCAATGGTTTATCCTTGACCAATTCTCCTTGTTCTTAACCAAGGCCCATTTATTAAGGGCCTGGGAGCATTGTTGTTTGTCTATATACAGGCAAGGTTCTGGGCCCGACTGTTGCCCTCGACTCCACTATGCCCAGGGACCCATTTTAGTATTACTACCTTTGTCCTTGCTAGCTCACTCAACGCATTTTTGAGCTGAGCTCATCCTGGGTTTGCTGATGGCTTTGAGAGCCGCTTGACTGTCTGAGTGAATGCGGATTTCACTCTCCGCTCCCATCCTGACTTCATCCTTTATTGCAACTTGCAATATAGCATAGATCTCAGCCTGGAAAACAGTAGTGTGTCTTCCCAGCGGAAAGGCCTCTCCGATACCTCGGTTCGACCGGTATATTCCGGCGCCGACTGACACACAATTGGCCATCCACGAGCCGTCCGTATACCATGATTGAACGTCAGCTCGATGAGGTGTCATATCCTCCTTCCATTGATCCCTTGTTTGAATTTCAATTTCAAAAGGCCTTTTGAGCCTAAGGCCACTGTCGGGAAGAATCGCCTTCGTGGGCAGGAGAAGAATCTCCTGGCGCAGACCATAGTGTGCCTCAAGTCAGAGAATAGAAATTTAGGTACCAACTATCGGCCAATTTTGTTACTTTGTAACTTCTTGAAAGTCTTTAAGACGATTGTGTACGATTACATCTACAGATCCATCTGCGTTACACTTTCCATTAAACAACATGATTTTTTTGGTAGAAGATCTATTGTCACCAACTTAGTGAAAATGAGGGAATTTATGAAAAGAGAACTGGATATGGTTGGACAAGTGGATGTGATTTATTCAGACTTTTCGAAGGCCTTCTACAAAATTCCCCTCAGCCTGTTGCTTATGAATGGCTCGGATCAGTTTAAATGCGAAATATGTTGGTTTTTATATATCTTTATTAACTGAGAGGTAGCTGTCTGTTACTTATAATGACTATGAATTAAATAGTTTCATTTCCCTTCCAGTCTTGGTCCGTGGTTCTTTTCTATATTTATTAACGAGTTGTTAGGTCGGTTGGAAGTGCCGATTCTTGCTTTTGACGATGATTTTAAGCTCTGTTATGCTGTAAACAGTACCCAAGACTCTTTGGTAGTCCAAAACCAACTCATAAAACTAAACAACTGGTGTGGCGAAAACAAGTTAAACTTGTTCTTAGGAAAATGTGAAGTTGTTATTACATAAGGAAAAGCTTATAACGAATTTCAATATAATATTAATGTCTCGTTCATTTGATACTCATATTCTAACCATAACTGGTGAAGCAAGTAAATTGTATGGTTTGATTCTATTCTTTGCTTATATACGTTCTAACTTGAGAACGCTTCTATTGTTTGGAGTCCTTTTTATAACAACGTTAAATCCAAATGAGAGAAATTTCAAAAAAGATTTTTAGAGTACTTGTGTTCTAAGATTAATGGTATTTATCCGCAAGTGGTGTCGATTACAATGTTCATTTAAAAAGTTTCAACGTCAAGAGTCTCGAAAATTGACGCCAACAAGCATCATTAATTTTTCTCTATAAACTGCTTCACAACTTCGTAGACAGTCCTGAGTTACTGAATTATATAAGTTTTCCTGTCCCTCGGCTAGGTAGTTCGTTTAAGTGCCCCATTCTACGTAGCAAGAGCAAATACTAATCTATACCAACTTCAATAAAATATCCAGTCATTGTGACATGTTTAATTGCTTGCTAGATTATTTTAGTACACGAACGTTTTTAGATATAGTTATATTTATTGATAACGTGTAGTAGTTATTAAGACTTTACTTAAACATTTTCCGCTATTGTAATTGCTCTGTAAATGAATATTTTTGTTGAGGAATAAAAGCTTACTTATTATTATGTATCTCCAAATATTAAATTTCTATTAACAATATATATGACTGTATGACTTAAAATACGGTTTTTGAATTGAGTTGGTTCCATTTAATATTTGAAAGGGCACAACATGGAGGCTTTGGAGTTGGGGTATCATGTTTTATTTTGATATTTAGTTTATAGGATTTTTGAAGGAAGTTTTACAGCACGTAGATAGCTAGAAATTCTTGAGGCAGCTATTCCAGAACTGCTCGAAAATATTCCATTAACCCAATATAATATTGCTTACCTACAGCAAGATGGTGCCCCAAGTCACAAGACTCTTAAGAACTCTTAAGGGAATTTCTTGATAATAACTTTCCTCAAAGATGGATAGGTACCAACGGACATTAGATTGCCTCCACGATCTCCAAGCCTCCCAATTTTAGATTTTTTTGTGACTATATACAAAATGAAGTATATAAAACACGATATGACGACATAGCAGAACTTTCAGAGGCAATTCATTTAGCCTTTAGAAATTTGCGAATGAGACCAATGGTTCTTTTTAACGCTATTCAAAGAATTACAAAAATGTGCCAATTTTGCATTATGGAGAAAATGGTCGCCATTTTAAACATCATCTTTAAAAATTTGTTTTTTCTTTTTTTTAATAATATTTTTTTGTGTTTGTTATATTGTTACTTACTTACTGTCATTAAAAACCTCTATAGGTATTTTTATATAAGAAGATAGGGTAAATCGAGGAGAGATGAACCACCCCTTCAAAAACTTTTGATAGGCTATTTAATTATAGGAATTAAATTCTTAAAAAACTACAGCATAAACATAAACTTTAGTAATCTATTTGGCACAGTTGAAAGATTAATTAATACAACTTAACTAACTATAAAAAAGAAAAAGTGAATTGGTACAGGGTACCTTATCTAGAAAACGGTAATAGTTACGACAAAAAGTTGAATACGAAAGTTGTTTGGATTCAATTAAGTTTTTATTTTATTTCACTTTTGCTTATACAGGGTGTTTCGTTTTGACGTGACACATGTCAACTTTCTTAATTTAAATGGGATACCCTATATATTATTACATATTTCTATTCTACTGTTAATTTGCGAAAGTTTTTATAATAACATGTATATTTGAATTCTTTATCGTTTTTGAGTAAATTGAGTTTTTAGAATTTTTTTTAAAAAAACATTTTTTAAAAAAAAATATTTACCTGTAAAATTGGATAAATGGCACTGACTAATATCCTAAACATACATTACTAAGGGTTCAATTCAACGAGTTTCCATGCTGGTCTTACCGATTAATATACAGGGTGTTAAAAATAGAGAGCAAAACAAACAGAACTTTAAATGTAAAAATCTCCTGTTTTTCAAATAGAACACCCTGTATATTTTTATTTCACCTGATTTAGCGTTCAATTACCTATCATTACTCGTATATATGTCCTATACCTAAAATGAACAGTTTCGATTTTATTAGCTGTTTTCTGATTTGACTATTTTTGTTTAATATAAGCAAACAGATGAAGTGGGCTAAAATAAAAATGTCGTAAACTAAGCCTTATTATCATTTCCTTAACACAGATAGTGACTATTAATAATGTTACAAAATACAAATAAAAGTGAAATATTATGTAATTTATGTTCTTGTTATTTAATGTTTACGAAAATAAGGGAGAGACAAAAAATATCTTGTGCCACACGGTATAACTAATAACTAACTGAGTATTAAACATGATTAAAACAGATTATAAAAAATTTTCAATATATCCACCGTCCATTGCGATACATGAAATGTAAATAGCCTCCATTTTTCGAATAGCGTTCCTTACCGAATTAGATGCATTAAAATTATTGATCTCTTCCCTGATTTTTATTTTTAACTCATTTCTGTTATTAGATCTATTTTTATAAACTTTATTTTTTAGTGCACCTCACCAAAAGAAGTCTAAAGGGCTTAAATCAGGGCTTCGTGGTGGTCAGGATATTAAACCAAGTCTTCCTATCCACAACGGAAAATGTTGATTAAGGAAATTTACTACCGGTGCAACCGTGTGGCAAGGGGCGCTATCCTGCTGAAAAATGATATTTTCTCGCATATTTGCTGGCAAGTCATTGATAAGGGGCATGATTTCATTCCTAAGCAGCTCCAAGTATCTTTCGGTATTTAACGACCTGTCAAAAAATATTCGTCCGATAATACGGTCGCAAATAATTCCGCACCACACATTTACGGTTTGACGGCCTTGTTTTTTAATTGCTTCTATTAGATGTTTATTAGTTTGAGACCAGTAATGAGTGTTTTTCCGATTAAAAATACCCGCCGTATTAAATAAAGCCTCGTCAGTCCAAAAACAAAAAGTCAATCTTTCATTAAAGTCTAATTGTGATAATAATTGAGTTGGAAGAAATTTATAAGGATGATAACCATTCACATGCAGTGTTTTTTGAATACTTCCTCTACTGACACCTGTAATGTCTCTGTCAGCATCTCTTTGGGATCTTTCATCATCGTCCTCGAAATAAAGTAAAATCTCCAGTTGTTTTTCCTCCTTCACCATTTTCCAAATCACGCACAATTCGAAAAAATATAGTCCTGGAGGGAACTCGATTATTAGGATATTCCCTCGAATATTCTCGAAGGGCTAACCCTGGACTTTTATTATTTTTTATGAAACAGTTGTATAATTTCAAACGCTCATCTAAACTATATGAAGCCATTTTTTAACAAATTTCGCAGCAAAAATTTGACAAAAACGACAAACAGAGCAAATGTCAACTTAAGTCAACAATTGCATTAGGTTATTTCCTAAGCCTATCTTGTTTTTTTTAGTTTCTGATCTCATTTACTGGCAAAATTCCGGGATAAATCAGAAAACGGCTAATCAAATCACAACTGTTCATTTTAGGTATAGGACATATATATGAGTAATGATAGGTAATTGAGCGCTGAATCAGATAAAATAAAAATATACAGGCTGTTCCATTTGAAAAACAGGAGATTTTTACATTTAAAGTTCTGTTTGTTTTGCTCTTCATTTTTAACACTCTGTATATTAATTGGCAAGACCAGCATGGAAACTCGTTGAACTGAACCCTTAGTAACGTACGTTCAGGATATGAGTCAGTTCCATTAAAGTTTTATAGGTAAAACATTTTTTTTTCAAAAATATGTTTTTTTAAAAAAAAATTCTAAAAACTCAATTTACTCAAAAACGATAAAGAATTCAAACATAGATGTTATTATAAAAACTTTCGCAAATTAATAGTAAAATCGAAACATGTAATAATATATAGGATGTCCCATTTAAATTAAGAAAGTTGACATGTGTCACGTCAAAACGAAACACCCTGTATAAACAAAAGTGAAATAAAATAAAAATCCAATTGAATCCAAACAACTTTTTGTCGTAACTATTACCGTTTTCTAGATACGGTACTGTATCACCATAAAATGGCCACCCTGTACATCTTTCCCAGAACGTGTAGGAGAGATGGACCACCGACTATAGGAGAGACGGACCGTACACTAATTTCGTTTTTTCCTCCCTTTTTTCATAATGGGGGCGGCATTACAAATTTGACACGTGTTGATATAAGCTGTGCAACCTTCGTGCAGCCATCTAGAACAGAGAATGCACTGCAACCATTCCTCTTTTTTCTTTGTAAGGCGATAATAAGGACACCCGACGCACTGATTTTCGAGGTCGTCCAAATTTTCTTCCCCGCTAAAATCCGATGATGAGGTAGACTTGTGCCTGCGTTTTTTTGCACTTTTTTCTCATTCGATTTTAGTGATTTCTTTTTTGAAGGTTCTCCTTTCTTTTCCGCTTTCTTCTGCTTCTTCTCGCGAACAAGAGTCATGTAACCAGTTGAAGTTAGGTTACCCATTGGGTTAGCACGTGCTTTTTTCATCGCCGGTGTTATTTGGAGCACAGGAGAAAGCTCCCAGGTGTTATTTCTTGTTCGGTACGTTCTTCCATATTTTCCAGTTGCGCTCCGGAAGGGCCTGGTTGAGGTGAGCTAGGTTTACGAGGAATAGTTTAAGAACAAATGTCTTGAAAAACAGTTTCTGTTGATAAATCTCCTGGATGTAATGGAGCCTCATTTGATGACTTCGTCAAAAAGCGTGATCAGGTATTTCATTTGGGTTGTAAGGCCAAATTCCTGTCGCTCGGAAGGCCGATACAGCCGCTTTGCTCCAGGCCTTCCCTAAAAGTTTGCCGAATTGCAACCATTTTAACTTCCTATTAGGGTTGTTTTTGATCATCCTCCTACACGAATCGTAATAATGGCCCTTAAGGCTCTTGAAGAAGGCCCGATCAAGCAGTTGCAAATAATGTGTAGTGTGACCCGGCAAACAAAATAAAATAATGTCTTTGTTCTCTGCAAATTGTAACGTGTCAAGATTAGTGGTGTGAGAATACTATTAGCAAAACTTTTCCAGGTGCTTTTCTGGGGTAGAAGTGATTCTGTAGCCAGTCCAGGAAAATGTTTGGTGTTGTTCTTGTCTAGTCGGAGCAAAGCCTCTCTTTTGTAATTTTTTGAAGCTTGGCTTCTACTTCTCTACCGAGAACGCTGCTAGGGCCCAAATAATCCGTTTTATCCAAATTGCTAGCTGCGAGTCTGCGTTTAAACGTGGTTTGAGTTGGAATGAGTTCGCTGCTTCGTTTATACACATTTGGCCAAACACTACTGCATTAACAGCAGAGGATAAATCGTCTGCGGACCAAGAACCCCTCTCGGTCACATTCCGCTTGCGGATGTACTGATTTGCCATTATCCTGAAACAAAAGGACATTGGTCCGTCTCTCCTATACTTTGCTGGTCCGTCTCTCCTAAAAGTGGAAGACAGATGGACCAGTAAACCCTGCATCAACTAAACAAGTGAACTTTATGTCCTCGAGTTTATGTGCATGCCGGAATACGTATCTCTCTATACCACGCCTAAAATTTTATCTAAACTTACCTCAAGTGAAATAGCTGTTTAAAGAAAGTCACTATGCAAAATTTCGATGACCATTCAAAACTAAATTCTTCAAAAACTTATAACAAACGACACAAACACGCGAGTTACCGTACTACCAATTAACAACTGATGCTGTCTCATGATTCTACACCGGCGAAAAGAGCGTTGTTGCCACAGTATGCGAGAAATCGCAAGTGGTCCATCTCTCTTACTGGTCCATATCTCCTCGATTTACCCTACCTATATCCAAGGTATCTAATTCTTGAGTTCTACGGGAAAAGTTATATAAGAAACAGTTTTCATGTTTTCGATAAGTTATCTGATAGTTGAGATAAGAGGGGCGCCTGAAAATGCAACATTTTCAATTTAGCCCTGTATCTTAAAAACTAAAAGGGCCATGAAAATTTTGTTAACGGCATCTGTAGTTTTACGAAAAAGTAGCACACTGTCGCAAAAAACTATCTATCTATAAAAATAACGGAGATACCCCGCAAAAGTACCCAAAATGGGACACTCTGTATTAATCTATAAGTCATGCGGAAGTAGATTTCATTGTTCTATTTTCGAAATACCAATTTGCACAGCTGTTGTGCCAAAGCATTCAAGAAACATTTTATATGCCTAATAGTGTCTCGAGGAAATATAGTATGGGGAACACGTTACGTATTTGGGATTTCATGAATAATTTTAAGCATCTGTGGATAGATGAGAAGGCCTCGGTATAGTTACATTATTCATGTATATGAATAAATATTGTTAAATTGGCTACGTTTGATATTGCGTCAGTTAATTAGGGTTTCTCAAATTTAACCCAGTTATTTATCAAGATATATATATATATATATATATATATATATATATATATATATATATATATACAGGGTGTCGGGGAAAATGTGGGAGATCTCTCGGACTCAGATAGAACATTAAAAAATAAGATGACAAGTTCCCATAAATTTTTTTCCTAGCGGCCCTCCCTACGGAGATACGGCACCCTAAAGGACCCCACTGGAAATCGGTTTTTCTAGAATAACTTTTAAACGACTCAATATAATTTAACGAAAATTTAATATGATAAACAGTAGTAAGGACCTCTCAAAATGCTTCCCTTAAAACATAATTAGCTTGTTTAGTTTACCAGGGACGGACTAGATTGTACATTTTAACGCTCAAATTTTTAACACCCTGTATGATAAGGAGTTAAAAAAAATAAATTTGGATACCTTGAACATTAAGCTAAAGAAAAGGTGCTCTTGTTCATTGTCGATAAAATGAACCGTTTTCGAGAAAAAAAAATAATAAAAGAATACAACTTTGGGAGTATTAAATATGTTTTGATCCTGAACAACCTAATACGCTAAATAGAAAAAAGTCAATTAAAAACTTCATAAGTGGGTTCAACATGTGCTCCGTGATTTGTGATGCACTCGCGGGCACGACGAATAGAGGACTGCTGTACTCGCCACAACAACCCAGCATTGTTCCTTATCATATCGCAATGAAACGTGATTCTCTGTAAAAGTTCCTCCCTAGTAGCAACCGGAGAGGAATACACAAGGTTTTATATGACCCCACAGGTAGAAATCCATTGGCGTTAGGTCAGACCGTGGAGGCCATGAATGGGACCTCCTCTGCCTATCCAACGGTTTCCATAGACGTTATTTAGGTGGTCCCGTACAGCAACGCTAAAATGGGGTGGGGCTCCATCATGCATAAAATGCACCCTTTGGCGGGTTTCAAGTGGCAAATGCTCTATTGAATCTAGAAAAGCGTTCTGAAGGAACTCTAAATAAAGTTCACCATTCAATCGTGCCGGTAATACGCATGGTCCAATGAAAAAATTGCCGATTATTCCTGCCCAAACATTAATGGATTGAAACTGATGTTGATGATGATGAACGACAGTGGCATGAGGGTTTTCATCAGCCCATACATGCGAGTTATGTAAATTTACAATACCATCTTTGGTAAATCCTGCTTCATCGGTAAAAAGAATAATGCTAATGAAGTTTGGGTTTGTTCGTTGTTGATCTAACAACCAGTTTGCGAACTGGATTCTTCGAGGAAAATCTTCAGGAAGTAGTTGATGCACTTTTTGCAGATGATAAGGGTATAACAACTGTTCTTTTTAAGTACTTCAGCAACTGTACTTTTTGACACATGAAGCTGCGCGGCTAATATTCGAGTGCTTATTGAGGGAGTATCAGCTACAGTATCCAAAATATCTTCCTCCAATTGCACCGTACGTACTGTTCTCCTCACACCAGCATCAGTACTCCTTTTCCCAAAACTTCCTAAAAATAATTAATGAACGTCAATAATGTTACCTTATTAATTGAGAATTGCCCACCAGTTTCTCTTAGACGTTGGTCAATTCGCTGAAATGTTTTCTCATTTGGAATATTGCGATTAGGATATCTTTCTCCATAAAACCTTCTTGCTTCATAAGCATTGCAAGATGCAAGTCCGTACATAAGATGCATATCTGCATACTCACTAAATGTGTATCCCATTATCGAATTAAATTTACCAAGGTATTCAAAATTTAATAAATTAATATCGAAGTAGGTACAAAAAGATCAACGTGTCAAGAATTTCAAATGCACACGTCAATGCGAGATTATTTATTTCGTACCATAGTAACGTTTGTAAAAAAGTGCATTCTTTAATACTGATAAATAAACAATAATAAAACATTAATACTTTTATTATTTTTTTTCTCGAAAACGGTTCATTTTATCGACAATGAACAAGAGTACCTTTTCTTTAGCTTAATGTTCAAGGTATCCAAATTTATTTTTTTAACTCCTTATCATACAGGGTGTTAAAAATTTGAGCGTTAAAATGTACAATCTAGTCCGTCCCTGGTAAACTAAACAAGCTAATTATGTTTTAAGGGAGTATTTTGAGAGGTCCTTACTACTGTCTATCATATTAAATTTTCGTTAAATTATATTGAGTCGTTTAAAAGTTATTATATAAAAAACCGATTTACAGTGGGGTTCTTTAGGGGGCCGTATATCCCTAGGGAGGGCCGCTAGGAAAAAAAATTATGGGAACTTGTCATCTTATTTTTTAATGTTCTATCTGAGTCCGAGAGATCTCCCACATTTTCCCGGACACCCTGTATATATATATATATATATATATATATATATATATATATATATATATATATATATATATATATACAGTAAAACCTCTCAACAACGGACAGTAGCCGTGCCACAGAAACTGTGGTGTATAGAGGTGTCCGTTGTGGGAAGTGAACAAATTAAATACCAATGTAATTTTATTTTTAAGTAAAAAATAATATGTTTAGTACAAAATATTAATACAGTTGTTACTACGTATACACCAACATCTTTTAACTACATATATGCATACAGTAAAAATGTACTACCTAATATAAAATATTATACTACCTACATATTAGGGTGGGCCGTCGAGTAATGTGTTATTAAATTTTTTTTTTGATCCGGTTTCCTGACCACACAAAAGTTGTATGATAAGATACCTAACTTCATGACGTTTTGCTTTTTAATAAATTTTTTTTTTCCACTGCCACAGAGCTATAAAAAAATGAGGTTTTTGCAGAAAAAAGCTATTTATGTAATGAATGTCAAATTATTTTTTTTTAAGTTATTAGGGTTGCCCGCGTCAAAGAAGGTGTCTTGATAAGATAGTTTACTTCATGGTATTTTGATAAATAATTAATTTTATTTTTTTCCACTGCCACAAAGCTACATAAAAACCAGTTTTTTTCAAAAAAAAACTGTTTATTACATTTTAAAGTAGATTTAAATTTTTCAAATGAAAAAATAAGCTACACCAAATGTGGCTTTTTTTAATTCATAAAAAGGTAACGAAAATACAAAACAGTTGAAAACTAAACTATAAAAAATTAAATAATAACTATTTCAAATAACTAGCAAAAAAGGTAACGAAAATACAAGACAGTTGAAAACTAAACTATAACTAAAAAAACAAAATGGTAAATATTTCAAATAACACGTCATTCCAAAAAAAAGTCTTTTTTGGACTCATATTTCGGCATATTTTCCCTCGATTTTAGTCTGTTTCTTATATACCCGTCTCTTTTTTCACTTCCACAGACAGTAGCTGAAGCTTCAGTTACAATTTTGATGGCCCTCTCAACCGCTTGTGTATGGCAAGGATATGCTGTGACATATGACAAAAGACAACTTCTTCAAGTTGTTCTATTGATAGTTTCATAGTTACAGGAGGCTCCGTCCATAAAACCTTCTGCCAGTCGACCATTTCAAAATACTCCTTGGCGTCAAATAATAATTCTGGCACTACGAAATGGCGCTTATCTTGGCAATTCAATTGCCTACTCTTCAAAATTCTTCGGAATCCGAGTTGCCTTATGTGCTTTCTTTCGTCAAATAGCATAGCTAAAATAATATTCTCTGGACTTCCAAAGAATCTATTCCTTTGGATACTTTTGTAGACAAAATCTTTGAGTTCTTCTGGTAAATAGTCGCAGAGTCTTATTGTCTTGAAGAGGTGTTTGGCACCCCATAAATGCATGACGGGTGAGCCTTAATGCAAAACCACATTGGTGCATACACTTTCATTATGAAATGGCTTAGTATTAATACATTTTCCGAGGGATTTTCAGTAGCTACATATAAACGAAGGATACGAGAAGCAGTGGTGAGCCACCGAGAATGAACCATTTTTCCAGGCTGTCTCTTAGAAAGTTGTTCTGAACAAATTCCACTTTTAACGGCTTGACAAATATCATACAGATATTTTTGATCCTTACTAAGATCGTCGCTGCGGAAATCGGGAACGGATGATTCTATTTTTGAAAATGACACTAGAGGTAGGGTTTCGCAAACTTGCAGTCGTTTTCCAAGCGGCCCGGAAAACGCTCGTGGTCCACTCGTATTGCCGTCCAGTTTTTCAAGCAGGTGTCTTAAAGGCAACTCGTTGGCGTGCAGCTGACAGACAAACCACTGCAAGGGTCTTCCAATTCTATTCTCCAGCAACACTATAATGCCTCCTTTACGCCCTGTGTTGGTGACAGTACCATCACAGCCAATAACTTCTAAGCTTTTACTGAGGTCCAAGCTAGATTTTTTTGAAAACTCCAAGATTCCATTTACTATATTCACAGCAGTGCCAGAAGCAGGACAAATATGACCCAGATATCTAGAACCAGGTTCTTCTAACATTGTAATATGTTCTTCCACTATAATTTTTTTTGCCTTTTCTTGGAATATTAAAGTCTTATATTTTCGTCCATCAAAATAGAGACCACGTAGTAATAATGGAATGGAATCGTTTTGAACCTCAACTCTTTTCTTCTCTCTCGCTCTTCTAATTTTGTTCTTATCGATGATATTTCTCGTCTTTTGCGGCCCTATAACACCAAAATCTTGTAGAGCCGCTGATGCAGTACCTGCTCCTGCTCGGTCGGAAATCAAATACCGGTCAAGTATTTCAGCTAACTTCGGTAGTTCCTTAAGATTGCGCTTCGATGTTCCGGGCAAATTAGATGGGCCAGGTTGAGTGTCGAACATCTCGGGCAACATTGAAGTTGAAGAGCTTGAGGAAATGAGGAATTCGGGGTCAAAATTTTCATTGTGAGATTTATGACACACATCTATAATAGGTGATTCATCAGAAGATTGGCATTTTTCATCGACTATTAAACTAGTTGATTCAGAAGGATGCAACGAAGCCTTTCTAAATGTTCTTTTCTCCTTCTGCAAAAGTCTCTGGGACTCAACTATATCAAGGGAACCAATCTGCATTTCGCGACAAGTTCTCTGGTCTTGAAGAAATGCACGTTCTAGTCGAGGAATCTGAATAAATAAAATATATTTCGCTAAAAATTTATCAAACGAATAAAGAATAAGAGCTTACCTTGTTCTTTTTTGGGCAATTACAAGCAACAATTTCAGCATCTTTGCATTTGCAGGTGGCTATATCAAACAATCTTCCACTGTCGCTTAAAAAAGATTTCAATTGTGATTTGTAGCTGGGGACATTTTTTCTTTTTTTGAATGGTTTGAGAATTTGCCTTCTTTTCTCTTGATATTTTCTCAATAAAAAAACAATTCTTTGGTGACTTATGATTGGAATTGATGCTTTGATCCAAACACTTTCTATTTTCTGAGCCACAATTTCCAAGGCTTCCGGAACAAGTCGATTGTTATTGACACCATTTTTTTCCAATTCTAAACGAACCCACAAAAAATACTTAATAACATCTTTGTATGTTGGTAACTGCGAATCATTGAAATCACTAGGAGCACCAAAAATTGGACACTCCGACGACTTTCTAGTTTTAGCCATTTAAACAGAAACACACTACTTCCTAGACGGCTGCCGGCGAAGTACTAAAGTATTTTTAAGCCGTTTAATCGTATGAAATACCTACGCAGATCCAAGGTCACGTTATTTTTAGAATATTCACTTGTTTGCTTATTCGGAGCAATATGATTGGTAATTTCAACTTTTTTCCGAGGTATTAGATAAACGTCCCTGAGGTTTTAAAAGTTAAATATTTGAAAAATATGAACAACTACGTTTGAAAAAACCTAGTGTTTGAATTTGTTCCACTGCCACAATGACTTTTTATATTAAAAAAATTTTGAGCTTCTGTGGCAGTGGAAAAAATTATTTTTTGTGACTAATTTTTTTCTTAAAATTAATGTTTTATTGAAATGCAACTTTTGTGACCTCAGGTGTAGCGATTTTTAAGAAAAAAAAATGTCGGCCCACCCTACTACATATACAGGTTGATACAGTTCTACTTTATAAAAAGTTTCTATTAACAAAAAACTTCTTCTTAAACTAGTTAATTTATTTTTAATAATTTGAGATTCCATTTTAGACGCAACTTCTGAAATTTTTTCCCCTAAAACAGAATCTCCAGATAACATACAAAAGTTTTCAATATATCTTAACATTTTATATGCTTCCTTAATGTTTCTCACTGTCAGATGAAATCTGACCGTTCTCACTATTTTGAAACTCACTTATGCACTCGCGTACACTTATGTTAGGATTTTCCGTGAATAAACTTTCATCAATTTCTGAATATGAAGTTAAGTCGGAAGAGAACACATTGATGTTTCTACATAATTCCAATAATGGCACAACATCTTTACTATCGTAGTCCATTTTCCTCGAGAATTTCGTCGAATCCAGCTTTGCGGAAGCAGTTATTGATTGTCTTGGATTCGACTTTTTTCCGTGCAGCAACAATCCAAATCAGGGCACTTACAACATTTATGGATTTCTCCAATTTTTCGGTAGATTCAGAATACTCCATGGATGACAAAAGTTGCTTGATTTAAAACTTTCTCTAGTGCTTTTTAAAATTTTGAATCACGCACTGGTCATTTTTTTACTCCAGTTTTGGGTGAGATGCAGCATTATCCAAAAATAAAAGTACATTTCGGTTTTACCTTTGCATTTTTCCGTCAAATTTCATCAACCAATCTGACATTATATCCCTTGTCATCCATGCTTTCCTGTTATAGTACCATACAAGTGGCAATTTTCCACGCTTGATCCTTTAAAACAACGGGGTTTTTTACTTTTTCCAATTACCAGTGCATTTTCTTCTTCTCCATTCATAGCGGAGTAAAGTAAAATAGGGAGTCTCTCCTTGGACTCTTTACCGCCAGCACATGTTTCGCCTTTTAAAGAAAACATTTATTTGGCAAGGCGCGGAAAAAGAGTCCTGTTTCATCAACGTTATAACTGTCTCTCAGTGCGTAGTTTTTGATAATAGCACATAATTTCGTCCGCCAATCAGTTACCTGAATCAAGTCTACAGCCACTGCTTCGCCACAGATAGATTTGAAAGAGATATTATGACGTTGACAGAACTTCTCCAACCTGTAGCAGGGTTATCGAGCGGTTATTTATTATATTTTAAATTATTTATTTATTTTATTTATTGATTTGAAGCTTAGCGGGCAACCCTGTCACAATACTGAAATTAACTAATATATGATAAGTAAAATCAAAAGTACTCTGTAGGCTTCTTCGTGAATTATAATTTACAATGTAACGAATTATAATTGTTAGTGCAAATTGAATTGAACATCTCATCTCACCAATTCTGCGGCCATATAAACTCGAACAACAGCAAACTGCAAGAACGATGGTCTCTTCTTCTTGAATATATATTTATTTTAACTATCAGGTGGTTTATTTAAATAAAAGATTTGGTTTTTAAAAACAACTTAAAAATCTATTAACAAAAGTAAAGTAAGTGAAATGCGGTGCAAAAGTAATACTTAAACCTAATAACAAAAAAAAGTATTTAAATCTAGAAAATGAGGGAACCATCTTAAAATCCCCAACCTTAGTAAAAAAGAAAAGAAAACAAAAATCTTTAAATAAAACGTAAATTTAACTCTTGAAAACCAGTTACTCCCCAGATAAAACATAGAATAAAAATAAAATATCTTTGAAAATCCCTAAACTTTAATATCCCACTGTATACGTAAAGCCCCATAAACCACCACAAAAGAAGAATTTAGGATCAACTATAAGAAACAAAACTCTGACACAGACTGACTTTTAGTCTTCCCGTAAAATACAAAATTAGCTCAACTATTACTAGATCCACCCCTTAGACAATCCCCCCTTTGATTTTATTAGTCAGGACGAAACGAATAAAGCTGTGAATGGTGAAGCTTAAGTCTCTACTCTAAACTTTAAGTTCGGAACTTTGTCTTAGAAACACGAGGTGTCACCCATGATAATTAAAAGTGAATAAATAGATTAAAAATGATATTCCCTTCAATTCTTAGTCCTAAGATTATGTATATAATTTATTATATAGGCCTATACTAACTTCATACTAAGTCATGGCGAAAAAAAGGCACGAAAAACCCTTTCAGTTTATCTTTTCCGCAGGGAAAATTATGCCCCAAAAACATGGCTTTTCGGTAATGTTCCTGTTACAAAGTACTCTATTGTATTTTTAACATAGTAAATTGACCATTTATTATCATTGCAACGAACCAAATAAAATGTTTCAATTAATATTTGCATTAAGTTAAATGTGCCAAAGAAAGATTACCATGAAACAGGGAACATATGGGATCATAAACCCTCGAAAAGGAAGGCATAAATTGTAACCTTTTAAGAAAGCTTATCCATAAATCTGTCTATACTCTAAAATATAGCATTTGAGATATATGATACTTTATTTAGGGTTTAAAATTCTCGAAACTAATATTAGACAAATTAACTTATAATTCTTGAGAAATGATCAAGCCTTTTTAAGCGTGAACATGAGAACCAATAGTTTTAGTTGAATTGCTTGAATTATATTTAGAATATATAAAAATATGTACTCTATACCGTTGTTATAGTCCAACCATTTGATCCCTTAAAACCATCAACTTTTAGATTCTTTGCAATTTCTTGTGCTTTTTCCTTTATTAATGTACCGGATATTGGAATGTTTTTGGAGCGTACTTTACAAAACCAGTCGTAGACAATTTGGTCTATGGCAGCACCCTCAATTTTCGCAAATTTTTTTTCTCTTTCATGTTCCCGGTCTCGGCAAATCGCCTGTTAAGATCGCTCTTGTTTCTCAAAATATCACTAATTTGAGACTTTTCTATACAAAATTTTTCGGCTAATACTCTAACAACAAGTTTGTTTTTTCCGCGTACTGGATGATTCCATCTCTTTCTTGAAGACTCAAAAACTTTCTTTTGTTTGAAGACATATTGATCGCACCAGACTAACATCAAAACTAAGATATTCTATTGATGAAGACTACATTTTATAAAAATAAGGTAATCTATTTATTATGCAATTTGCCTACAGGCCAAACAGCATAAGCCAGCCTATTGTTAAAGTAGTGCTATTAACAATAGGTAGGCGCCGCGCCGCTTATTAGCATAGATCTAAATATTTTTTATGAAAAATGTTCCAAATTTTCTGCCCATAATGTGCAATAAAAATACTGGCATTAAATGTGGGTTTTTCAAAAATTATCTGAAAATCTGTCCGTTCTAAAGAGGTAAATTTTACTGTTTTTATGAAAAATGTTCCAAATTTTCTGCCCGTGTGCGTTGTTCAGAGTGTCCGTTGTCAAGAGGGTTTAATACACAGGAATACATATACTCACGGTCTGTAACTCCAAAATTGTCCGCATACTGGCATTATGTGGGTTTTTCAAAAATTATCTGAAAATCTGTCCGGTTCCAAATAGCTGTTAACAAAAAGTCAATTTTCTGCCCGTGTGCGTTTACCTCCACTCACGGTCTGTAACTCCAAAATTGTCCGCATACTGGCATTATGTGGTCAAGTTTTTCAAAAATTATCTGAAAATTATCTGTCTGTCGTTCTAAAGAGGTAAATTTTACTGTTTTTATGAAAAATGTTCCAAATTTTCTGCCCGTGTGCGTTGTTCAGAGTGTCCGTTGTCAAGAGGGTTTAATACACAGGAATACATATACTCACGGTCTGTAACTCCAAAATTGTCCGCATACTGGCATTATGTGGGTTTTTCAAAAATTATCTGAAAATCTGTCCGTTCTAAAGAGGTAAATTTTACTGTTTTTATGAAAAATGTTCCAAATTTTCTGCCCGTGTGCGTTGTTCAGAGTGTCCGTTGTCAAGAGGGTTTAATACACAGGAATACATATACTCACGGTCTGTAACTCCAAAATTGTCCGCATACTGGCATTATGTGGGTTTTTCAAAAATTATCTGAAAATCTGTCCGTTCTAAAGAGGTAAATTTTACTGTTTTTATGAAAAATGTTCCAAATTTTCTGTCCGTGTGCGTTGTTCAGAGTGTCCGTTGTCAAGAGGGTTTAATACACAGGAATACATATACTCACGGTCTGTAACTCCAAAATTGTCCGCATACTGGCATTATGTGGGTTTTTCAAAAATTATCTGAAAATCTGTCCGTTCTAAAGAGGTAAATTTTACTGTTTTTATGAAAAATGTTCCAAATTTTCTGCCCGTGTGCGTTGTTCAGAGTGTCCGTTGTCAAGAGGGTTTAATACACAGGAATACATATACTCACGGTCTGTAACTCCAAAATTGTCCGCATACTGGCATTATGTGGGTTTTTCAAAAATTATCTGAAAATCTGTCCGTTCTAAAGAGGTAAATTTTACTGTTTTTATGAAAAATGTTCCAAATTTTCTGTCCGTGTGCGTTGTTCAGAGTGTCCGTTGTCAAGAGGGTTTAATACACAGGAATACATATACTCACGGTCTGTAACTCCAAAATTGTCCGCATACTGGCATTATGTGGGTTTTTCAAAAATTATCTGAAAATCTGTCCGTTCTAAAGAGGTAAATTTTACTGTTTTTATGAAAAATGTTCCAAATTTTCTGTCCGTGTGCGTTGTTCAGAGTGTCCGTTGTCAAGAGGGTTTAATACACAGGAATACATATACTCACGGTCTGTAACTCCAAAATTGTCCGCATACTGGCATTATGTGGGTTTTTCAAAAATTATCTGAAAATCTGTCCGTTCTAAAGAGGTAAATTTTACTGTTTTTATGAAAAATGTTCCAAATTTTCTGCCCGTGTGCGTTGTTCAGAGTGTCCGTTGTCAAGAGGGTTTAATACACAGGAATACATATACTCACGGTCTGTAACTCCAAAATTGTCCGCATACTGGCATTATGTGGGTTTTTCAAAAATTATCTGAAAATCTGTCCGTTCTAAAGAGGTAAATTTTACTGTTTTTATGAAAAATGTTCCAAATTTTCTGTCCGTGTGCGTTGTTCAGAGTGTCCGTTGTCAAGAGGGTTTAATACACAGGAATACATATACTCACGGTCTGTAACTCCAAAATTGTCCGCATACTGGCATTATGTGGGTTTTTCAAAAATTATCTGAAAATCTGTCCGTTCTAAAGAGGTAAATTTTACTGTTTTTATGAAAAATGTTCCAAATTTTCTGCCCGTGTGCGTTGTTCAGAGTGTCCGTTGTCAAGAGGGTTTAATACACAGGAATACATATACTCACGGTCTGTAACTCCAAAATTGTCCGCATACTGGCATTATGTGGGTTTTTCAAAAATTATCTGAAAATCTGTCCGTTCTAAAGAGGTAAATTTTACTGTTTTTATGAAAAATGTTCCAAATTTTCTGTCCGTGTGCGTTGTTCAGAGTGTCCGTTGTCAAGAGGGTTTAATACACAGGAATACATATACTCACGGTCTGTAACTCCAAAATTGTCCGCATACTGGCATTATGTGGGTTTTTCAAAAATTATCTGAAAATCTGTCCGTTCTAAAGAGGTAAATTTTACTGTTTTTATGAAAAATGTTCCAAATTTTCTGTCCGTGTGCGTTGTTCAGAGTGTCCGTTGTCAAGAGGGTTTAATACACAGGAATACATATACTCACGGTCTGTAACTCCAAAATTGTCCGCATACTGGCATTATGTGGGTTTTTCAAAAATTATCTGAAAATCTGTCCGTTCTAAAGAGGTAAATTTTACTGTTTTTATGAAAAATGTTCCAAATTTTCTGCCCGTGTGCGTTGTTCAGAGTGTCCGTTGTCAAGAGGGTTTAATACACAGGAATACATATACTCACGGTCTGTAACTCCAAAATTGTCCGCATACTGGCATTAAATGTGGGTTTTTCAAAAATTATCTGAAAATCTGTCCGTTCTAAGGAGGTAAATTTTACTGTTTTTATGAAAAATGTTCCAAATTTTCTGTCCGTGTGCGTTGTTCAGAGTGTCCGTTGTCAAGAGGGTTTAATACACAGGAATACATATACTCACGGTCTGTAACTCCAAAATTGTCCGCATACTGGCATTATGTGGGTTTTTCAAAAATTATCTGAAAATCTGTCCGTTCTAAAGAGGTAAATTTTACTGTTTTTATGAAAAATGTTCCAAATTTTCTGCCCGTGTGCGTTGTTCAGAGTGTCCGTTGTCAAGAGGGTTTAATACACAGGAATACATATACTCACGGTCTGTAACTCCAAAATTGTCCGCATACTGGCATTATGTGGGTTTTTCAAAAATTATCTGAAAATCTGTCCGTTCTAAAGAGGTAAATTTTACTGTTTTTATGAAAAATGTTCCAAATTTTCTGTCCGTGTGCGTTGTTCAGAGTGTCCGTTGTCAAGAGGGTTTAATACACAGGAATACATATACTCACGGTCTGTAACTCCAAAATTGTCCGCATACTGGCATTATGTGGGTTTTTCAAAAATTATCTGAAAATCTGTCCGTTCTAAAGAGGTAAATTTTACTGTTTTTATGAAAAATGTTCCAAATTTTCTGTCCGTGTGCGTTGTTCAGAGTGTCCGTTGTCAAGAGGGTTTAATACACAGGAATACATATACTCACGGTCTGTAACTCCAAAATTGTCCGCATACTGGCTTTAAATGTGGGTTTTTCAAAAATTATCTGAAAATCTGTCCGTTCTAAGGAGGTAAATTTTACTGTTTTTATGAAAAATGTTCCAAATTTTCTGTCCGTGTGCGTTGTTCAGAGTGTCCGTTGTCAAGAGGGTTTAATACACAGGAATACATATACTCACGGTCTGTAACTCCAAAATTGTCCGCATACTGGCTTTAAATGTGGGTTTTTCAAAAATTATCTGAAAATCTGTCCGTTCTAAGGAGGTAAATTTTACTGTTTTTATGAAAAATGTTCCAAATTTTCTGTCCGTGTGCGTTGTTCAGAGTGTCCGTTGTCAAGAGGGTTTAATACACAGGAATACATATACTCACGGTCTGTAACTCCAAAATTGTCCGCATACTGGCATTAAATGTGGGTTTTTCAAAAATTATCTGAAAATCTGTCCGTTCTAAAGAGGTAAATTTTACTGTTTTTATGAAAAATGTTCCAAATTTTCTGTCCGTGTGCGTTGTTCAGAGTGTCCGTTGTCAAGAGGGTTTAATACACAGGAATACATATACTCACGGTCTGTAACGCCAAAACTGTCCGCATACTGGCATTAAATGTGGGTTTTTCAAAAATTATCTGAAAATCTGTCCGTTCTAAGGAGGTAAATTTTACTGTTTTTATGAAAAATGTTCCAAATTTTCTGTCCGTGTGCGTTGTTCAGAGTGTCCGTTGTCAAGAGGGTTTAATACACAGGAATACATATACTCACGGTCTGTAACTCCAAAATTGTCCGCATACTGGCATTAAATGTGGGTTTTTCAAAAATTATCTGAAAATCTGTCGGTTCTAAGGAGGTAAATTTTACTATTTTTATGAAAAATGTTCCAAATTTTCTGTCCGTGTGCGTTGTTCAGAGTGTCCGTTGTCAAGAGGGTTTAATATACAGGAGACATATACTCACGGTCTGTAACTCCAAAATTGTCCGCATACTGGCATTATGTGGGTTTTTCAAAAATTATAAAAATGTTCCAAATTTTCTGCCCGTGTGCGTTGTTCAGACTAACGGTCTGTAACTCCAAAATTGTTCGTTTAGCATATATATATATATATATATATATATATATATATATATATATATATATCGTGTTCTGAAAAGTTCTTAAAAATGGAAACGTTTTTTATTTCTCATTTTATGAAAATGTTACTTTTCGTAAAAAAATCTGCTTCCTCCGAAAATATTATTGAAATTATAAAACTTAAAAAGTATTTTACATGGTTGCCAAAAACTTGGAAAATCTAAAATTGCCTGAAGAGAAAACTACCTATAGGTTTAGTTTTAAAGCAAACTGCCATAAGATAATTATTTTGAGTATTCCGAGGTGTGATAAAATACAAAATTTCATATAGAAATTCGGAAGTACTTTTCTAGTAGCTGAAAATGTAATGTTTTGCCCTTACGCTAATTACTAAAAAAACTGAGTAGAGTGAAAAAAATTGAACATGCTGTTGTTACGGAAACATAATCTTGCCTTGTACTGACAGTAGATAATCGAATTGTTTGGTTATTTTATTATATTGAATATTTTTCCGATATTTTCATCATGGTAGTTAAATTAACAAAACAGGAAAAAATTTATATTGTATTAATTGTTGGAGATCATTATAAAATATGTCGTGAAGCGGCTGAAATTTTTAATAATAGACATCCAGATAAACAAATAAGTTATGGTACTGTTGTAAATGTTATGACCAAGTTTAGATCCACTGGGTCTGTTGATAATGCGTTTAAAAGAAAACACCAAGCCTGGTCTGCTACCAAAAAAATCAAATGCAAGTTTTCAAAATCACTTCCGGGTGTAACATTTTAATTTCGTCATTACATTTTAATGCATCAAAAATCCGTAAATCCGGTACTGTAAGTCTCCTATCGATGTAGTAAGGTGCTTGCGGTCTCTGCTTAGCGAAATCTTCCGCTTCATATTGAGGCAATTCACTAGTCTAGGCAATTTTACTTTCTTCTCCTTTAAATATTTTTTCTTTCCTGTGATCCAGCTTAGGGATTGGCTGATCTATTGTCCCGATTTGGTCAGTTTGATTTTAGGATTGTCATCCCGCGACTTCTGCCTTGACCTGGTGGTGAGGTTGAGCATCTTGTCTCTCTGGAAGGTTAAGTGTGATTTAGTCCAGGCCATCTTTTGGGATTTACGTCGGCAACTTAGTTAAAAAGGCTCCTATATGTATTTAATTACGTTGTATCTTAATATTTTTGGTTGAGGAACCTTTTATCACTCTCTTGTGAGGATTTAACTGCACTTGACCACCTACCATATCTTTTTGATGGGACAGACTTTACGAAATGACTACTAAGAAACCCTTTACCATCAAATAAGGTAAGATAACCCAATTTTATATTCACTAAAATGTGATATATTTTCCCTGTACATATTTTCTTGTATTTTGCCATATTATTTTTTATAGGTTATGTTCTAACCTCTAGCTTAGATATAGTTTCTCGGCTATCACTAAGGTCTTTTTGTTTATATATAAAAAGGGGTTATTTTTTTTGTTACTTAGTTCTCTTATTAAAAAGTAAATACAAGGCCATAGAGTTATTTTACTTATTGAAATTAAGAGCTATGGGGACACTCTTGATTGCCCTTTGATTTGTGAAGCAAACAATGTATTCAATAGTACTTTTCATTTTCTTAAGATATGTGCAGAATGTATATATACCTTATGTTTGTTATAATTATTAAGTTTATTTCTGCAATACAAAAAGGTCTATTTGTAACCTCCATAACCCAATTGTTATTTAAGTTTGCATAAAGTAAAGAATAGTAAACACATTGGGGGGAATTTGTTTTCTTTAATAAGTGTGTTTCAATACAACTATTATAGGTGTATGTTATAATTAGGAAAGAGGCCTATATATCTATAAAAATCACTTTAATTTTCATATTTCTTTGAAGAAATCGAAACAACCTTATAAGATATAAATACATGCTATCTGTTTTAACCAACTGGAGCTCAGGAAAATACATACGAGACAATATGTAGACAAGATGTTATGTTCTAGCGGCTAGATGTTAATTAAATATCTACATAATGCTTTTTGTGCGTTCAAGCCGACATGTTAGCATTCCCACCTGGGCTCTATGGCCGCTCATTGAGACTGCCAGGGGACAAACACCAACACACCTAACTAGCCCTTCCAATCCATCCGTTTTCTTCTGAACTGGATAGTACAGAGAGGACGTCGAAAACAACCTTTGGTAACACCCAACAACACTCAGCCTTTCTATAAAAAAAAACAAAAGACTGCACTAAAAGGTTCTATAACCAAAGGTAGTCACAATTGGTTTATAAGTCATGATAATGATGTGCAAACTTGCATAAGCACAAAGTCAAATCCAAGATATAGTCAAGAAGATATAAAAAAATAAAAGTTAACATAAGGTAAGGTAAGATAAGTCAAAATTTAAAATAAGTTAAAATAGGGAAAGTTTCTTATTAGTCATTTCGTTGGATGGCCTGGATTAGAACAGGATCAATTCGCCGACAAACTTTCACACTTAACCTTCCAAAGAGACAAGAAGCTCAACCTACCTCACCACCAGGTCAAGGCAGCAGTCGCGGGATGACAATCCGTCAGTGGGGCCACTTTACTAAAATCAAACTGACCAAATCGAGACAATAGATCAGCCAATCCCTGAGCTGGATCACAGGAAAGAAAAACTATTTAAAGGAGAAGAAAGTAAAATTACTAATTGAACAAAACTAAGGCGCCATCTACACGAAGACTAGTGAATTGCCTTAATATGAAGCGGAAGAATTCGCTAAGCAGAGACCGCGAGCACCGTACTACATCGATAGGAGACTTACAGTACCGGATTTACGGATTTTTGATGCATTAAAATATAGTGACGAAATTAAAATGTTACACGGGTAACGTAACAAAGTCAACGGTCAGTACGATTTTACGAGCAAATAAATTCTATCCTTAAAAACCTAGATATATTCATACACCTTTACCTAGAAATTTTGAAGTTCGTTTCCTGTTCAGTTCCAAGGAGAAGCTGTAGATGATTATTTCTTCGCCAAAAAAAAAATATTATTAGCGATGAGGCGACATTTACGTCAAACACGCGAATCGGCGGCGTCACAAAAGTGCCTATTTATAAACATTTATGTTTTTTATTTTCTTTTCTTCGATGTACTCACGCGTGGGTCACCTTATTCTTTATGAACAGTTCTATTTACGTTTTTCGGCTTTGCTTGGCTGCCTTTGACTGATATGTTGTCGCGGAAAATGTACGCTGAAGCCATATCGAATGTAGGTGGAAACTGGATTGAGAACAGATGATTTATTTGATAAGGATATTGGGCGGGGGAAAGAGTACAGAGAATAGGAAATTCTTTTGTATGCTTATATAAGAAAATTGACTTTTGAAAAGTTACATTTTTTCAACACGTGTGTTGAAAAATTCGTTTCAAAGGTTTCAATACTACAATCTTATGTCAATATCACAGCTGACGTGACAATATTTTCAACACTAGTGTTAACACATTTTTTTCAATACTAGCGTTGAAATATACAAATCTAAATTTCTAACCAATCAAAAGTTTTATTTTTAATCATTTCCTTGGCAAGCCAAAATATTTCCGGAAAAATTCACCCTCCAGGATACCCTGGGCGATATTTTTAATAAGTGGAAATATTTCTGTTACAATACTGGATACATTAAGTTGACGTGACATTTTATTTTTAAAATTAATTTTTTTTTAAATACTTCTTGGTTACTGAGTACTTAAATAATAATTAAATAATTAAAACTAAAATACCATATTTTGAGGTGCTTAATGCAATGGACACAGAAAATGAGATATGACTAAAATTTCATTTAAAAAAATTTTGTTTGTTACATTTTGACTTTAGTTAGCTCCATTTCGTTAGGATATGTTTTAAAACGATTAGTTCTTAATGAAATAACGCAAACCGCACCTCCCTATCTCTGTTAGTTTTCGAAATATGAGTTTTTTCCGGTCCGCAGCATATGACGCATTCACCATTTTGTCATAACAGCGTCAATATTTTTCGGATAATTGTAGTTGACACAATAATGTGAAATTACTATCACTTATAGACTCGTTCTTTCTAAATCGAGTGGCGAAAATCGAATCCCGCTATCTTTTAAGGAAAAAAAGTTATGGACATTTTCGCGAGACCTTGTAAAATGGCGAATTTTCCGATTTTCTTCGGGTTGTAAAAATTCAACCATACATCCTACGACCAAACGAGTATTATTTTTGGTTTTTACGGTATGAAATTAGTACCTAAACCATGTTTCAGCAAAATCTGCAACCAAAAAATTTTTCGAAAATTTTGCATGTATATGTATGAATAAAATTTTCGACAAAAATTTTTTTTCCGAAAATGAGTAGAAAATATACGTTTATACGGGTATTTTGCGCTGCTGAATGCAATGGACACATAAAAATGTACAAGGGATTAATATTTTCGAAGATATGACTAAATTTTCACTTTGAATTTTTTTTTCTTACATTTTCCGTCAAGTTAGCACCATTTTATTGGGATATGTTTTAAAACTATTATTTTTTAATAAAATAATGCAAGCCTCACCACCCTATCTCTTTTGGGTTTGGAAATATGATTTTTTTTTCGGACCGCTGCATATGGGGCATTAATCGTTTTCTCATAAAAGCGTCAATATTCTTCGGATATTTTTAGTTCACATAATAACTTGAAATTCTAACCAGTTATAAACTCATTCTTTCTAAATAGAATGATGAAAACCGCATCCCGCTAACTTTTAAGAAAAAAAGTTATGGACATTTTCGCTAGACCTTGTAAAATGGCGAATTTTCCGATTTTCCTCGGGATGTAAAAATTCAACCATACATCCTACGACTAAACGAGTGTTATTTTCAGATTTACGGTATTAAATTAGTATATAATCCATGTTTCAGCAAAATCTGGAAACAAAAACATTTTCGAAAATTTTGCATGGATTTTTTTAATAAAAAAAAAAATCAATTATTTACAACGCCGTAAAACAATCATCTTCCAGAATATTTAAAAAGGATCCCTATATTTGCACTTTTCATTGTTTTGTTTTTTTTTTGTTTTAAGGTAAATTTCGCTTTGTCTAACATTTTAGGAAAACCAAAAAACTGGAAAAAACAAGACTCCAATAAAAACTTTAGTAATCTTGCATAACTGTAAAGAACAAAACTTAACAATGGAACAAAAAATAATACTGAAACTCAGTCTCATAATCATAATAAGCTTCGCAAATAGCTAAAGCAAGAGCGAGGCAGAACCGGACTCGGTTTGGGCGGAAAGATTAAACCGAGATCTACCATGCTTCAGTAAAACAACAAACAGTAACGATTAAATGAACTAACAACTAACAATAAACTAACAACAATGTGGTACTAGGCTGAACTGACAAAATTTTGGTGCGAATCGGATAAAGAAAAATTATATTGTGGTCTAAAATAATTTTTCAAAAATCTGATTAATTTCCATTTCATTAAATAAAACCCTCTTTCTGTCCAGGCATATAATCAATGACATACTTTACATTACCACTGAAAAATTTTCAACAATCTACTTTTCAACTGGAAGAAAAGGTAATAATTTTTTTTTGCAGAAATTGCACTTGTGCCTTTTTCATTTCATATTTATATTCATTTGAATGGAAGGAAGTGTGACGAACAGACAACTGTGAAATTAACAACAACAATATTTTATATATATTTTTTTTATTTGTCTCAACGAACATGCCTAAACTAATTATACCCTGTTTATTCGGAGATATACTTTTAAATAATTTTATTTCATATCTGCATCCCGAACTGTAATTGGGTTTCGAATTATTTTTCATTCTAAATAATTAACTTTCCTCGACAGTTCATATAAATTTTTATATCGAACATATCTAGCGAGGTAAAAATAAAACTTATTGATGTCGTCAGCAGTTTTATTTTAAAATAAAATATATAAAATATGTTATTTACATTTTATTACAGTTTCCCAGATTCGCTTCTCTATATAGGGATATCGGCTCCTGTTATACCTAGAGCGAAGGTTAAATGGGAAAAGATATCCGGCTACAGATTTGCGATCGGTCAATTGCTTTTGGAAATATCAGCGAAAAACCGAAAATGGCGGATTTTGTTTCTCGACAGTAATTCCAAGACGGTAAATTTGACAGTTGTCAAATTGTGACCTCATTCGGACACTTTTTTAAGACGAATAAGATGGCGTGTGCGACATGTCTCCATCGTCTTTTGTTATTCCGCCACTCGCCTCAACTTTTTTGGAAATATGCTAAAAAACTTAATTTGACATATACAAAAAAAATTGATCTGCCAGAAAATTTAAGTCATGCCGAACTTTAAATGATTATTTTCCAAACTCTATTCTTAATTCAAATAATATCTCTCAAGGCAGATTAAATTATTAATTAAAGCTAATAAATATCAAAATCTAACTTCCGAGTTGAATTTTAACCTTATAGACGAAAAAACTCTTCACACAATTTTAAACACTATAAATACGAATGCTACGGGAGAAGATAAAATATCAATTAGAGATTTGAAATTATGTTTACCATATTGCCACACTCTTTCTCTGTTTGATAGCAGAGAGTATGTATTTGTTTTAAGATAATATAAATCTACACTAAGTGGTTGATTGAAAGAGAGTCAGTAAAGTTAGTGTGTAAATCACCGACTGCTCAGGGAGATTGGTTCGATTTCTATTTATAAGGGCGCCAACAGTCCTATACCAGTTGACTGTTAACCGCTCTAGATGTTATGAGTACCACTCCTCAAAACCACTAAGATAAAATTAATTAAAAATTAAAGTTAATAGTAAAAAAAAACGAATTATATTCAACAACTAACGTTTATTAACAAATTTAGTGCTCTCCAAAATATTTCCAGAAATATGTATCTCCTGTAGGTTATTTTATATAACATATGAAAGAAATTGGCCTTAATTGAAGTTTTTTTTTAAAAAAATGACAATTGACTGTGTAGTGATCCTATGTTAATCAGTTTTCATACCTCATATGCTGAGAGAAAAATCTAAAGTATATTCAAATAAAGATCACTATCCAAATATTAGATCAACTGTGTAAAATGTTTTATGAAAATAGCTAAAGAATCGCAAAACAACAAACTAAAAGTTCAATAAAACCTGAAAATTAAGTAATATGGATGAGAAAAGAAATTTTCAATCAGCTAATGATAGGTAAAAGTAATAGACTCCAAAATCTATAAATGTTTATAAAGAAAATCTTTAAGTTGTTTTAATTTACTGAACAATTTGATCTAGCAGTAAAAATGTATCAAAAGATGCAAAATAATCAAGCAATTAATTAACTTTATTAATTCAAATACAATTAACAATAATAGAATAAAAGAAAAGAGTATTATGTGAATCTAAGAGCAAGTAAATACAATAAATCATACATATCATCACATATTCCAGTAGTATTACCTGTCTATAACACTTATTATATACCTTGTATAAACTAACTAGATCTTATAAGTTAAAATTTCAAGATGTGATTACACTTTACAACAATACTGTATCTACTTTTTAATAAGAGAACTAAATAACAAAAAAAAATAACCCCTTTTTTATATATAAACAAAAAGACCTTAGTGATAGCCGAGAAACTATACCTAAGCTAGAGGTTAGAACATAACCTATAAAAAATAATATGGCAAAATACAAGAAAATATGTACAGGGAAAATATATCACATTTTAGTGAATATAAAATTGGGTTATCTTACCTTATTTGATGGTAAAAGGTTTCTTATTAGTCAATTCGTAAAGTTTGTCCCATCAAAAGATATGGTAGGTGGTCAAGTGCAGTTAAATCCTCACAAGAGAGTAATAAAAGGTTCCTCAACCGAAAATATTAAGGTTTAACGTAATTAAATACACATAGGAGCCTTTTGTTGCCGACGTAAATCCCAAAATATGGCCTGGATTAAAACAGGATCAATTCGCCGACAAACTTTCACACTTAACCTTCACTTTCCAGAGCGACAAGAAGCTTAACCTACCTCACCACCAGGTCAAGGCAACAGTAGCGGGATGACAATCCGTCAGTGGTGCCACTTTATTAAAATCAAACTGACTAAATCTGGACAATAGATCAGCCAATCCCTGACCTGGATCACAGGAAATAAAAAATATTTAAAGGAGAAGAAAGTAAAACTAGTAATTGAACAAAACTAAGGCGCCATCTACACGGAGACTAGTGAATTGCCTCAATATGAACCGGAAGATTTCGCTAAGCAGAGACCGCGAGCACCTTACTACGTCGATAGGAGACTTATAGTACCGGATTTACGGATTTTTATGCATTAAAATGTAGTGACGAAATTAAAATGTTACAATATTGTATAAAGCTCCTTATAAACATAATAACAGTTGTATATTAAAAGAAGATGGAAAAGGGCTTTAGTTAAACCATTTCCTAAAATAACTGATCCGAAGGAACCTAAAGACATTAGACCTATAAGTCTTTTGCATGTAGTATCAAAAATTTTAGAAAAACATGTTTGTCAACAAATAAATAATTTTGTAAACGCTTTCAATATTGCACCAAGCTGTCAATCCCGATTTCGTAAAAATTTTAGTACAACGACTAGCATGATTAAAATGGTTAACAGTATACGACTAAATGAAGATTCGAAGCATGTTACCTGTATGGCCATACTTGATTTCAGCAAAGCCTTTGATACTATCAATCACGATATGCTATTGGCAAAACTGCAATACTTTGGATTCTCAAAGAAATCTACAAACTTCTTGGGTTCTTATATCTTAAATAGATCTCACTGTGTATCATTAAATACAAATGGTTATATGAGTAAGTCGGGATATCTGCCTCTAACAAGCGGTGTTTCCCAGGGTTCTGTATTGGGTCTCTTGCTGTTTTCTCTGTATGTTGCGGATATGAATAATTGCATAAATAATTCCAAATAACAACAATACGCAGATGATTCTCACATATACATGCCTATTCCTATATCTCAAGTAGAGCAATCTCAGGAACAGTTTAATAGTGACATCAAAAATATGAACGATTTTGCAAGAGATCATAATTTAGAATTAAATGCTTCAAAATGCAGTATAATTTTTTTTGGAAATAACAAAAATACTATCAGGAGCGTTACTGTTAATTTTAAAATAAAAATAAATAACATTTACATTAACAATTTCCGGTTGTCAAAGGGGCAAAGATTTTAGGTGTAATTTTCGACTCGAATCTTTCACTTGAATCTAACATTAAAAAAAAGCTAGTAACGCACTTATTTTGTCTTTGTTAGATTACGGCGATATGGTGTATTCTGATTCTTTGTCTGAGAGGTATTCAAAAATTACAAAATAGTTGTATGCGTTTTTCTTATAATATACAATATAGAAATCATATTACGCCATATTTGAATGAAAATTTTATCCTAAGTATGAAGAATCGTAGAAAATATCACATGTACAATCTTATTTATAAGATCTTGAAAACTGGACAACCACTATATTTAAATATTTTATTCACCACTTGTTCTCACTTTCACAATACAAGACATGTGTTATATTGGAATTAAATTGTGGAATGCTTTGCCAAACTATTTAAAAAAATATCAATTTACCAATTTTCTAAATATATAAAGGAATATCTGCTAAATATGCAGCATGTTTGATATTATAGTTGTGTTTTTTTGGGTATTTTATTTATCTCTTATCGTTCATAAATCCAAATATGTCTAAGTAAACTGGTCTAGCCGAAATGCTTATGTTGTTTATACATTTCAAAAAGTTTAAACCTTATTTTTTCTTCGGACCTCTTAATTAGCAATTAGTAAATTGTAAACTTGAATTACGTAGGTATAGTGTATAAGCTCTAAATCTAATTATTAATTACAGTTTTTGTTTATTTTTAACGATCTACACGACACATGAGTGCTACGTACGCTGTGCTGCCAGTTATAAAATCGAGGTGTAGCTCGGATTACCACCGTATTGTAATTGTTAATATGTTTTCTTGCTATTGTAATTTTCTATAAATTGGTTGGTAATAAAATGATTTTGAATTTGAATATTCTTAAACCACTAACTTTCCAGATTCTTGGAAAGCATCACGTATTTGTCCGGTTTCTAAGAAGGGCGAGCGCAGCGATGTAGATAACTATAGACCAGTGGCTATTTTGTGTAATTTCAGCAAGCTACTCGAGATCGTGTTGTATAAATATATGGCTGCGCACACCTCGGGGATGATGTCTGATGAACAGCATGGTTTTATGCCCGGTAAATCAACTGTTACTAACCTTGTGTGTGCTACCCAATATATCTCTGAGAAGCTTGACAAACAAAGTCAGGTAGATGTGATCTACACAGATTTTTTTAAAGCTTTTGACAGGCTTGTTCATGGAATTTTACTAAAGAAATTCTTAGCATTTAGTATTTCAGATCTGTTGGTCCAAATAATAAAATCCTATTTATCAAATAGGTATCAATATGTACAGGGTGTCCGGATTTGGTTGCAAAAGCAGGGTATCTCGCTTATTTTTAAAGATAGAACCTTGCGGTTTTCACGATCCTGAGCTAATTTTTTGTGAAACTCATGAAGCTGTAAACAAAATTTTCGTAGCCTTCTTCGTTTATGAGATACAGGGCGAAATAGAAAATTGTGCATTTTGGGGCCTCCCTCGTATCTCGGTTATCCTTTAACTTAACGCAAAGGGAAAAATTGCTGCTTATGCAGTTTTTTACGCTGGATCCAGTGGCGTAGTCATATTTCTCATTTGAGTTGTTATTTTTTAGATATGACCCAAAGTTGTGTTTTTTTAAATGGGACACCCTGTATATTTGTCAAGAAATTGATTTGTCCTTTTAAAAGCTTCTCAAAAATATATAATGGTATGGGTCTATTTTAATAAACAACAACAAAAATCCTAATTTTTATAATTATCATCCCAAATTTTGCAGTAGGCCATGCAAAACAATGCTGGCTTTTATTTAAAGTCGTTAACAATATCTACATCCTAACAATAAATCAAAATAAATATGTAATTAAATCTATTTATCAAAATATGTGTTGATAATTTGGCACCAAAAAAGTACCACCTACCTAGATTTATGTAACACAAGAACAAAACAGTAATAAATTATTATGTAACAAGCCTTTCAGCAAAAATCAACTGTCTATAAGAACTACAATAACCAAGGAAATCAAAAGAACTGTTCAAACTGATTTTCATTTTGTTCTATGCATGCTTCGCACAATTTTCGTGTTCGTTTTAGGGAATTAAGCAAAATAACGGATGATTTTGTAAATAGCGAAAATTTTCTCTTATTGCATTTCCTAAATCTTGGACATTATCATAGTGGTCTTTGTAAATTCTATTTACCAGATATCCCCCTAGGGGGCCATCTTATAGGTCCATTTGTTCCGATCCATTGATTGGTAAAATTATTGTCCAGAAATAATCTCGTCATTCCAGAATTGTCCTGTTGAAAATAAATTTCGTTAATTTGCGCTAGAGGAACATCGTCAAGTAATTCAGGCATAGCTGCCTCTAAAATTTCTGTATAACGATTGGCTGTTAGATTTCCCTCAAATATATAAAATCTTATATGTGTTCCTAATATGAAGCAGGACACATTTAGACCAAACCTGCCCTGCTGTCTTCTGGGAAATATTTGGTGTTGATTTTCCTGGGACCAGAATCTACTATTGTGCCTATTGAGTATACCAGAATTACTGAAATGTGCTTCGTCTGACCATATAACCTTTCTTTTAAAATCTCTAACCATATCGCATCTTTCTTGAAATCAATTGCAGAAGACTACCCGACGCTCTGCATCCCCTGGCTGTAAGTGCTGCACGAGCCTAAATTTGTATGGGTGGTATTTGTACTTTTTTAGAATTTCTTGAAGTCTAGTTTTTGCCTATGCTCTTTTCACTGGCCCTACAAGAATTTGTAGGGTAAGCTTCTGCATTAGCCAAAACCGTAATTTCCTCAGCCTCCCAATTTTCTTTATTATATGTTTTCGTACGAGGTTTGATAAATGATCCGTGATTAACTAAATTCTTTTTTATCCGATGAAAAGCGGATATATTAGGTTGCCTCCTTTCTGGATATCTAAATACAAATTAAGCAATAATATTTCAACATACCTAAAAATTAACTATTTACCTGTTAAAATACATCTCAGAAGCCGCTTCAAAATTTTCATTACTTAATATAAAACAAGCTAACATATCGTACTTTTCATAATGTTCGAAAGTTTGGTTTTCTACCATAATAATACAAATATATTTTTACACAATAAATAAATACAAAAAACTAGCGCGATATTTTATATACGCGTACAAAAATGGGAAATGTCATTTGCTTCCAAGAAAACAAAAGAAAACGGCATCGTTTTGCATGGCCTACTCCAAAATTTGGGATGATAATTATAAAAATTAGGATTTTTGTTGTTGTTTATTAAAATAGACCCATACTATTATATATTTTTGAGAAGCTTTTAAAAGGACAAATCAATTTCTGGACAAATATACAGGGTGTCCCATTTAAAAAAACAAAACTTTGGGTCATATCTAAAAAATAACAACTCAAATGAAAAATATGACCACGCCACTGGATCCAGCGTAAAAAACTGTATAAGGAGCAATTTTTCCCTTTGCGTTAAGTTTAAGGATAACCGAGGTACGAGGGGGGTCCCAAAATGCAAAATTTTCTATTTCGCCCTGTATCTCATAAACGAATAAGGCTATGAAAATTTTGTTTACGACTTCACGAGTTTCACAAAAAATTAGCTCAGGTTCGTGAAAACCGCAAGCTTCTATCTTTAAAAATAAGCGAGATACCCTGCTTTTGCCACCAAATCCGGACACCCTGTACAGTTCCGTGTATACAGGTCTGAGAGATTTGGACAGTCATCGGGGGTACCGCAAGGGTCAGTGTTTGGACCACTTTTCATTAATTTGTTCATTAATGACATTTTCTCTGAATTGGAGGTCGAATCTTTGCTGTATGCAGACGACCTTAAAATATTTTGTGAGATTTGCTCCCCTGACGATGCTCATAAACTACAAAACTGTTTAGACTTGATTGGTAGGTGGTGTACTGAAAATAAACTTTCTCTAAATCCTTTAAAGTTTAATGTCATGTCTTTTTCAAGAAAATCATAACCAATTGAGCATAATTATGCCATTGTGTTAGCAAGATCTACTGTGATTAAGAACCTTGGAGTAATTTTCGATTTAAAACTTACATTTATTAACCATATTGAAGACACAGTGATAAATGCATCAAAAGGAATGGGCTTTATTTTGCGTAATTCAAGGGAGTTTCAACAACCCGCTACACTGCTTTCTCTTTACTCGACCTTTGCAAGATCTCGTTTTAACTACGCCTTTGTTGTATGGTGTCCAATATACCAGACTCATATTTCTAGCCTTGAAAGAATTCAGCATAAATTCCTTAAAACTGCATGCTTTATATTGGACAGTGGGTGTCCTTATGAAGATTTGCTTGTTAGGTTCGGCCTTACTGAGTTAGCGGCTGGACGATCATGAAACAAGTTATATTTTTGTATAAATTATTAAGCAATAAGATTAATTGCATCTGTCTGCTCGATTGTATTAGATTTAGAGTGCCTAGATTGGAACCAAGACGCTTGAGCTTTATTCAAACCCCAGCTCCATGAACAAACATCCTTATATCTTCACCAGTAGACCAGATTTCAAAAAACTACAATAAAATTGAAAATAGTATTCCCATATTACACTGCAGCATTCAACAGATTAGAAGGATGTTTGTTTAACTTTATTTTTAATTATCATTGTTCAACCCCATTTTTTTTATTTATATTCTAGTTTTAACAGTTACTTTTTCTTGCCCAAAAAGTGCAAATTTTGTTATTATGTGTTGTACTGTTATTGTTGTTGTATATTTTATATTGCCTTTGATGTTTAGTATGTATATCTTTTTCCTTATCCTGTCATTGGCTAGCCTGTTGGATATTGTATTTAAAATAAATAAATATTGGTTTTATCGATTTTAGGAAACAGCGTAAAATTTCTAGTCTAGTGATGTCTCACAAGTACATAAGAGATTTGAGTATCATCGGAATATCACCCTTCCTAAAGTTAGGAATTTTTTCTAAGGAGGCTATGATTTATTTGTCACAAGATTACATTAATGAGTAATGTATTAAACACATTAAATTTTCAATACAACATGAACGTAAATAACGACTAAAAAAATCTTAACTACTTCGTACCTGGGTTCTATTAATTTACAGATTTGCAAAATGACGTCCATTTGCATCGAGACACTTTTGACAACTGGTGACTGTTTTTCGTACAACCCTGGCAAGCGTATTTCCGTTAATATTTCCAAATGTGTACAAAACTCTTTGTCTCAGGATTCCTATAGTCGCAGGATCTTCCTGAAATTCATAAATCTTAGTCTTCGTGTGACCCCAGAGGTAAAAATCCAAAGGCAAAAGGTCAGGGGATCTAGGAGGCAAAGATATTGGACCATTTAGGGAAATAAATCTTTCGTCAAACTACTCTCTTAAAAAGTTCCTGACTTGAATGGTGTACAGGGTGTCCCATTTTCGTAGTTTTTACGGGGTTTCCAGCTTATGAGTAGAGATAGAGAGATGCGGTTTTCGCGACACCGTGCTACTTTTCGATGAAACTAAAGAGGCCGTAAACAGATTTGCCCTAACCATTTTAGTTTCCGTGCTACAGGGTGATTTTGAAAATTTGTCATTTTCGGACACCCCCTGTAACTCAGCTATCGTAAAATATATTTAAAATGTTTCAACTGGTATTTATAGATTTTTTCACGTAGAATTCAGTGGCGTATTCAGATTTTTGCTGAGAGTCATAGTTTTTGACATATTGGCATAACCTACTATTTTTTAAATGGGAGACCCTATATATTATTTTTTCATCTTATTCTTCGTGTCGAGAGCTTTTCAAAAACATACCATAAGTCATATTTATTTTCATAAATAACATAAAAAAATGCATTTTTCTTTAAACGGATTTATGGCATAGCAGATCAATCGAAATAAGAGAAGGTGGCTGTGGTAGCCATGGCAACGCCAACAAAAATATGATTAGGCAGCCATTACTGCTGTCATTTTTGGCATTTTTGCGTTTAAATTTTTCTTGACGTCTATTATAATTATTGTTTTTAATATGGCTCAGAATCAAAAATTTGAATATTTTGAGAAATATGATATGAACGCGTGTTTTATATTGTCTAATGAAGATGCAGATCAGGCGGCAGAGCTTTATCTGAACAGGTTAGTTCTTTTTTATCTTCCTGCATTTTGACTTTATTTGTTCGCTTTATTTTATCTTAGATATCCCGAGAGAAGACAACCAGAAAAAAGAATTTTTCAAAAAATTAAAAATAATCTTTGCCAATATGGATCTTTTAACAAGCCTCGATCGCGAACTTACAATAAAGACAACGAAGAATCTGAGGTCAACGTTTTAGCCCTCGTTCAGACAGCTCCTGAAACATCTTGCAGGAAAATAGACGAAGAGGCGGGTGTACCGAAAACCAAAGTGCAGAAAATTTTGAAAAAGCACAAATTCAAACCCTATAAATACAAACTTGTGCATCATCTGCATCCTGGTGATGCAGAGCGCAGATTGGAGTTCTGCAATTGGTTTATAAATATGAAGGCAGAAGATATCGATTTTGAAAAAAAGATTATTTGGTCAGACGAGGCACATTTTACTAGTTCAGGGATTTTAAATAGACACAACACGCGATTTTGGAGTCAAGAAAACAACCATGTTATTTTTCCTAGGGAGCGTCAGGGCAGATTTGGATTCAATGTCTCCTGTTTTATTTTCAACCGAAAAATAGTTTACCAAATATATGAAGGAAATCTGAATTCGATTGGTTACGTGCAAATCCTAGAAGACGCATTAGGAATTTTGGATGATGTTCCCTTGGCTCAACTAAATAGGATTTATTTCCAGCAAGACGGAGCTCCAGCCCACAATGCCAGAATAAGTCAAAACTGGCTTAACGACCATTTTCCTGGAAGATGGATAGGAACACACGGACCTGTTCGATGGCCACCACGATCCCCTGACCTCTCAGTTTTAGATTTCTTTTTGTGGGGTTATTTAGAAAACAAGGTTTATGTAAGGCGATACGAAAACTTAGAACAACTAAGAATGGCCACCGAAAACGCTTTTGCAGAGTTATAAAGACAGTCATTTACAATAGAAAATGCATTAAAAAGAATTTTTAAAGTTTGTCACACTTGTAGGACACATAATGGTCTACAATTTGAACAATATTTGTAGTTTTAATGAAATTATAATTATTACCTTTTACCTACTTTCTAATTTTTTCTGATGCTGTTACTTTGTTATTTCGTTAATAAATATTTGTTAACTTTTTCCATGGCTCCACAGCCACCTTTTCTTATTTCGATTGATCTGCTATGCCATAAATCCGTTTAAAGAAAAATGCATTTTTTCATGTTATTTATGAAAATAAATATGACTTATGGTATGTTTTTGAAAAGCTCTCGACACGAAGAATAAGATGAAAAAATAATATATAGGGTCTCCCATTTAAAAAATAGTAGGTTATGCCAATATGTCAAAAACTATGACTCTCAGCAAAAATCTGAGTACGCCACTGAATTCTACGTGAAAAAATCTATAAATACCAGTTGAAACATTTTAAATATATTTTACGATAGCTGAGTTACAGGGGGTGTCCGAAAATGACAAATTTTCAAAATCACCCTGTAGCACGGAAACTAAAATGGTTAGGGCAAATCTGTTTGCGGCCTCTTTAGTTTCATCGAAAAGTAGCACGGTGTCGCGAAAACCGCATCTCTCTATCTCTACTCATAAGCTGGAAACCCCGTAAAACCTACGAAAATGGGACACCCTGTACAGCCTGGTTTTGTAACAGTTCTAGGTATCATTGTCCGTTTAGGGTGTAGTCAATCAAAAATCCTATATGTAGATTTCTCGAAATGATTAATAATTTATAAATAGGTGCCCAATTAAAATAGGTAAGTTAGATTAAATTACCAATGACCTCATACCAAACGGTACTTTCAAATCTGGTCTGTAGACGTCTCTCTGCTACTTCGTGAGGGTTTTCCACAGCCCAATGATGACTGTTGTGCGTATTAAAAACTCCACAACGTACTCTCATCGGACCACAAGACATGATTTACAAAATTGGGATTTTCATTACACTTCCTAGTATACCACTCACAGAAGCGTAATCGTCTTGGAAAATCAGTTTCCTTAAGTTCATAAACTATTATGGGTTTTTTATTCTTTTTTAACACTCTCTGTACCGTTGATTTTGGCACATAAATTTCCTGTTCTACATTTCTTACCAATGCACCAGGGGTTTTCGTTGATAGCTTGTAAAATGTTTCTGTCACGATTGTTATTGTCGATATTGTATCCGCGTCTAGGTTGTTCCAAGGCCCCATGGTTCGGGATATATCTCCAAACACCTTGCTGAGGTAATGTCGGCATTTCTGTGTGACTGCAAGTACAGCGTTAACATGCCAAACTTTTCTTCATTTGAATAGGGAATACCGTCCATTTTCAACAGGTCTCGACAATTTGTGTATCAGATTTATAATTTTATTGAGAGGAAAGCGTACTACTTATTAAAACACAACTTTGATACTTTGAATTATTTAACAAAGCCCACTTTTGTTACAAATAAATCATGGCCCCCTTAGAAAAAATTAAGACCCAACTTTACGAAGTGTGATATTTCGACGATCAAATAAATCGTTTATACACTTGTGAACCATCACTACACTGGAAATTTTACGCTCTCTCTGCGGGATAACAAAAGACGATGGAGACATGTCGTATACGCCATCTTATTCGTCTTAAAAAAGTGTCCTAATAGTTTAGTTTACCGTTTACCGTTTTTTACCGCCATTTTCTGTTTTTCGTCGATATTTCCGGAACGAATTCTCTTTCCCTTTAATCTTTGCTGTAGGTCTAATATGAGCGGAGATCCCTATATAGAGAAGCGAATCTGGGACACACTGTATACAGATAATTTGACATGTCAATCCGTACGTTGCATTAGCTCAATGCGCTCAGATTTATGGTTCCATTTTTGACAGTGCTAATAAAAATTCACCCTGCTTCCAGCGCAAAAGCATTCAGGAAACATTTTACATGCCTATAACTATATCTAGGAAATATAGTATCAAGAATACGTTACATATTTTAGGATTTCATGAATAATTTTAAATATCTGTAGAGGCTTGTAGAGATAGATACACGATTTACCAGGTTTAAGAATAAATATTATCCTGGAGATGTATACGCCTGGTTTGATCATTTATAATTTAAATTTATTCTCTCCGACGTGAAATATCTTTGCTTGCTTTTGAATAAAATTTGTTATTATGTTTTACATCGTTTTTTTTAAATATATTAAAGCTATGCTCAGTAGTTATATCACAAGTTGTGGATATTTTGGTAAGTATAATTTGACATTTTTGTGCCAATATTGTTGTGGAAATTTACGCGACCAAATGTCTTTAAAATTACCAAAGCAGTGAGGCTGGAAGGGCATTTTTTAAAAGGACCAGCACAATCCTTACGAGAAATGGCTTTCAGTGAATTTTCCTAAAAATTTGATATGTTGTAGTTTTTAACTTTCATAGACACAACTCAATCCTGCGGATAGTTTGCGATATACAAGGCGTCAAAGTTGGAAGTTCCTTATGTCATGACTCTTTTTATATAGCCTGTAACTGTTTTCCACATTGCGGTCATTTTTGTTTCTTATTCGACTGCACATGAAACACTAAAATTCCAGTTTTTACAGAAAGTTCAATTAAGCAAGAAGACAGTAAATTGAATACTCTTGGCCGTTACGTGATGAAAATCCATGATAAAATTTTTTATTTTATAAAAACAACTTAAGTTTTTGAGACTTTCACTTATATATTTGTTGTCAACATGACATGTTTCGCATATACAATAGCTTCTTCAGATGTTAAGGTATAACTAAAATACTACAATGCCAAGACGTAAAAGGTAAACAACAGGTTACAAATATAGGGAAAAACCCAAAGACAGTGGTGTTACAATAAATAAAAAAGCTTAAAAATTATGTGGGTTATATATTATGCCCTTATTTTCGATATGTAGAATTTCAAAATTATTATTAAATGAATGATGTTCAAGTAAAAGATGATTTGCAAAGGTTGAATCAGATTTTTTATTCAAAAAACTACTTTTATGCTCTGAAATGCGTTTGTTAAACGTTCTACCTGTTTGACCTATGTACGTTTTTGGACAGTCACCGCAGGTTAATTTGTAGACACCTGATTGTTTTGTTTTACTTGTTTTGTCTTTATTATTTTTTATATATTTACCCAAACTAATGTCTGTCCTGTAAGCAACATTTAAATCCTGTTTACGCAATAAAGTAGCGATTCGTTCAGAGGGTGATCCAATATAAGTTAAAACTTTATAAAACTTATTAGTTTGATCTTTAATATTAGGATATACTTGACTAATGGCTTTATTATATTGTTTCTTGGCAAGAATATTATTTAAGAGATTTGGATCATATCCATTATTGACAGCAATTTGTTTTATTATGTTAAGTTCTTTTTCAAAATTAATATTTTTTACATTGGAATATTAATTAGCCTGTGAACCATACTGTTATAAGCCGCTAATTTATGTTGATAGGGGTGAGTAGAGCTAGCGTGAATAGTAATATCTGTATGAGAAGGTTTATGAAAAATAGAGAAGTCGTGTTTATTATCATTTTTCTGTATAGTTAAATCTAGAAAATTAATAGAGTTATTTTGTTCTAATTCAGTTTTAAAAGTTATATTGTGATGGATATTATTGATAAAATCAGTAAAAACACTTAATTGTCTCTGTGTTCCAACAAAAAAAGCTAAAATATCATCGATATACCTAAACCAATAAAGTTTTTTGTTAGTGGATTTTGATGTATAGTGTGTTCGATATTGTCCATACAAATTTCAGCTAGTAAGGGACTCACTCAGTGGGTTTGCCATAATTAAGCCTTCAGAGCTGGAGTAAAAATTATTATTAAATTGAAAGTAATTCTGAGAAAGGCAAATATTCAAAAGATTGATGATTTCTTGTTTTTTAACTGGATTTGTGTGACTCTTTTCTAATAAATTGTTAACTAAATGAATCGTATCTTTGGGCGGGATACTGGGAAATACATTTTTTACATCAAATGAAATCAAAAGGGCATTTCTTGGTAACGAGATGTGTTTTATATGTTCTACTAATTCAAAAGAATTTTTAATGCTATATTTTGGAACGAATTTACAGTTATCATTTATGAGAGAAATTAGTTTATGTGAAATTTTAAAAGAAGGTGCTGTTATAAAAGAGACAACTGGGCGGATGGGGTAATTTTCTTTATGTAGTTTAATCAACAAGTACATTTTAGGAGCTTGTGGGTTCATAGAAATAAGATTATATTTGTCTGGAGGACTTAAAATACTTCTTGAGTTGTTGATTGCTTGTCTAATTTCTTTTTGGTATAATTCAGTAGGATCAGATCTTAAAAGTTCATAGACTCCGGTTTCTAAAAAGGAAAGAGTTTTTTCAACATATAATTTTTGGTTAACTGCTACAATAGTATTTCCTTTGTCTGCTTTTGTAAAAATTATGTCGTTATCTTTAGACTGATTTTTGATAGATTTTATGACTAGATTTACTGGACTTTCACTAGATTTAATGAATTCTTTTTTGATTATATTAAAAGCTAGAAACTTGTTGTTTAAACAATCAGGGCTATTCCTTAAAGCGATTTCTGTTTCAACGCCTAAATTTTCAAGGGATTTAATATTTACTGAGCTTTTTAAATTATAGTTGAAACCCTTATTTAGTAACTGATGTTCTTTTTCGTTAAGTATGGTATCGGATAAATTAACAAGCCTATCAAAGAAAACGTGGTCAGAAAAATTAGTTAATATGTTAGTTTTTGAACTCCTTTTTTGTTTTAATAAACAATCCAACTTACGTTTTTGTCGTAGATACTTTACATGTATTAATGAATTTGTTTGTTCTCTAACACTATAGTCTAAAATATCAAATTCCAAACGATGTAGCCTGGATGACAGTTCCGTATGGATTACCTTTAAGTAAGTAGAATATATGTCACGTTTGCTGTATTGAATCTTTTTTGTTGGAACACAGAGACAATTAAGTGTTTTTACTGATTTTATCAATAATATCTATCCCAATATAACTTTTGCAACTAAATTAGAACAAAATAACTCTACTAATTTTCTAGATTTAACTACAGAAAAATGATAATAAATACGACTTCTCTATTTTTCATAAACCTTCTCATACAGATATTACTATTTACGCTAGCTCTACTCACCCCTATCAACATAAATTAGCGGCTTATAACAGTATGATTCACAGGCTAATTAATATTCCAATGTCAAATATTAATTTTGAAAAAGAACTTAACATACTAAAACAAATTGCTGTCAATAATGGATATGATCCAAATCTCGTAAATAATATTCTTGCCAAGAAACAATATAATAAAGCCATTAGTCAAGAATATCCTAATATTAAAGATCAAACTAATAAGTTTTATAAAGTTTTAACTTATATTGGATCACCCTCTGAACGAATCGCTACTTTATTACGTAAACAGGATTTAAATGTTGCTTACAGGACAGACAATAGTTTGGGTCAATATATAAAAAATAATAAAGACAAAACAAGTAAAACAAAACAATCAGGTGTCTACAAATTAACCTGCGGTGACTGTCCAAAAAACGTACATAGGTCAAACAGGTAGAACGTTTAACAAACGCATTTCTGAACATAAAAGTAGTTTTTTGAATAAAAAATCTGATTCAACCTTTGCAAATCATCTTTTACTTGAACATCATTCATTTAATAATAATTTTGAAATTCTACATATCGAAAATAAGGGCATAAAACTTAACATGCTTGACTTTCTAGAAATAAACTAATTAAAATCATCAGGTAATTTGCTAAATGACCAATTAGAATTAAATAACTCTCCTTTGTTACACGTTTTGTAACCTATTCATCATCTGAAAATCTAGATTTCTTAGGGTCAAATAAAAGTGACGTTGAAGTTGATTTTTGACCCAAGTTCAATGTCTTATAACTTCTAAACCAGTGGATCGATTTTGAACAATTTTTTTTTGAAAGGTGTCTTTTAGCAAAAATAAAACAAATGAAAAATGCTTCAAAGATTCTTGGATAATATAGTACAATTCCTACTAACCTTTTTAGTATATAAAAGCGAGAGTCCTTTAAATTTTGTTGTATATCAGTACTATTAATATTCAAAAGTTTAATGTATTTTTGATATATTTTTTGTTATTTAATTACTGATATATAGACAATACAAATTATATATACGTATAAGTAAATTAAATAACCGAGGCGAGATCACAAACAAATATATTAAATTTTTATTGAACTTTCTAGTAGATATAAAATAAATGTGTTATATTCAAATTAAAGTTAGTAAAATAGTTGTAGAGACATGTAGGGCAGCTGAGAAGTTTTTTTAGGTTGTTCCATAAAACTAATAGTATTTTTAATAAAAACATCAAAACACTAACGACTAAAATACATCACAAAACCATGAAACATTTAGACTTAACTAAGACACATGAATGGGAGTATCAATACAAAAAATCTACATACATACGAACATACAAATATACATACTATTTTTAAATTTTTGATTTATTTATCGGTATTATTTTATAATTACTTATCTATAAAAAAATCAATTAATTAATTTTATTATTTTCCTCCATAAAAAAAGGTTTTTTTGTAGGAAATGGAATTTTATTGACTTTTTAATCATTAAATTATGCCGCCATTTTGTCTCGCCATATAGGAAATACCAAATTTTACAGGTTCATCCCTTTTCCACACTTGATATTTGTGAAGATTTCTATAGGATTACAATGCTTTCTTCTCACAAGGAAAGTCAAAGGGAACGCAAAAAATTTATCACCTGCTTTATGATTTTGAACCCCCCTTTCCTAATTTCTGACTACGCGTCTACCAGATATTTAAAATGGCAAAAACACAATAAATTGCTTGCTTTAAACATATATTAAATTAAAGAAAAACGAGCCGCCCATGCCTGGTTCAGTCTTTAGTGAGAGCCAACAGGGTTGTCATTTTTGGGATCGGCGACGCAGAGGAAGATATATGTTTTGTCTTGCACCCATAGCACGCCAAAAGCAATAATACCAACTTTCGAAACTATTTGTGAATGAAATGTTGAGTCTATCCTTTGATTTATAGTCTAAGATGCACGAGTAAAAATTTTAATTACTAAGGTAGATTGAGTTTTGATTTTTTTGCTTCAGATTTTATAATGTCAGCCATCAGGGTGACACTTTAACAGCACCGAGGGGGAAACGAATTGATAATGAAATGATATTTTAGAATTCCCAAGTAGAGTTCAAAGGAAGGATAAAGTTACTTCGACTTTACCTTGATTCGGCTAATACAATTCTCTTGAAAGCTTTTTCGGCTTTTTTTTTGTACGGCAAATATACAAAGCCTAATATACAAAGCCTGTAGCCAAATGGATACGAAATCTGACGTTCCCTTTTTAACCGTCTTCAAAAAAGGTGGAGGTTATCAATTCGATCTTATGTATTTTTCTTTTTATTTTATGTAGATATTTTGAAAACATTCGAAGTGTACCGCAATCATGTCAACGGCTTCATCGTTTGTGAAAGGCATTTTAAATATTTACATACAGAGTTAATAAGAATGAAACCGCGTTTTGACATGTCTTTCCAATATTATTTAGGATTTTGTCATTTGTTTCCACGGCCTAGTATTTATGTTATTGAGGGAAACAACGAGTGCTTTTTATTTAAACACATAAATTGTGCGAGTGTAGATAAATACTTTATTTTTGTCATAAAACAACTAACAAAATTTATTTTAAATATTCTTCAAGTTTTTCTTCATTATTTCAAAAAATAAATATGTTTATTCTGCTATATTTTAATTACTCGCTATTATTCTAGCTTAGGCTTTGATTTTCTATTTTAGTATGCAAAAATTATATGGACTTGTTAACAACATATGGTAACATAGTAAACATGTAAAATTCTGAAACTTCTGCTGTTATATCAGAAAAAAATGCTGATCTATTTATTAGTATTTATATTTCTTTACTTATAAATTTTATGAAAATATGAATTGTAACCATATGGTAACATTGAACAATAAAAAAACTTTTTTATTAAATAAAATTGTTTTTATTATAATAATCAATTTAATTTTGATTAACATGAAAATCTTTGAAACAATTTTTTACTTCTGTAAAACATAGTCTGGTGTCGCATTTACTGGTGTTAGTACAATTTCTGCACCTGCCTTTACTGGTATATACAGGCCAGTGTCCCAAGGAATCAAACCTTGAAGCGTTATGTGGCCTTTCAACAACTGGCCGCCGAATTTTGGGTATATCAGTACTTTCAGCACTAGGTCGGCCCTTTCTGGCTTCCTTTCCACAACTACTTAAAGACTTGGCAATATCTAGCCTAAAGTTTTTAAGTGGCATGTATTTTTTCTGGCCTAGAGCAACGCAGTCTTTTCTGTAAAGCAGCCATGCATTTACCACAGATACATCAAGGAGGTAAGCAAAAATACAAAAATACCATCTCTTTGCCTTATGGGGAGTTTTGTACAGACCCATTAGAGCGTTTGCTGTATCAACACCCCCCATATGTTTGTTGTACTGTATAACTATTGATGGACACTCTATATCTATTTTTGATTTGGCATTTTTGCAAAATCTTTTTACAGTACCTAGCGGTTCTACGCCATAAAGGGTACTTCCTAATAAAACAGGTTTATTATCTACCCATTTTGTAATGATGATACCTTTTTCTTTGTCAATTTTGTAGTCATATTTTCCCCGCCCTTGTTTTTATAGGACTTTTTCTGTATCAATGGGACATCCAGCGATTCTATTGCTGCGTAGTGTTCCAAGGCTATATATTTTCATTTTATTTTTGAGATAAAGGAAAAGTTGCAGGCCTGCAAAATAATTGTCGAAAAAGAGACTTGAATTATCAGGGTCATGCAGGGATTTTGAAAGGGCTATAACAATGGAAGCTCCAACGCCCAAATTTGATTCTTCTTCAGTTATTTCATTTCTGGTTCCAACAAGTTGAGAAAAAGTGGTAGCTCCCTGGTATAGTATAAAGTCCAGGACGTAGCCAGAAACTCCTGCAATTACAAAAAATTTGTACCCCCATTTATGGAGTTTGTTTTTTATATATTGCCGTAGATTGCCTGCCCGGGTCCCTTTATAGGCAACCATGGTCTCGTCCACTGAACACTGATTATTAGTATGATAATTTCGAAAATTAGCTCGGATCTTTTCTGCAAAAGGACGTACCTTGAAGTATCGGTCAGTAGTATTATCCGTAATGTCGTTGTTGTTATTGAAGTGTATAAAACGCCTCAAAGTTTTAAAACGTCTAATTGGCATCAAGGATGCTACTTGCTCAATACGTGTACCGCTTGCCCAGTAATCTTGATAGGATGGAAGGTCTATTATTCCCATATATAATAAACAGGATATAAAATCTGTCATCTCGTTGGCGTTCGTCGCGATACATGTCCCTGTTACTTGAGTACTGTAAAGATTAGTTTGCTCAATGATATCAGACATTATGTCAAGTGAAAACATTTTGGTAAAATATTCAATAGGAGTGAGCACTTCATCATTGAAAACAGGAATAAAAGTGTCATTCCTATTAATTTTTGGTAAATCTTCTTTGGTCCAGTTGAATGCTACTTCTGGTAGTTTCTTTTTTTTCTTTAGGGGTGGCTCAATAACTTGTTCTGCCTCTTCGTCAGAGGTATAGTCGATATCCGAAATATTACCATCTAAAATTTTTATAATATTATATAAAATAAAATGTAGTCTTTTATGAAATGTTACCTTCCGACAAAATCTTAGCTTCCCGTATTTTGTCTTGAATTTGTTTCAAAGTCATTTCTTCCTCATCGTCTGATGAATCAGAATTATCCGAAACTTGAGGAAGGGGTGGCAGATGAAATTTACTTTTTCCGTAAAAGGAACAAGAAGGAATTGAATTATATTCATCCATAGCGGTAAATGGGCGCGAAAATCTAAAAATCGATATCTACAGTGGGCAATGTAACCAGATGGTTACGCTGATTTCTACAAGAGTTTTCTATGAAACTCCTCAAGCTTATACTAAAATAATCTATAAAATTACTCACCTGTTATGTCTAGAAAATACCACTAAATTTGGAATAAAACTGGAATAATTTTTATTAGTTCAAATAATTACATTTATATCTAGTTGCAACATAACCACAAAAATACAACGCAACAGGTCTTCACACGTGGCAAACAAAATTCAGTTTATCGCGAGCGCGCCTCGACTCTTAGTTCCCCCTCCTACTCACAGTTGTAACCAAGTGGTTTCGTTGCCCTAAACTCTGTAAAGTACAAGGATTGCGGAAAAGATGCGTTTGAATTCAACGTATCCATATGGTTACAATGACCAATAAATGTATGTTTTAAATTTTATAACTTGACCGATAAAGGGTTAAAGTTTCTCCCAAAAATCCGGTCTTTGTGCTTAGGTTAGGAAGAAGTTATAGAGATGCCACTTGCTATCTTGTTATTTTTTCGTGCAAAAAATATCGATAGATTAAATTTTTTTTTAAAACTTGCAATTCATCTTATATTACAGAAAAACGTCCTCTAGCGGCAAGGTACCAAATCACAAATACAATAACTTAGGTAATGTTCCTTAAGGAATGCTTTTTTCAGCGCTACCAAGTTTATTGAAATTCGTTAAGCCGTTTTCAGGTTATAGACATTTGTTTGGAAAAACATTGGAACACCCCCCGCCACTTTATTTTTAAGGACAGGGCAGAAAGTTACTAACAAAAAAGACTCTATTTTATCTCAAATTTAAAACGGGCAGACTTTTTTGTTATCTTAATAGGGCGATATTCCTCTTTTTAATTATTAAGTAAATCAAGTTGGTCAAATTTTCATTGACCGAAATTTTAGGTTAGGAACAAGATATCGAGATGGGGTTTGCGCATGCTTATTAGGTCTTCATTTTTCTATCCTCTCATGTAAAAAAAGATACCGATACATTTAATTTTTTAGATAATTTGCAATTTCTTTTAAATTATCAAAAAACGCCCTCTAGTGGTAAGGTCCCAAAACACAAACACAATTAGTTAGGTAAGGAATGTTTTTTTCGGTGGCACCAAGTTTATTAAAATCCGTTGGGCCGTTTTCGAGTTATAGACGTTTATTTGGAAAAACATTTGAACGCCCCCCACCATTTTGTTTTCAGAGATAAAAGAAAAAGTTACTAAGTTTTTCTTAGTTTTTTCTTGGTTTTATCTCAGCTTTAAAATACATATATTTTCTTGTTATCTTAATAAGGCAAAATTTCGAAAAACACTGTTTTTTTTAATTAAGAATAACGATTACGCCCTCTAGCGGTCATCATAGAAACTTAATTCCCAGAATTTTCTCCTGGACACTTTGGTAATACAATTTTTTACCGCAAGTTTCTACAATGAGAGATACAGCCGCTTACCTCGCTTATTTGCCTACCGTGTGCATCGATTACTCCGCGATGGTTTGGTTGATTTGGATACAATTTTTAGGAAATCATCAGGATGTTACGGGAGTGGCAAGCATATTCAAAAAATGTTAAAAGTGGCTTGATGACGCCGTTTTTAACTGTTTCCTGGATGTTACATTGAACAATATATGCGTTCACCATTCTGTCAGGAAGAAAAAGTATGTATGTTACCATTATGTGTTGTATAATAAGACGTGGTATTATACAATGATGTTACATAATGTGCATTGGACACAGTTTAGATCAAATTTTTTTATCTAGTGCGTTTGTCTTCAAAAAAAACCGCATACACGTACATATTAAGAAAAATTCAATATTTGGTAGTAACACTGTTAGCTGGTATGAATAGTCAAGGATACTCGCGGACATATTATGAATCTTTTGGCTTCCTCATAAAAATCCGTTTAGACAGTTGGGTTGTAGGATATTTTTTTGTATACTGTAATTGCATATGACTTAACTGTCTCTTTAGTTTAATAGTGCAATTAATTAGTTATTGAATTATTTAGTTTTGCTATGAGAGTGTGGAAAGTAAGCCCTTTCCGCACGCACGTATTTTACTTTCCACACTAGTGCTTGAACAACATACATTTTTTTTTGAGCTGTATCAGAAGTATTAGATATAATTTTTTGTTAAAAAATTCAAAAATCTTTTACATTATTTATATTATAATTTTGACTTACATCGTATTATAATCTCATATCATTCCAGATAGCTTAATGCTAAGTAACCTTAATTTCGATTGTTTTAACAATAGTGTTAATAGACAAGTCTCGGTTGCGATGACACCAAAAAGCAATAACATCAATTTATGTGTCTGTGCGTGATTTAGTTTCCTTAGTTATTTGTAATTTCGTGCTTTTAAAAGGCGGTTTCGCTTCTCAACATGCAAGACTTAGACGAAGATGTAATTCCTGAAAGTATTTTGAAAGAAGCTGCAGCAGTCCGATTATAGGTATTGCCAGAAAAATCTCGCCCTAGGTACGAAAAAGAATACAAAGTTTTTACACATTGGTGCGAGAAGACTGGTAAAATCTCTTAAAGAGGAAGTATTTCTAGCCTATTTTGACGAAAAATCTGAAACCTGCAAAACTTATAGGTTATGGTCAATTTTTTCAATACTCAAATTTATTATCAAAACAAACAAAGATGTGGATATAGGTAAATACTCAAAATTAATAGCATTTTTGAAACGGAAAAACGTGGGACACCTTCCAAAAATCGTAAGTTTTTTTCGAAAGTGGAATTGGCAAAATATTTTTCAGATGCACCCGATGATGTCTATTTGTTGGTTAAAGTTGCGACCATTATTGGATTATTGGATTGGCAAATGCATGTCGTCCCGAAGATCTTACTAAATTAACCTTTGAGAGCATTGAAGACAAAGAGACAAGAGACCCTGTATTTTATGATATTTTTGGATTCTACGGAGAATTTTAATGCTATTTTATGTAGCATGTCCAATATATATTTTTATATATATATATATATATATATATATATATATATATATATATATATACCTAGGTTCAAGCGTTCTTAAATAATTGGGTTTTATAAAAATATCGTATGTATTTGCTTAAATGTTTACATGTTCCAATGATATTTGACCTTGAACCGAACGTGTCGTGTGTTTAATGAGCCTTCTGGGTACCAAATTTTAAAATCTCATATTTTTGTAAGTTTTGAAGATATAATCTCCATATTTTGCAGACGATCGGTAAATAATCTTAGGTTTCTATTTTTTTTTATTGAATTTCTCTATTTTTATAGAGGGTGTCCTAAATTCAGCGGCAAACATTCACATTTTCAAAGCCGCTAAAGTCTGTTTTTTTATATACTTTTATATATATTTTTATATATATATATATATATATATATATATATATATATATATATATATTATACCCTATAACTTTATGCGCTATCAAATGTAGAATTTCATTTTCTATCGAACTGTATTAAGGTTCCCTGTACCTATTCGTAACCATTTTCGAAATAATTGGGTTTTATAAAAATATCGTATGTATTTGCTTAAATGTTTACATGTTCCAATGGTGAGCCATGGAAAAACAATTGAGATCCAATATCCAATATGACAGATGATTAGTATGCGTTATTTATCGAAAGCTGTCAGTGATAAACTAAATCTTGTAAATCGAAATGGAAGAATACTCAAACTCTGATATTCTCAATCTATTTTATATTCATGGAGAATGTTATACAATTTTGGAGAGAACGTGTCGTGTGTTTAATGAACGCCACCCTGATTTGCCGCCAATGAACAAGTCAAAATTCAAGAGGATTGAAACGAACTTTTTGCGTTTTGGCAAGGTTAAAGTTACAAAAAATGTTCCGAAACCAGTGACAAATGCCGAGGATAACGTAATAAACACATTAGCTTATTTCCACGTAAACCCGCAAAGTTCAATATCGTCTGCAGAAAACGATTTGGGAATTTCTTCTTCATCTGTCCAAAGAATCTTGAGCGAACATCATATGCACCCTTATTCCTTCCAAAACGTGCAAGCCTTGAGACCTGGTGATGACGTCCGACGAGTAGAATTTTGAGAATTCATGTTTTTGAAAATTCAAGAGGACCCTCAATTCCTTTCAAAAATATTTTGAACCGATGAAGCGAAATTTTCTAGAGAAGGAATAATAAATAGAAGAAACGAACATTTCTGGGCAGCAGAAAATCCGCACGCTTTACGCGAAACGCGTTCTCAAGAGAGGTTTAGCTTCAATGTTTTCGGTATAGTGTTAAATGATCAGGTGCGGTACTGTATTTATGAAGACAATTTAAACAGTGATAAGTATTTGGAAATTCTACGGGGGACGGTTTCTGAATTTATAGAAGAAATTTCTATTGGTGAGCTGCAAAATTATTGGTATCAATTAGATGGGGCACCAGCACATAATTCCGCTGCAGTATATCTCCAACTGCCTCGAATTTTTGAAGATCGTTGGATTGGTCCCAATGGCCCTTGGATATGGCCCCCGCGATCGCCTGATTTAACACCCCTAGACTTTTATTTATGGGGATTTATCAAAGGAAAAGTCTATGCTTCCCCAGTAAATAACCAACAAGATTTACTGGACAGGATACGACCAGCTTTTGCCGAATTAGAAAACGGACAAATTCAACGGGCCATAGCAACTGTACAAAGAAGAATTGAAATGTGTCTTCAAATGAACGGACAGCATATAGAACATTTGTTATAATTCAATTTTATTATTTTATTTATTTATTGTTGATTGTTAGATTGCTATAATTTTTAAGTTCACTAAAACAAGTTTAGAACAGTCTCGAACTTAGTAGATATGGTTAAAAATAATATAAACAATTTATTACATTTTTTCAGTTTCAAATCAGCTGTCATGTTGAATAGAAAAGCACAACATTTGTTTTTCCATGGCTTACTACGGGAAGGTGTAAGCATTTAGCAAATACATATGATAGTTTAATAAAAACCTGATTATTTCGAAAATGGTTACGAATAGGTATAGGGAACCTTAATACAGTTCGATAGAAAATTAAATTCTACATTTGATAGTGCATAAAGTTATAGGGTGTCCTATTTAAAAAACCGGACTTTAGCGGCTTTGAAAATGTTAATGTTTGCCGCTGAATTTAGGACACCCTGTATAAAAATAGACAAATTCAATAAAAGAAATAAAAACCTAAGATTATTTACCGATCGTCTGCAAAATATGAAGATTATATATTCAAAACTTACAAAAATATGAGATTTTAAAATTTGGTACCCCGAAGGCTCATTTTTGGTTCAAGGTCAAGTATCTTAAGAACGCTTGAACCTAGGTATAGGATATGCTACATAAAATAGCATTAAAATTCTCCGTAGAATCCAAAAATATTATAAAATACAGGGTGTTCCATTTAAAATATGCAAGTTGATACCAACTTCCGGTTAAACCGGAAGTGACAGGAAGTTGAAAATATTTCAAAAAAGAAGTACCCCTTAACCTTACCTTAATCCCAAAATTTGAAATTTTTATCTAAATGGCATCATCAAAAACTTTTAATGAATGTGTTATTATATTTTATATATATATATATATATATATATATATATATATATATATATATATGTAGATATATATGTATATATATATATATATATATATATATATATATATATATATATATATATATATATATATGTATAGACACGTGCTTAATAAACACGCTACCGTCTTCAAAATACAGACAAAAATTCCAGGCTTTAAAATGGTGACCTTAATAAAGTTTTTTATGGAGTTATGACCTTTTGACTTTGAGGTACATTTTAGCAACAACCAACGGAACGTTAAAATAATGTATTTTTAACTTTTTAAAGTAATTTTAAATCAACTTTCCCGTATTAAAAGTAAACATATTTCTCCAGCTTTAAAAATCGTGTATATTTACGAATTTCAAAATAATAAATTTGCCTTTGGCTTTAAATTTTATTATAATATATTTCCATGCTCTAAAAGCTTGTATGAAGTTTATACTTGAAAAACCTGAACGGTTGATGGATGTGTTTCTTGCTGAATTCGATATTTATTATTAAATGATGGAATGGTTTTTATAACGAGCTAAAATTTCATAAACTCTTTTATTCTGAAAAATATAAAATTTTTTAATTTCGTTCGGAATATTATTATTACGGCATAATATAGCTGCAAGGCAAACATTTTGTTTTTGTTCTAATTTATGAATACTATCCCTAAATAATGTGATTTAGGATGTTGAAATATATAGGTACAGGTACCTCCTATACTTTATCTCAATAAATAAGACACTGAGAAAAAAGAGTTAAATACAAAAAGTATTTGACCCTAAGTATATTTTTTATTTATAATATATATGTATACAGGGTGTTCCATTGTGCCAGGGCAGTAACTAACTTTTTTTCTTTTTAATGAAATGGTATGAATATTTTTAGAAATTCTAATTCTAAGCTTGATTTAGAGTATTTTTGTCACTATAGCATACGAAATGTTGAGTAGTTTTTGAGAAACATTAACTTTTCTAATTTTTTTCGGAAAAACAGGTTTTTGGAAAAAATGTGATTTTTTCACACTTGAAGACTAAAATTGTGAATTTTGGTTATGGATCCATGGTAGTGGTTAATATTTAATACTTTGACCTATCAAGAGCGAAAATCCATTATACAGGGTGGTCACAAATGGCCATCAAAAAAAATGTTTTTGTAACTAAAAAAACTTAATTTTTTTAAATGGATCACCCTGTATTTAGTACTTTTATTGTGTTTAGGACTTAATTCTGCATCATTCCATTTATATAGTTTATAATCCAAAAATTAGTAGTTTAGAAGTTATGACCAATTTTCTATAATAATAGGTATTTTTGTTAAAAATCTAACTAAATCTAAATAATATCCTATTCAAAGTTTTTTTTTTAACATTATAATTAAATTTAACATTAAATCAACAAGTAATGCAAGAAAGAAAGTAACTAATTACTTATTACAAAAATTTTCGACATAACTTTCGACATGTAGTATAATATTACGGTTACGGTTTCAATTTTAGCAATAATAGCATTTCTAAACGCATCTTAATTTTACAAGATATCCATGGAAAAACAAAACTAGTAAAGTTGTTGCCTGGACACCAATAAATACACAGTTTTTATTTGACATTTAGTTGCCTCTAACTCTTTTTAAAGGAAAAATGGCTTTATACAGTGTCCAAGAGCGTTTAAATCTTCATGAATGTTACATAAGAAATAATGAGTCCAGCATTAGCCCTGCGGGAGTATCGGTTGTTGTATCCTGCAAGACGGGTACCCACGAAACATATTTTTTCACGAATTATTCGTGATTTTGAACGTTGAGTGGTAATCAATAAACAAAAACGGCGCCCAAAAATTGACCTAACAGAAGAAAAGCAATTAGAAATTCTCCTGTATTTTGAAGAAAATAACGAAAATTCGCAGAGATGCATCCCGAGATGTACCGGGAATTAGTAAGACTAATGTTCAAAGGACTTTTACTGATAATAACTACCATCCGTTCCAATTTTTAACAGTTCAGGAATTATCCCAACAAGACTTTCAAACAAGGCTTTTTTATTGTTCTCTTATGATGGACCACTATTTTGAAACTCATTTTTAAAAATATTTTATTTACCGATGAGGCAATTTTCAATACGGCCGGCATGTTCAACAGAAGAAATACTCATTACTGGTGTAACTCAAGTGAACATCGTGTAAAAGAAATGAAAGAACAGGGTCAGAGAAGTGTTTATGTGTGGTGTGGTATTATCCGTGATCGAATAATAAGTCCAGTATTTTATGACTTTGTTCTGAATGGTAAGAGGTATTTAAATTTGTTGGAGAACGAAATATTTCCGTTAATTGACAATCTGCCGAACGATATTAAAGAAGGGCTTGTTTATCAACAAGATAGTGCTCCATATCACACTTTAGTGTATGTTAGAAATTGTTTGAATCAACGGTTTCCATTTTGGATTGGTCGGTACGGGACCATAGATTGGCCAGCGAGGAGCCCCGACTTAACACCCCTGGATTTTTTCATGGGGCAACCTAAAAAACGAGGTGTATGAAATAGGTGTAATACTGTTCAAGATTTAAAAAGGAGAATTAGGCAAGAGGTAGAAAGACTTAATGCAACAGACGCGGTTAGAAATGCTATTGCGAGAATTGAAACCATGTATACTACTTGTATTGCCAAAGACGGGGGTTATGTCGAAAATATTTTGTAATAAGTTATTAGTTACTTTCTTTCTTGCATTACTTGTTGCTTTAATGTTAAATTTAATTATAATGTTAAAAAAAAACTTAGAATAAGATATTATTTAAGTTTAGTTACATTTTTAACAAAAATACCCGAATTATTATTGGTCATAACTTCTAAATTACTAATTTTTGGAATATAAACTATATATATATGGAATGATGCCGAATTAAATCCTAAACACAATAAAAGTGCTAAATACAGGGTGTTCCATTTAAAAAAATTAAGTTTTTTTAGTTACAAAAACATTTTTTTGATTGTCATTTGTGTCCACCCTGTATAATGGATTTTCGCTCTTGATAGGTCACAGTATTAAATATTAACCATTCCCATGGATCCGTAACCAAAATTCACAATTTTAGTCTTCAGGTGTGAAAAAATCACATTTTTCGAAAAACCTGTTTTTCCGAAAAAAATTAGAAAAGTTAATTTTTCTCAAAAACTACTCAAAATTTCGTATGCTATGATGACAAAAAATATTCAAAATCAAGCATTTCATTAAAATTTTGAAAAAAGTTGGTTACCTACTGTCCTGGCACAATGGAACACCCTGTATACATAAAAATATTATAAATAAAAAATATACTTAGGGTCAAATACTTTTTGTATTTAACTTTTGTTTCTCAGTGTCTTATTTATTGAGATAAAGTATAGGAGCATCTTAAGTGGACCACCCTGTACATAAACTCACCGGCACGAAAAACAGAGCACTTACAATTTTTATGAAAACACCACTGAGACAACATGCCTAAAGTAATTAATAATAATAATTGAACTTTTATAAGAAAAGAAAAAATATTTTTGAATAAGAATCCCAAATAATCTAAGACTGCATAATCTGATCACTCAAATGTGCATAGTTGGCCATGAGTTTTCTTTTTAATTGTTTACAGTAATTTGACAAGTCATTTAAAGTTGACCTGCGTTTATTTAGGCTAAGAATTGTGGTGTTTCCCAACAATATCACTTATCCAATAACACTGTGCATCGTATTTATGCACGTTTTTTTGAAACAAGAGTATACATCAGACGACCTGGATTTGATCCGCAAGGAAGAACAAATGGTCATGATGATCGCTTTATCGTCTTACAAAGTCTGTCAAATCGTCGGGCTACAGCTGTAGAAACCAGAAGCCGGCTTCAATACGTCCGGCTTACCAACATAAGCGAAAAGACAGTTGCACTGCAAGAAGCCAATCTTACCAGCCGTAGACCTGCAACAGACCCAGTGCTTCTTAGGCGTCATCGTGTTGCGCGACTTCGCCAGAAATCAGCAACATTGGGGAGAAAATGGCGCCATATTTTATTTACGATGAGTCCGGGTTTAGCGTGCGGCCACCAGATGGTCATGAGAGAGTATGACGAAGACTACACGAGCGTTTTGCTGAATGTAACTTCAGTCCTAGGGTAGGATACCAAGAGGGCTCAGTTATGATATGGGCTGGAGTTTTTTTGGAGGCACGCGCGGACCTGTACATCGTTCCAAGGGGCTCTTTAACAGCTGATAGTTACATTGACAAGATTTTTTGTCCCGTATGGTAATTTTATTGGAAATAATTTTCTTCTCATGCTTGATAATGCCGGGCTCCATACCGCGAGAATCACTTAACCCAACAATACTTAAATGACGTAAACATTTCCGTTATCGACTGACCTTTATTAAGTCCAGATGCGAACCCTGTTGAGCAAGTTTGGAATATGCTTAGGAGAAGAATGGATATTCAAGTCGTATTCCTGCGTCTTTGACCTTAAATCAGCTGTAACAAGCTCTTTCAGATGAATGGGAGTTTATATATATATATATATATATATATATATATATATATATATATATATATATATAATATAATAATAAACCAGTAACGGTAAGGATTACTCCTTCAACATTTTGTCGAGAATCGACCAAAACATGACGCTATGTTTGTTTCCAGGGCCAAGGTGCCAATCTGCCTGGGTATTTCGGTTTTAATACCGATACCCCCAAGGAAACTGCCTGATGAGCCTTGCCGGGGCAGATACGACGGTACCAGATTGGCACCTTGGCCCTGGAAACAAACATAGCGTCATGTTTTGGTCGATTCTCGACAAAATGGTGAAGGAGTAATCCTTACCGTTACTGGTTTCGTTTTATATAACTTTTTACGACCAAGAAACGCACAGATATTGTAATTTCTGTTTCTCCTATATATATATATATATATATATATATATATATATATATATATATATGTATGTATATGTATATATATATATATATATATATATATATATATATATATATATATATATATATCTAGTCCCTCTTAGGCGAGACTAAAGGATATACTTAATCCTGAAACTGCAAAAAATTATATTATAATATTCACAGGAAGGAGAGGTTGGATTAATATATATTAGTCTTTTTGTTGTGTGGAACTATATAATCAATACCTATATTTGAGGCGTGTCACCCCAAAAGGGCCTATATCCATTTTTGGTGAAAAGTGAGTTAAAGGGTGTTTTAAAATCTGTGTCACTCGACGAATATACTGATTAATTGTTGGTGTGCTAAAGAGGCCTTTATCCCGTAGAAAAATACAATGAAATATCTGGTTTCGCGGCAAAGGGTTCCATATTTACAAGCATAAACGTGTCAAATAGGCCTATATCCAACGAGCCAATCAAATCACTAGAAATCTGACGTGCAACTGCAACCGTCGTTCAAAGTGCTTAATATTTGTTTACATTTAGCAACGGAAGGATCTTTTAATGTTTATTTTAGTTAAAGAACTATTATTTAACTTATATAAATTTAACTCTTTTAAAGTGTTCGATTGTGGTAAAATTAGTTTAGTTTAGTGACTATGAACGAGAGTATTACACCATCGGAACCGGGAAAAGCTAGGCGGACTCCTGGGGATCGTAGTAAATGGAAAAGGAATGTTGCAAAATCTAAAAGGTACGTTATCACAGTAATGATATTAGTGGGCTTGTATTATTTTATCACTATGGTTAATGATTTATTGTTTGTTTGTTTTTGATTTTCATGTTGAACAATATGTTGACGGCCAACAGCAACAGGGCAATTTAGGGGCTAAGAATATAAAGAAATTATTGTTGTTCCGCCGGTTATTTATTGCTTAGGGGATTGAAACTTGCTTAAGTCATCCCTTTAAATATTTTTTAACAATTTTTGGCAAAAGTCAGTAAACTGCATTATTACCACAGCCTAAAATATTGCGATATTCTTTTGCAAACTATCAGGCTTTTTTGTTGTTACAGATATGATCCTCCTGGTCCACCACGATACCCTTGTTGCGACCACTTCAATAAGTCTTACAAATGCAGGAAGTTAACAATGAGAGATATTAAAGAATTCCATGATAACTTTTACTCAACGCGCGAAAAAAACTCCCAGGATGCGTTCATCATCAAACACGTGAAGGTCACAACTGCGAGAAGACCACGTCCTAAGAAAAAAGCTACCTCTACAAAGAAGGTTAGTACAAATTACTACATTCGAGTTTTCGGTACTGATAAGTTTTTTCTACGTGTGTGTCAGCAAACCTTCATCAATGTCCTCCAAATATCACGAAAGAGAATTCAGGGTTTGGCTAGAAAATTTTTAAATACTGGTAGAATGCCAGTAGATAGGAGAGGTGGGGCGAAGCCAAACCCCCTTTATGACAAGAAAAGGGTCGCTATTAAAGAATTTATAGAAAAACTAAAATGCTGTGAAAGCCACTACTCCCGAGGGAAATCCGTTCATCGGAGTTATTTGTCAGGAAATTTAAGTATTAGCAAATTATATCGCATGTACAACATTGAACAGAGTGATGAATCACTGAAGTCGAAAAAAACGTTCTTTCAAAAAATTTTTACGATGAACTACAACATTGGTTTTGGCACGCCTACCACGGATGCCTGTTCTAAATGTATAGAAATCAAAAGTAGGATCCAAAAAGAGACCAATCCTCGTGATAAAAATAAGTTGATTACTGAACTTCAATTTCACAAAATGCGATACAAGGCGTTTTTCAAAAAACTTCAAGAAAAAAGGGAAGATCTCTTAACACTAAGTTTTGACTGTCAAAAGAATCTGGTTTTACCAAAGGTTCAAGATCAAACTGCCTACTATAGCAGGCAAATGTACATATACAACTTCACCATTGTAAAGGGTACCTCAAAAGACTGCTTGACTTCGGAAAATGTATATTGTTATTCTTGGATGGAGCATGAACACAAAAAGGGTGCTAATGAAATTGCGTCAGCGGTGTTTCATCAGTTGTCACTCCTTGATTTGACATCCTACTCAACGATTAGATTGTGTGCTGACGGATGCGGTGGGCAAAACCGTAATTCAATTATGATTGGGATGCTGAGCTACTTCTTGGCACGAGTCGCACCTCCTAACCTTCAGGAAATACACATGATTTTCCCCATTACTGGACACTCTTTTTTGCCAGCAGACCGTGTGTTTGCTTCCATAGAGAAGAAACTGCGTAAGCTACCAGTAATACTACAACCAACAGAATATGAAACAATTTTTTCAGAGCATTCTACTATTTTTAAAATGGGTACTGACTCGAAGGTATACGACTGGAAAGCTTTAGTTGGGACTTACTACAAAAAAACTACATCTTGGCACTTTAAGTTTAATGAAGCAAAACGTTTTATTCTCACTAAATCTAAACAACAGAATATATTGGTTAGAGGAGAAACATCTTACAACAGCGATTTAAACAATGGTAAATTGGTTGTAAAAAATGGTGTTAAAATAAAGTTAATCGGGTTGCCAGATTCGAAATACCGATGGGAGTTGCATTAAAATCAGCCAAAATTCAAGACGTTAAAAACCTTTTGAAAAAGCACTTTGGCGAAACATGGGAGACAATGGAAGAATGTTCTTTCTATAAAAATGTGTTAGCTAGCAACATCGTAGTTAACGAAACTGAAGAAGATGTAGAAGAAGATGTGTTTTGTGAAGGGCATGCAAACGAGCAACTTGCTGATCGAGTGTAATGGTTCCAAGCATATTTGTTTTCTAAAATGTGTGTTGTTTAATTACAGAAAGACTTTTAGTTTTGTTTTTTGTAGACAGTAATGATTTTTAATTTTGAAAATAAAGGTTATTTTGTTCGTTCTGTCTAAGTGTATTATTGTGTCAAAACAGCCCATATATTCATGTTGATGGAGCAAAAGTTCCTTTATCCATTTTGTTACAGCAAATGGTTCTATATCCAAATTTTAAAGCTACGTTTTATCTTTTTCACACATTTGTCGTTTATTTTCTTTGCTTATTTATATATTATCAGTTGGTAAGAATAATTCAAAGCCAAATTACAGCTATTACCACCTATGATAGAGTTACAACAGTTTTTCGCAAATACTGGAAAATTACTGGAAGTGGATATGGGCGCTTTTGCCGTGAGATGCCTCATTTCTCCTAGTTTTAATCATTTATTTGACATCGAAAGTTGAACTTATTGTCCTAACAATGCAACAATAAAGTTGCGAAACGTCGATAATTTAAAAAAAAAACACTTTTGTTTTTTTACTGGATATTAACCCTAAATAATACACCACTCGAACTTAATAAAAATGATGTCTTAGCGTGACAAATTTTGCATCAGACATTTTAAGTGGTACACTAGTGCCACCGCACTTAAAGGATCGCGTAATTTTATCCGTATTGAATACCGATGAAACATGACACTAGAAACATTTTCTATATAGAATTCAGATATTTCAAAATACTCTGTTTATGCGAAACGACACGACGAGGCGAATGTATGCTAATCAATACATATGTTTCTCGAATCCTTTATATCTATAATTCGATTTGTCGCACTTCATTTCTCTTATTTGTATGTTTGAACGAATAGACACCTTCTTATAAAAATATATTGTAACAAGCATTTTATGTTTGGTAAAACTTATTTGCAGATTTAATTATTTTATCTTAAAAAGAAATTAAATTATAATTAATACTTTTTAATTTTCTCAATGCTTAACTACGACCATGTATATTAGCTACATTTTTATAGACATTCAACTTATTGAGTATTGTTTATGAAATATTCGAAACTCTTAGTGGATAGAATTTTGGTTGAGTACGTTAGAAAGTATAAATTAATTTGGTCGAGTGGAAAAAGTCATGTGTCATTATTTTTTGTTGGTCTTCAGGTTTATTTATTTTCGCCGGCTAGGATCGATTGCCCACTTTTCGTAGAATTTCAGCAGGAGCTAGTTGACCGCCATGTTTACTTAGACATTTTTTTGTGATTTTGTGCTGTGTGTAGCACGCGACATTGTCGGATTAGTTCGCAATTAATAATGATCTGGTTTTAGTCTTATGTATATAAATATAAGCCTTAAGAACAAGGTTTTAATTTTGGAACTTCATTTTTAATTTTGGAACTTTTTTGTTAAGGAACAAGAGAGTTTAATTAAATACCTTCAGAATTTCTTAACTTACATTTGTATTTAACTGATGACGCTATAAATAAATCTAGCGATGTCAGATCTGGTGACGTAGGTGGCCATTCAGTGGTCCTCTCCTACCAATAAACTGCTGCATAGGGGTCGAATTAAAAACCTGATACTAAAACCACTGAAAATGTCCATGTTTTTACACACATTTTTTAAAAATTACTTCAAAACAGTACAAGGTATTAAAAAAGTTAGGTAACACGAAATCCGAAAGTGGTATCAAACTAGGTCGCTGTCTCTACAGAAATTTTTTAGAGAGGCCAAGATATCCGTGACTTGAAAAAGAGTTACACCCTGTACAATTTTCTACAGTTTGTTATAGCTATTGTATAGACATTTGTTCGGTTTATCAACTGCTAAATTTGAATAAAATTTCTCTAGAGATGTGCGAGGCGCAAACAAAAACTGAAAATGTTTAACGGCCGCTGTTAAAATCGAACCAATATAGCACAGATGTTTATAGAAACTGTTTCTATCTATATTACCCGAAAATGGCCCCCTATAATTTTTGGACGCACTTAGTTTGTATATTCGCATATGCCAGTTGACTCGAAAGCTTCCATAAAGATGTTCGCTACTACAGGAGATGTCGAAGATAGGCAAAAACTTGCCTATTGACGGATTTCAAGTGACCCCATAGAAAAGAATCGAAAACCATCAAAAGTTTTTGGATCAGTCTCTGGATATTATAAAAAAAGATTAGAGAGTCTAATGAAAGCATCAGAAAATTTTCAAAAAAGACGCGGCCAACTTTCATTGTCATGTGTAGAAACCAATTATTACGCACGGATCGAATATAGATTTCTGAACTCTACTCATTGAAGGTGATGCCTCAAAACACTTTGTACAATCCCAGGCGAAACTTCGAAAAGTGAAATCAATTTGACATGGTCTAAATCCAAAAACCACGATTTCTTATAGTATTGATTATTTATACGTTTTTCAGTAAATACAAAATGCAGCTAAAGGTTTTTAACTTGTCTTGAAAATAGTAAATACATTCTACTATGTCTGTCTTACTAACACTCCATATTCTTTAGAGAATACTTCAGTGTCAGTAATAATTCATACTTTACCTGATAGTCCTTATACTCTCATATTTATGTCGTGAGAGTCTTGGCTGCTGTTTGGCTTTTTGGTTGTTTTGTGATTTTATTTCTTACAGTTCCACGCTTGCTTTATATCGTAATGTTCCGGACGTTTGGGGGTTTTCATCAAAACGATTTATTATTTTATAACCAAGTTTATTGTTTTCTAATTTTTTGAAAACTATAACTATTTAATATTGTTTGTGTTACAATCTAGTTCACATACTCAAAATAGTGTTAACTCTTGTAACTGCTGGTAAAAATATGAGGGAGAGCTCATTGGATTCAGACAGGGGTCTACAAAAATGTGTAAAAGTTTCAAACCCGCAAATTTCAAAGGATTTCAAAAGTTATTAACAAATTAAAATAAAAAAAGTTTAGTTTAGTTTATATAGTAAAGTATAGTAGAGGTCTTTCACTTTCCTTTCATTTGCAACTTACTCTCCAAGACAACATCCAAACTACATATAAAAATCTAAAGATGTAACACAGAAAATTATTTAAACTATGATCTTATAGATAAAAACACAAAAATTTGTGTTACCTATACTGAAGATACAACCATTAAAATACTTAAATTTACACATAAAGAAACCAAACATTCTCCTTTGCTTAACTTGCAAAACTTAATATATTTACAAGATTTTTTAAAGAAGCATTGTTTAATAATTCATTGCCTTCATCAATACCTATATTGTCATATAATGTTAACGTTTTGTAATAAAACCACTTACCTGTACGTAATGAAGGCGAAGACCAGCGCTACGAGCGACAAGCTACTTCCCAACACAATTAAAAGAGATAAAACACCTTCCTCGGTTAGGTTGGGGTCCATAGATGATCTGTTTCCGGTGGGGAATCCGTGAAGCCTCGCTGTGTAAAGTGTGTCCATTTTGAACCTAAGCAAAATGTTAAAGCTAATTTTAACAAAATATTTGTAATTATGTAAGCCAGTGATAATTTTTAGCAACGTTTGTAAAAAGTTTTACATAATACGATTTTTTCTTTGCTATAATGCCAAATAAAATTTCCAGACTTATTCTTTTAAGGTCCGATTATCAAACTGAAATGTCTAATTATTTAACTTAGAAGAAGTTTTACTCTTCAACTCTTGCTTTTGTTTATTTGGTTTAATTTTGCTAATAATATTCTACACACATCTTGCATCTAATATCGTCGATTTAACTTCATTTTGTAAATTTTTAAGATTAATTCCAACAGGATTAAACCACATTTAGATACAAATAAATGACATTTCGTAACAACTCGGTGTTATTTAATTAATATTGTAGCATTAACTACTTTTCTCTTACGAAATAATATATGACTTCTAATACCTCTTAACTAAGCAAATTTGCACGCTTGCATTCCCTTACTAAGCTACTATGTTTTAATTTACGAGGCGTAGTCAAAGCTCATAATTTCACGTAACAGTGTATTATTTACTTTGTTTCCATTAACATTTGTTTTCCCACTAGAGAGGAACTTAGAAAGCAAATACTTTGTAATTTAATTTCCTGTCAGGATGCTAATGAAAAACGAATTAACTGGATACATTTTGTAGTTTTGGTGTTGAGTTTTATACAGTGCGTCCCAAATTCGCTTGTCTATATAGAGATCTCGGCTTCTATTATGCCTACAGCAAAGGTTAAAAGGGGAAAGTTTTAGAGGAACCATATTGCATTCGATATCTGGTTTCAGATTTACGATCGATCGAAATGGCGGATTTCGATTTCGCCAGTATATCCAGAACGGTCTTCATTGTTTTTTCTTAACCCGCAATCCGCCTCAACTCTCATTTTTCTTATGACCGCCATATTGGATTTTTCGATTTTTGGAAAGAGCCTCAAATTTCCGGTCTAGTGATATGTCACAAGTGCATTAAAGATTTTAGTATCATCGAAATATTACACTTCACAAAGTTAGGTTTCAGTTTTTTCTATGGAGGCCATGATTTATTTGTCACAAGATTACGTTAATAAGTAAGTAATGTATTTAACGCATTGAATGTTCAATACAACATGAACGTAAATAACGACTTAAAAAATCTAAATGAGCTTTAACTACTTTGTAGGTGGGTAACATTAATTAACAAATCTGCAAAATGACGTCGATTTGCATCGAGACATTTTTGACAATTGGTGACTGTTTTTCGTACAACTCTGGTAGGTGTATTTCGGTTAATATTTCTAAATGTATCCAGAACTCTTTGTCTCAGGATTTCTATGGTCACGGGGGGATCAAATTCATAGATTTAATTATTCGTGTGACCCCAGAGGTAGAAATCCAAGGGCGACAGGTCAGAGGATCTAGGAGGCCAAGATATTGGACCATTTAAAGAAATTATTCTTTCGTCAAATTGCTCTCTTAAGAAGTTCCTGACTTGAATGGTATTGTGAGCCGGACATCCGTTTTGTTGAAACCAAGTTCTTCTTAATTCATCTTCCGTTAGAATAGCTCGTAAGGCTGGTACAACCTGGTTTCGCCAAAGCTCTAGGTACCTCTGCCCGTTTAGGTTGCAGTCAAACAAAAATGGTCCAATAAATCGATTTCCTGAAATGATTAATAATTTATAAATAGGTGCCCAACAGTCAAGGGCGGCAGGGTCGGCCGGGTGGTACTAGAAACTACAAATTATAAACGGAAAATTATCTTTATTAAAAACTAGATATTTTCTTTCCAAAAATAATTATCGAAACATCCCGTCATGAATGAGCTTGTATACAGTTGAAACCTATTCAACTTTATTATGAAAAAGAAAAACATATTTGGTTAGCGGGAAGTAATAGCCGTAATAAATTATTTTGTTGGTATTGCATATTAATTTCGGAAATACTACATCAATTTATTTCAGTGATATAATACTTTTAAAGAAGTACACCGTGCCTTAATAAAACATAAAATATCAAAAGAACAAACCCCTTGCGCTTTAAAATGTAAATTATTCGGAAATACAGCTGAACGCCTTTCTATAAATCATAATGAAAATCGAAAAATAATTCGACATTTGATTAATATGGTATTTTTTTCATAACGCAAGAACTAGGCTTCCCGGGTAATAATAAGTCATTAAATTCGGACAATCAAAATAATTTTAGAGAATTAGCTAAATCTGCAGAAAATTTAGATAGTGTTAATAAATTTATAGAACCCAATTCTATTTTTATAGGTTCTTCGAAACCACAATACAAAACGATTGAATAAAAATGTAATACAATATCAAAAAAGTAAGTTGACTGACTAGAGTAGAACGTTTTACTTTTTTTTTGTTAGATTATACTCTTTTAGTATCATTAAAGAATTAAATGAAAAAAAAGAGATTATTATTTGACCATCATTTGGTGCCTATTTAAAAAAGATTGGTTAGATTAACTTACCAATGATCCCACACCAAACGTTACTTCCAAATCTGATCTGTAGACGTCTCTTTGCCACTTCGTGAGGATTTTGCACAACCCAATGATGACGGTTGTGCCTATTAAAGACTCCACAATTCGTGAACCTGCTCTCATCGGACCACAAGACATGAGTTACAAAATCAGAATTATTACATTACATCTCCTAGTATACCACCCACAGTTATGGGTTTGTATGGATGGTACTTACTCTTCTTTAAAACTCTCTGTACTGTTGATTTTGGCACATTAGTTTCCTGTTCTACAGTTCTTACCGATGCACTAGGGTTTTCGTTGATAGCTTGTGAAATGTTTCTGTCTCGACTTTAATTGTTATTATTGTATACGCTTCTAGGTTGTTCGAAGGCACCATGGTTAATTAAATTAACTACGATTTTCTTGAATTGGGTTTTATGAGGCTGCCGTGCGTCATTCGGGGTACATCTCCAAATACCTTGCTGAGGTAACGTCGGCGTTTCTGTATGATTGAAAGTACACAGCTAACATGCCAACCTTTTCTTCATTTGAATACGGAATGCCGGCCATTTTCTATAGGTTTTGACAATTTATGTGTCAGATTTATGATTTTATTGGGATAAAAGCGTACCTACTACTTATCAAAACAGCAGCTTTGATACTTTCAACTATTCAACTTAACGTCAAAGTCAAAATCCAATTTTGTTACAGATAAATCATGGCCTCCTTAGAAAAGCATTGAGAGCTAACATTACTTTAAATCATGGCCTCCTTAGAAAAAAGTGAAACCTAACTTTACGAAGTGTAATATTTCGGTGATACTAAAATCTTTAATGCACTTGTTAGACATCACTAGATTGGAAATTTTAGGCTCTTTCCAAAAATCGAAAAATCCAATATGGCGGCCATAAGAAAAATGAAAGTTGAGGCGGGTTGCGGGTTAACAAAAAACAATAAAGACGTGTCGTATACGTCATCTTATTTGTCTTAAAAATGTGTCCCAATAATGTCACATTTTGGCAGCTGTCAAATTTACCATTCGGGATATACTGGCCAAAAACGAAATCCGCCATTTTCGGTTTTTCCCCGATATTTCCAAAAGCAATTGATCGATCGTAAATCTGAAGCCGGATATCGAATGCAATAAGTTTCCTCTAAAACTTTCCCCATTTAACCTTTGCTGTAGGTATAATCGGAGCCGAGATCCCTGTATAGAGAAACGAATCTGGGACACACTGTATAGCAAGTATATGTTAATATTTTAAATAGATTCATGACAGTATCATGATATTTTTACTAAAGAACAAAATGGCTTTGAGCGACAAAAAGATGCTACTAACATAGATCTCATTAGGATTTAATTTTGGATATTAGGAAAAACCTGAGCATATATTTCTAAATTTATATGGGCATTATTGAAGTAGATACTTAATTTTTATAGAGCCTTTTGGAACAGGTTTTGTTTTCTCTTTTTTCTAAAAGCTTATTTATGCCTGCATCAGGTTTCAAAAATATTTTAGGTAGTATATACTGTTTATTTTTAAAGTTCTTTCCTCTGGATGTGTATCAGAGCGACTAAATTTGTATAACTGTTAACATTGAAAATAATGAAAGTTCAGCACTTGCATTAAGAGAGTATCGCCGAATATTTCCCGTGGCAAGGATATCAAAGAAGAAAATTTTTGTCAAAATTGCAGCGATTTATCAACTCATGGAGTTTTCAAAT